>JAGDQO010001237.1:0-442619 GCA_018342035.1 Solanum appendiculatum | reverse complement strand
TAATTACTGAAATGATGATGAAATGGACACATGTATATGATTTTCTCTATATAAGTGTTGTGAGTCGACCAAGCCTAGTACGGGGGGTAGTAGGCCCGTATAACCGTATCGAGGGTTGGTACCTTGGTTGCCTAGTACGGGGGGTAGTAGGCCCGTATAACCATATCGAGGGGTTTGTACCTTGGTCCGTAGCTCGGGGAGTGGTAGGCCCGTGTAACCATATTGAGGGGTTTGTACCTCTTTCGCCTCTCCAAGGGGGTGGTAGGCCTTGGAAATACTCTATTGATGGTCACTCGCCACACATGTACTACGTCCCACTAAATATGATTCTTATGTAAGCATCATTATACATATCATTCATTAATATGCTATCTATTGGGTATGATTACGCATTTTTCCTAATGATGGTCATCTAATGTAGATTTTGCTTGCATCCATTACCTTAGTACATTCAATGTACAACGCATACTCATGCCTTACATGAATAGTCACCATGTTAAGACCGGAGCCACCGTTTGACCATCCTCCTCGCGTGGCTAGTGACGATTTTCTATAGTGGTATTGGTGACTGTCCTCCATTTCGGGACGTTCTCCATGATCTTTTGCTAATTGTATAAAAACTTTTCCTTTCTAGTTATGTTTTGACTATGAGGGTGACAGCCCGGTAGTTTGTCTTGGCCCCCGCCTAAGCTAAACTCATGTTTAGAGGTGGTGTTGGACAAGTTGTGTATTATGCTTGAGCTTGACTCATCTATGGTATTTATGTATCATTTCTTTTTTTTGCTCCCTTAGTCCCGATTTCCCCCTTGATTATGCTTATCGTTTATGATCAGTTAATTGCTTCCGCGACCAAGGATGTGTAATGATACGCTATGAGGCTTGTTTGGGGTTCCTTCGGGTTCCCCATTCGCCGGTCACATCTAGGCCCTAGGCTTGGGTCATGACAAACTTGGTATCAGAGCCCTAGGTTGAATGATCCTCGGAGTCCAAACAACACCGCCGTTGATTAGAGTCCGATTCATGGATTGTGTGTGCACCACCACAATATGATAGTAGGAGGCTATGGACGTTTTTATGAAATGTCCCTTACTCGCATGTTCTAAGTCGTTGCTGTAGAGTTGAATTTAAGTTCTTCCCTAACGGTTGTTCTTTGCTATGCTAGATCATGCCTAATACAAGAGGAAGACGAGCCCGCGCACCCCCGAGGAACAACCGACCAATGGGGATCTTCGGGATGCCCTTACTTTATTTGCACAAGCTATGGCTAATCAAGCCAACCACGGGACCCAAGCCCCTCAGGCTCCTACCCCGGCATCTCGTGTGAGAGACTTCGTGCGGATGAATCCCCCAGAATTCTATGGGTCTAAGTTAGATGAAGACCCTCAAGAGTTCATTGATGAAGTCCACAAGATATTAGCTATCATGGGCGTGAGGTCAAAAAATAAGGCGGAGTTGGCGGCCTACCAACTAAAAGGAGTGGCCCAAATATGGTACAACCAATGGAAGAGAGAGAACGGGGCAAACTATGTGGTGCCTTGGGAAGAGTTCAAAACGGCTTTCCTTAATCGATTCTTTCCTCTAGAGCTTAGGGAAGCCAAATTGGTGGAGTTCATGAATTTAAAACAAGGATCTATGAGTGTGAGGGAGTATGCCCTCAAGTTTAAACAACTTTCAAGATATGCTCCACACTTGGTTGCCGACTCACGGTCTAGAATGAATAAATTCGTGATGGGTGTGTTCGACCTAGTGAGTGAAGAATGCCGGTCCGCAATGTTGATTAGTGACATGGACTTGTCCCGCTTGATGGTCTATGCCAAACAAATGGAGGAGGAGAAGTTGAGGAAAAGGAGGGGTCATGAGGCCAAGAGGGCCCGTTTTGAGGGCAAGTTCCAAAGTCGAAGGGGAGGCCGATTTCATCAAGGCCAAGGGTCTTCTCATGCGCCCCATAGGGGGTTTGCCAATGACGTTCCAAGGGCCCCAGGTGTTGGTGGTATGGGTCCTAGTGATGTATGTCCGAAGTGTGGTAAGGGCCATGGTGGCCCGTGTTTGAGAAATACCGGTGCTTGCTACAGTTGTGGGGAAATGGGGCACAAGGCAATGGATTGTCCCCGAAATCGCAACAAGGGTAAGGGGGTCCGTCCACAAGGTGCCAATGCGGTTCCTTTGGGGAGAGGGGGCCGACAAGATGGTGCCCCAAGGCACAATCGATTTTATGCTTTGCATGGGAGGCAAGGGGTCGATGAAGTCCCCGATGTCGTTACTGGTATGTTGAAAATCTTTGACTTGGATGTATATGCACTAATTGATCCTGGTGCCTCTCTTTCTTTTGTCACCCCCTTTGTTGCCAAAAAGTTTCATGTTGAGCCCGACTTGTTGCGTGAGTCATATAAGGTGTCTACTCCTATTGGTGCATATATTGTTGCTAGGAAGGTCTATAAAAATTGTCCTATTTGCATCTTGCATAAAATATTGCCTTGTGATCTTGTTGAATTGAACATGGTCGATTTTGATGTTGTTCTTGGGATGGATTGGTTGCATGCATACTATGCTTCTATTGATTGTAGAACCCGTAGGGTCAAGTTCCAATTCCCAAGTGAACCCATTCTTGAGTGGAAAAGCCAAAATGTGGTAGTCAAGGGTAGATTCATCTCTTGCATTAAAGCCCGTAAGTTGATCTCTAAGGGGGGTTTCTATCACCTTGTGAGGGTTAGGGATGTGGAGTTCCAAAACCCTTCTTATAGAGTTGGGTTCCGGTCGTAAATGAATTCCTGATGTCTTTCCTAATGACCTTCCCGAATTGTTCCTCCGAAAAGCGGAAATAGATTGTTGCATAGGACCCATCCTCCCCGATACTCAACCCATTTCTATTCCCCCTTACCGTATGGCCCCGGCGGAGTTTAAGGAGTTGAAAGAACAATTGAGGGACTTGTTGGAGAAGGGTTTTATTAGGCCTAGCCAATCACCATGGGGTGCACCGGTGTTGTTTGTGAAGAAGAAAGATGGGTCCTTTAGGATGTGTATTGATTATCGGCAACTCAATAGGGTCACCGTCAAAGAATAAATATCCTCTTCCTAGGATTGATGACTTGTTCGACCAATTGCAAGGGGCTAGCCACTTCTCTAAGATTGATCTTCGGTCCGGGTATCATCAAGTGAAGGTGAGGGAGGGTGACATTCCCAAGACAGCCTTCCGGACTAGGTATGGACATTATGAATTTGTGGTCATGTCCTTTGGGTTGACCAATGCACCGGCTACCTTCATGGACCTAATGAATAGGGTCTTTAAACCCTACCTTGCTTCCTTTGTTGTGGTCTTCATTGATGATATTTTAATCTATTCGCATAGCGAGGAAGAACATACGGGTCACTTGAGGGTTGTGTTGCAAAGATTAAGAGAGGAGAAGTTGTATGCCAAGTATGAAAAGTGTGAATTTTGGTTGAGGGAGGTTGCTTTCCTAGGTCATGTGGTGTCGAGGGATGGTATTAAGGTAGAACCTAAGAAGACCGATGTTGATTAGAAATTGGCCTAGGCCATTGCCCCGTCGATTTAGGGAGCTTCGGCTTAGACGGGTTCACTACCGGACGATTGTGAATGGGTTTTCTTTCTATTGCTTTCTCCCATGACTAATGTTTGACACAAAAGAAGGCTTAATTTGAGTGGACCGACGAGTGCGAAAGGGAGTTTTCAAAACCTTGAAGATAACTTGTTCGTCCGCTCCTATATTGTCACTACCGGATGGGCTTGAGGGACTTGTATGTGTATTAGTGATGCTTCTAGAGTTGGCTTGGTTGTGTCCCTAATGCAAAATGGTAAGGTGATAGAAAAACCTATGCTTCTTAGACAACTCAAAGGCATGGAAAAAGAAACTATCTACGCATTGATCTTGACATTGCCGCGGTCGGTGTTTGCTTTTAAAGATTTGGCGTCATTATTTGTATGGGGTACATGTCGATGTGTTCACCAATCATAAGAGCCTCCAATATGTCTTCACCCAAAAAGATCTCAACTTGAGACAAAGAAGGTGGCTAGAATTTCTTAAAGATTATGATATGAGTGTGCATTATCATCCCAGTAAAGCTAATGTGGTGGCGGATGCTTTGAGTAGGGTGTCTATGGGTAGCCTAGCTCATGTTGATATTGGTGATAGGGAAATGGCTAGGGAGGTACATCGGTTGGCTAGGTTGGGGGGTAGGTTGGCAAGAGGTTAGTAATGGTGGTGTGTCGTTGGTGTGGTGCTAGGTCTTCCCTTGGAGGATGAGGGTGATAGCAAAACAAGATCATTATTCTTCCTTTGTCTTGAATGAAGGCCTTGGTTGAACGAGAGCAGGTGGAAGTTTTCTCCCAGGGGAGATGGTGCCCTTAGTAACCAAGGTAGGTTGTGGTGTGCCTTGTTTGATGGTTGGAGGGAGAAAATTCTTGAGGGGCTCAAATTCTTCCTACTCCAAATCCACCCCGGTTCACCAAAATCTGTATAGAGATTTGAGGGATGGTGTCATTTGGTGCAGAGGCATGAAGGAGGACATTGCCAAATTCGTCTCCGGTTGTCATAATTGTCAACAAGTCAAGGCCGAACATCAAAGGCCGGGTGGTCTAACCCAAGACATAGAGATTCCTACTTGGAAGTGGGAAGAAATTAATATGGATTTTGTAGTTGGTTTACCCAAGACTAGAAAAAGTTTTGATTCTATTTGGGTGGTGGTTGATAGGATGACAAAATCGGCTCATTTTCTACCGGTAAAGACAACATATTGGGCGGAAGATTATGCAAGGTTATATATTCATGACTTGGTAAGGTTGCATGGGATTCCTCTATCCATCATATCGGACCGTGGTACTCAATTTACTTCACACTTTTGGAAGTCTTTTCAAAGGGTCTAGGTACGAGAGTTAAGCTTACTACGGCCTTTCACCCGCAAACGGATGGACAAGCCGAAAGGACTATCCAAACACTTGAGGATATGCTTAGGGCTTGTGTATTGGAGCTTAAGGGTAGTTGGGATGATCATCTTCCATTGATTGAGTTTGCCTATAACAATAGCTATCATTCTAGCATCGGTATGGCTCCTTTTGAGGCTCTCTATGGAGGCGTTGTAGATCACCGGTTGGGTGGTTTGAGGTTGGTGAGGTGGCCTTGTTAGGACCAGACCTAGTTATGGAGGCTCTTGAGAAGGTTAGGATGATTAGAGAAAGGTTGAAGATGGCCCAAAGTCGCCAAAAGTTCTATGCCGATGTGAGGAGAAGGGCTCTTGAATTCCGAGTTGGTGATTGGGTTTATTTGAAGGTGACACCCATGAAGGGTGTGGTTCGTTTTGGTAAGAAGGGCAAGTTGAGCCCAAGATACGTGGGTCCTTTAAAGGTGATGGGAGAATTGCAAGGTTAGCTTATGAGTTGGAATTGCCTAGCGAGGATGGATTTGGTTCATCCGGTATTCATGTATGTCTATGTGAGGAAGTGTGTGTTGGGTGATGCCGTGAATGCCATTTGTGTCTCTTGATGTTGTGGTGTTGCTTGAGATAATTTGACCTATGAAGAGGTTCCGGTCCAGATTTTAGATAGACAAGTGAAGAGGTTGAGAAACAAAGATGTGGCTTCCATTAAAGTCCTTTGGAGAAATCAACAAGTTGAAAGTGCTACTTGGGAGGCCGAAGCGGACATGCAAAGGCGTTATCCTTATCTTTTCCACTCCACTCAAGCCTAAGGTATTGATCTAAGCCCTTTATAAAATCTCAGGTCTTAAGTTCAGCCCCCATGTCATTGCATACATTCATGTTTAAGTTGACAAGTTCATTGTGGTTTTACAACTATGTTGAGGTTTTGAAATAAGGTGTAAGTGCATTGTTGCATCCTTATGTGGGCTGAAATTGCCATCTTTGTGTCTCTCATGTACGTTTCTTTAACATTCGGGGAAGAATGTTCCCAAGGGGGAGATATTGAAACGACCCCAAAAATTGCCCGAAAATGTGCTTCGGAAACATCTCAAAATCCGTGCATGATTTCGGAAATTCGACTTCATATTCTTATTTATGGGGTCAAATTGAGTGGGAAATGGGTCTAACCCGAATTTTAGAGCAACCGTATCAAAATTCGAAAATCGCAAAAATTGCGATTTGGAGGGTCAACTTTAAAGGGGAATATCTCTTAGCACACAAGGAACTGGAAGGGCTGCAACCTATTAAATTAAAGCTCTTTGATTTAGCTTTCCAACGCACTTGGTTTCACTTCATTCCGAGTTAGGATGAGGGAGTTATGACCATTTTCGCAAAACCTGTCTGTGCAGATTTGCAATTTCCAGTGAGCTTTTTTTTTTAGGCGGGTTGGAGACGTTTTTTATAAAAAGGGGATATGTCCATACTTAGTCATTTTTCTTAACTCCAAAAACACTCTCTAAGCCCTCTCCAAAAATTCCACCAAGATCTTCAACCAAATTCAAACATCTCAAGCTCTAATTCCGGATTCAAGACTCAATCTCAAGCTTCGATTCTCCATTCCAATCTTCATCAAGGATTCTCCAAAGTTAAGGTATGTGGGTTTGATTGTGGAAACCTTCCTTTCCACAAGTCCAACCATTTATCCTCTATTTCTACTTTAAATTTATGGGTCCTCATGATCAATTATGAACTCTTGAATTATGGAATTACTACTACACACCTTATTATGGTCCTTTTTGCATATTATCATGAAATGGAATTTTTATGTGATGTTTATGGTTTACATGCTTCCATGATCAAATTATGAAGGTTGATATATATATGTATGTTGTTGGTGGGCTGATTTATTATGGATTTGGAATTGGTGGACTTAGTATTCTTGAAAATACATGATTTCATTCATGAACAATGCCCACCGTTGTGTTTGATAAATGCCCATTTATTTAGAATTCTTTAGGAAAGGAAGTCCAAGGACCGTTCCTATGAGCGGATGGTTAGTGTTAATTACTGAAATGATGAATGAAATGGAAGCACATTGTATATGATTTCCCTAAATAAGTGTTGGTGAGTGCGACCAAGCCTAGTACGGGGGGTAGTAGGCCCGTATAACGTATCGGGTTGGTACCTTGGTTGCCTAGTACGGGGGGTAGTAGGCCCGTATAACCATATCGAGGGGTTTGTACTTGGTCCCTAGCTCGGGGGTGGTAGGCCCGTGTAACCATATTGAGGGGTTTGTACCTCTTTCGCCTCTCCAAGGGGGTGGTAGGCCTTGGAAATACTATATTGATGGTCACTCGCCACACATGTACTACGTCCCACTAAATATGATTTTTATGTAAGCATCATTATACATATCATTTCATTAATATGCTATTTATCGGGTATGATTACGCATTTTCCTATGATGTCCATCTAATGTAGCATTGCATTGCATCCCATATACTTAGTACATTCAAATGTACTAACGCATACTCTATGCCTACATGATGTCACCATGTAGGGACCGGAGCACCGCTTGACCATCCTCCTCCGCGTGGCTAGTACGATTTTCTATAGTGGTTATTGGTGAGTCCTCCATTTCGGGGACGTTGCTCATGATCTTTTGCTATGTATAAAACTTTTCCTTTCTAGTTATGTTTTGACTATGAGGGTGAGCCCGGTAGTTTGTCTTGGCCCCCGCTAAGTACTCATGTTTAGAGGTGGTGGTGGACAAGTCGTGTATTATGCTTGAGCTTGACTCATCTATGGTATTTATGTATCATTTCTTTTTTTTCTTTTTTTTTTCTTTCTTGCTCCCTTAGTCCCGATTTCCCCCTTGATGATGCTTATCGCTTATGGTCATTTAATTGCTTCCGCGACCAAGGATGTGTAATGATACGCTATGAGGCTTGTTTGGGGCTCCTTCGGGTTCCCCATTCGCCGGTCACATCTAGGCCCTAGGCTTGGGTCGTGACAGCAGGCTAGCAAACCCATGTGGGTCTTCAGCACTTTCCAGCATGTATTCTTTGAACCATAGAGCCCAGTTTATCTTATACTTTTCACCAGACAGTACAGAACAAATATATCCCGAGTAGTGATATTACTCAGGGATCCCTTCCTGGGAACAACAGTAGTAGCCACAATATGAGCAAGAATACGATTTTCAAAGCAGAGGGATAAAGGACCAAAATCAGAGATATCAGCGCCGGGTTCAGCCACGAAAGCATTTGTACCCTCCAAAGATACTTCGAAATCCTCAGGCCACACTTCATTCATATAGGGAATAACCCCGGAGAACATCATACCAAACACATCTTCCAATAATTTTTCATTCACAATAAGGCGAGTACCCATAACCAGGGTTTCTAGTTCACCACTATTAGTAGAGACACAAAGATTTGCATAAAACAGACGAAAAACATCTTGAAAGAGTTCATTCCCACACAGACTGAAAAATAAAGACAAGTTCTGAGCTTTTAGAAAGGTACTTACAGCGCAGTGAGAATCCTTGAGTTGACTCAGATTGATAATTCGTCCAGGAACAATGGGTCTGTCATGGAAAGCTTCAAATTTGTTTCGCTGCTAAACTCCCCAGAAGGTTTGCATGTCCTATGCAGATAGAAATCTAGAGATAGTCGAACGAGATTTCTTTGGGTCCTTCTTTTTGGATGAAGAGGGCCGCTTCTTTGAGACTGGTGACGGAGAATAAAAAATATCATCAAAGGAGTCTGAAGATAAGGAGATGGTATCGCCTTCAGGGTTATCAGAGCTAGAGATGTGAGAAGCCATGGACCTTGTTCTCGTCATGGAAGAATAGAATGAGAGAAGGGAATGAATAGAAAGAAAGAAGAGGGGGTTTGTTAAATAGGAGAGAGAGAGAGAGAAGACGAGGGAACGAGGAAGGTGAAAGGGTTTCTAACTTGAGAAGATGGATGAAAGGAAAGAAAAGACTGAAGAGGAAAAGGCGCCTTGAAGAACTGAAACGACACAGTAAAAACATTAATGTGCACAAGGTAATAATTAAGGAAAATATATTAACTTAAGAAAGACAATAAATCAATTAACCATTAAATCGAGTAATACCAAGGCAGTCACGGAGAAAACAAAATCTCTTTTCAAGAAGAGGTTTGGTAAAAATATCTGCTAATTGATTTTCTGAATCAACAAATTCTAGCACAAAATCTCCATTTTCAACATGATCTCTAATAAAATAGTGCTTGATATCTATATGTTTTGCTCTAGAGTGGTGCACAGTATATTTAGATAAACTAATATCACTAGTATTATCACAAAAAATGGGAACAGCTTCAAACGATGAATCATAATCAAGTAATTGATGCATCATCCATAACATTTGAGTACTATATACAACTTCCCACCGCAAGGTATTCGGATTCCGTGGTGGAAAGAGCAACTGACGTTTGGTTTTTGTTGTGCCAAGAAATTAGAGATTGTCCTAAGATTTGACAGGTTCCACTTGTGCTTTTGCGATCATTTTTGTCTCCTGCAAAATCAGTCTCTTAGTATCCAATTAAATTAAAATTAGAAGAGTGAGGATACCAAAGACCAAGATCAGATGTTCCAATAAGATAACGAATGATATTTTTTACTGCAATGAGATAAGATTCCTTTGGCGAGGATTGATATCGAGCACATTTGCAGACGCTGTACATGATGTCTGGTCTGCTGGCAGTTAAATACAGTAAGGATCCAATCATTCCTCGATAATTCTTCTCATCAACATCTTTTCTCGGAGCGTCAGTTTCTAGGCACATAGATGGACTCATGGGTGTTCCAAACGCTTTACCTTTTTCCATTCCGAATCTTTTTATGAGCTCCTTGATGTACTTACTTTGGCTGATGAACGTACCTTTTGGTGTCTGCTTAATTTGTAGTCCGAGAAAAAAAGTGAGCTCTCCCATGAGGCTTATTTTGAATTCTCCTTTCATAAGATTTGCAAAGTTCTCGCATAGAGAGGGGTTACAACTTCCAAAAATGATATCATTAACAAAAATTTGAGCAATGATAATATTTGATGCAGATCTTTGAATAAACAGAGTTGTAGCAATTTTACCTCTTTGAAAGTTGTTTTGTAGTAGAAATGAACTTAATCTTTTGTACCAAGCCTTGGGGGCTTGTTTTAAACCATAAAGAGCTTTGGAAAGTTTATAGACATAATCAGGACATGAAGGATTTTCAAAGCTAGGAGGTTGTTTGACAAATACTTCTTCTTTGATAAAACCATTTAAAAAGGCACTTTTCACATCTATTTGAAATAATTTAAAACGCTTAAAAGATGCAAATGCAAGAAGAATTTGAATGGATTCTAACCTTGCGACGGGGGCGAAAGTTTCATCATAATCAATACCTTCGTGTTGAGAGTAGCCTTGACCTACTAATCTTTCTTTGTTTCTTGTGACCTTTCCATCTTCATTTAGTTTGTTTCAAAAGACCTATTTAGCTCCAATTACTGAGCAATTCTTTGGTCTTTCAGTAAGAGTCCAGACCTGATTTCTCTCAAATTGATCAAGTTCTTCTTTCATAGCTTGTCTCCATGATTCATCCTCTATTGCTTCGTTTATTAGTTTGGGTTCCATTTGAGATACAAGTGCTACTGATGCTTGCTTTTTTAATGAGGCTCTGGTTAGTAGCTTGTCCTCCAAATTTCCCATGATGAAGTTATTCGGATAATTTGAATCATGTCTCCATTCCCTAGGAACGATAGTTTTATCAGTAACGGTAGTTGACTCTGGTTCAACTTGAGTTGACTCCCTTGTGCTGGGTTGAGTGGAAATTTCTTCAGGCAATTTGGATGAAGTTAGTTCATCTTCACAAATCTCAGGTTCCTGCATTCTTAGGTTAGTCTCATCAAAAACAACATGAACAGATTCTTCAACACTAAGAGTTCTTTTGTTAAAGACTCGAAATGCTCGGCTGAAAAGTGCATAGCCAAGGAATATACCTTCATCGCTTTGTGGATCAAACTTACCCAAGTTGTTCTTACCATTATTGTGGACAAAACACTTGCATCCGAAAGGAGGAAAGTAGCTAATGTTCAGCCGTTTTCCTTTCCACAATTCATAGGGAGTTTTCCTTAGGATGGGCCTGATGAGACATCTGTTAAGTATATGGCAAGCAGTGCTCACTGCTTTTGCCCAGAAGTGGTCAGGAAGACTTCGGTCAAGAAGCATTGTTCTTGCTGTGTCTTGTAAAGATCGATTTTCCTCTCCACAATGCCATTTTGTTGTGGAGATCTCGGTAAGGAGAAGTTTTGAGTGTATCCATTTTGAGCACAGAAGTCTTCAAATGCTTTATTTTCGAATTCTCCACCATGATCACTGTGAATAGTAGATATAAAGTAACCTGCTTCTTTTTGTACTCTTCTACAAAATACTTCAAAGTTAGCAAAGGCTTAACTTTTATGAGATAAGAAAATAACCCAGGTAAATCTTGAGTAATCATCAACAATAACAAAAGCATATCTTTTACCTCCAATGCTAGCAGTTCGAGTAGGACCAAAAAGGTCCATATGAAGGAGTTGAAGAGGTTTAGTGGTACTTACAATGTCCTTGGTTTTGAAAGAAGTACGAGTTTGCTTACCGAGTGGGCATGCATCACAGATATGATCTTTCTCGAATTTTATTTTTGGCAAGCCAATAACTAATTCGAGTCTAGATAGTTTTTCAAGTGCGTGCATACTTGCATGTCCAAGTTTCATGTACCACAACCAGGAATCACAGGAGACGGCAGTTAGACATGTGAGGGTGGGTAAATTCACATTGTTCAGTACATAGATGTTGTCAATTCGTTCTCCAACGATCTTAATGCCTTTGACTTGATGTATGATGGTGCAATTCTTAATGTTAAAAGATACTTCAAATCCAGAGTCACATAGTTGACTAATGCTGAGAAGATTATGCTTAAGTCCGTCGACCAGATAAACTTCTGTTAATTCGCATGATGAGCTAAGGGTGATAGATCCGACTCCTATTACTTCTCCTTTCGCATTGTCCCCAAATCTTACATATCCTCCGTCAAAATCTTTTAGTTTTCTAAAATTTTCTCTTCGTCCGCTCATGTGTCTGGAGCAACCACTGTCAATTACCCACATTTCCTTCTTGTAGGTTCTTCTGGTGTGCTCCTGCAAAACAGATAAATTAGTTTCTTTTAGGTACCCAAGTGTTCTTGGGTCCTTGATGGTTAGGATTCGTAATTTTTGGTCTCCAAATCCATTTCCGAGAAGAATAGTTAAAAGATTTGTGACCAAGGTCACCATATGTAAAACAAGTAATTTTGAAAGAGGACTCTGCAGAGTGAAAAGAAGTTTTGTTTGAGAGATTAGCAGTGGATCTGTTAGATCCAACAGAGCTATGACTAGGAGTTTTTCTGATGCTGTTTAACTGCATTTTTACTTCTCCAAGTTCTTCTAATAGTAAGTCAACTTCAATCTGACTTGCTTCTAGAAGAATTTGCTAGTCCTTCTTTTTTTGAGCAATTTTGTTATATTCGTCGATGACCTTCTGCAATTCGTCAGTAACCATATCCAAAGAGTTTTGTAATTCATTACAGTTAGTACAATTAAAGGGTCTTACCTCACTTGATTCCCCTATCGCCATGAAGCATATGTTGACAGATTCATCTTGATCAGTTTCAAATGTTTCTTCTTCAATCTAGGCACCAAGACTTTTTGGGTCTCCATTTCTTCTGTGATTTCTCTTTTTGTGTTCTGGACAGTTTTGCTTAATGTGTCCTGGTTTTCCGCAATAGTAACATCGATCATCATTTCGTTGGTATTCATTTTTGAAATCTGATTGAGGTCTTTGTCTTCGTTGTCTTAGCATTTGTCTTACTCCACGATTTATGAGGGCCATTCCTTCACTTTGAGTTTCGTCCATATCTTTCTCAACTTCAGTAGTTCCGGCAGTGAAGGGAACAGTTTTCTTCCTATCTTCTTTGTGGTATCTGTTAATATGATTTTGTTCATAAGCCATGAGGTTTCCTCGAAGTTCATCATACGTCATTTTTTCCAGATCTCCATCTTCGAGAATAACAGCTTTAGTTTCCCAGGCTTTTGGGAGGCTTCTGATGAGTTTTTTGACTTGTAGTCCATTTGAGGAAACCATTCCCAACGACTTGAGTTCACAGACAATTTTGCTGAATCTTGAGAACATGTTCTCAACATTCTCATCATTTGCCATTTTGAACAATTCATATTCGCTTACCAGAGAACTAATTTGAGCTTCCTTCACTTTGCTAGTTCCTTCATAGGTAACTTGAAGTTTGTCCCACATCTCTTCCGCAGTTTCGCATGTTGAGATTTTGTCATATTCTGCTCCACTAACTGCATAGTATAACAAACTTATTGCTCTAGCATTAGTTTGAATTACCTCTTGTTGTTCCTTCGTAACATCAAAGGATTCTGGATCAAAGAGTTTGTTAGTGACATCCTTTCCAGTAAGTCCAGGAATTGGCTTTGGTCCTTTCTTGATGACTATCCATGCCTGTAGGTCATTTGAGGTAACGAAGATTCTAAATCTGTCTTTCCAGTGACAGTAGTGTTGACCATTGAAGTAAGGTGGTCGGTTTGAGGAGTGTCCGTCTTGGAGGAGAGCACCAGGGATTTGATAGTTTGCCATGGATCTTTGCTCACATGTGGTTAAACATTCTTTTTGTGAGACTTGCTCTGATACCAATTGAAAGTCAAGAGGGGGAGGTGAATTAAAATTAACTTCTTAGTCGACTTCCTGTGAGGGATAGTTTACTCTCCTACAAATTTGTAGAGGAATAATAAAGCAGTTATAAGATGCAGAAGGTAAATGACTCAGAGAATTTTATATTGGTTCGGAACACCGATGTTGTGCCTACTTCCAATCCCCTTGGATTTCAAAGGTATCCTTAAGAGCTTGAAAAGGTTGGGTTACAGAGATGTTGAATATTCTAAACCTTTACACTTTTGCAAGTGATTGACACAACCTCTACCTGTATAACCTAAAGCTATCACTCCTTTCTCTTTTCTTTACGACTTAATACAGAGGTACAAATCGTTTTGTGAAAGCTGAAAGAAAGATAGTGCAAATGTTCAAGTGAAGTGCACTGACTTCTTCTAGTCCTAAGGCTGATTTAAATAGAGAAGCTCTTTTGCTCTTGTAAGGGAAAACCCAAGGGTATTTCATTCAATCAAGGATTTGTAGGGTTTCCTTGATTGAGTCTGATTGAGATCATGTCCTTATCAAATAAGTTCATGATATTCTTTTGGCTTGCCTTCCAAGTTGGATTCCTTGATATGTGCGATGTAATATCTTAATTTGCTGAGAATCTGTTTCCCTTGATTAGAGGTGATCCTCTTTTTATCTTCTTTCCTTTCTTGATTATGACCGTTGTCCATGACTTGAAGATTCACCCAGCTAGATTTTCCTTGTTTGGTCAATTTTATGACCATTGTCCATGTCCTTCGGATTTTCCATCTTGATTTTCCTTTGCTCAATCAACGTGAAGGTCTTATTGTGTAGGTCTCTTTTAGCAGTCGAGATTTCTTTTCGTCCTTATGCGAGTTATCCTGCAACGTAGGTAGATTAATTGTTATTGATCGAAACTCAGAAGTATCCTAGTGCCTACCTATAAGCTCATTCTCATGTGAGACCTAGAGCCTTTGTAATGGCTCAAAATATGTGCCCTTAGTGACTTTAATAAGATACTTGAGACTTAAACTTGATGTTTGCTTTCTTAGTATGTTTTCAAAAGATCATGAATATAGATTCAACCTAGAGGAGCATATCTAGAAAAATAGTTAAACTAATGTTAAGAGCATCGTGAGAAGAGGAAGTTCATTAATGAAATCTCATTGATTTGTGTTCATCGGTGCATCCGTTATAACTTATGAGTTATAATTGTGAATACAAGAAATAATGATTTATGTGATTCTGAGATCATATCAAATGTAATTCATATGATCTGGGGTACTGCATACTTTATAATCTACTTCCAAGTTTACACTCGAAGAGAGGTTATATATTTCTAACAGATGTATATCACTTAGCTCTCACAGTATGTTGGTCGCATGGTCTAATTTCTTGTATGAATAATTGTGTAGATGAGAATATGTTCTCAGATTAGAAAAGCACTCTCATTATGTGTGAGTGGGAGATGTAGGAAGTTCGAATCCACCCATAAGGGGTTCTTTTATCGCCTATTAGGATTATTAAGTTGACCCTAGTATTTTCCTATATAAGTACACATAAGGTATATTATTAAAAAACACATAAAATGAAATATTGAACGCATAATTAAAAAGGGGGAAGGAGTCTGAATCAATGGACATTAATGAATCATCATTGATAGACGTTGCACATGACACAATCAATTCGACTTAAGATCCAACGTTAAGAGAAGTTGCTTACTTTCCTAGTAGTGAAGGAAAGGAGCTCAAAGTCACTTAACTGTAAGGAGAGGGAAGGATTTTTTTCCTAATAATAGTGGAGCGGTCTCATGAAATCTATGTCAGTCGTCGGAATCAAACAACGGTCAAAGGACCATTCGCTCATTAAGGGGCATAGCGGCGTTCTCACACGGCTCCATTTTCGGACTTAGCAATAGACGGACGGGCATGCCTGAATTCAGACCGGATCAGACTCTTCTTTGTTTGAGCTGCTCTCCGGCATGCATATAGAAGATCTCACTTGTCCTGGACAAGTACGTAGAGATCTTCGTGGGACTGTGGAGGGAGTATCAATTGATCTTTTCTAGGATTCCTTGGCATGCCACACATGGAGATCTTTTCATTGATAGATCAGGGGGTCCTCCCCTGAACAAATTCTTAAAGATTAGGTTATTAGTAATGACAATAAAAACTAAAATTCATTTACAATCGATGTAACAATTATATCAATAGTAATGCAAACATAAACATCTTAAACATAGTACTAATAAGATTCAAACAACCTTTTAAGAACTCTGGTTATCAAACCAATGTTATATAACAAGGGAAGGTGATATTATGGCATAAATCATGCTTATAAAGTACACGATTGGTAAAATACATACCCAGATACTTCTAGGAAGATCTCTCCCATTTGTGCTATTCATATCATGTATATCTTTGGGATAAATTAGAGACTTGTGCTGATAACGCGTTATATAATCAAAGCAAAATTAGATAAATACTACTACAAGAGAGCAATAGAAATAGAGAGAAAAAATAAGAGCTTTATTATTGTTCCAATTGTATCTATTATCAATTTTCATATACAATATAAGTTATTTATAAGTCTCAAGTAACTTGGAAAGTCAAGTTTACTAGTGCATATGAATATTGACATCCACCAAATACTAGTGCATATAGACATTAACATCCACCATCTTAATATTTCATAACATATGCTCCCTCCGTTTCAAATTGAGTGACATGTTTTAACTTGACATGGAGTTTAAGTAAAAAAGACTTTTAAATCTTGTGGTCTAAAATTAAAGATTTGTCAAATGTATCAAAATGTCTTTTAATCTTGTGGTCTTAAACATGTCATGTGAAAAGTTGAAATAAAAAGTTGCTAAAAGGGAAAGGATCATTCTTTTTAAAATGGATTAAAAAGGAAAGTAGATCAAACAAATTGAAACGGAGGGATTATATTATATGGGGAAGAATTTCCATTTATTTATCTTCTTAAAACATACTTCCACGTTATGTCATATGGTAATTTGATGAGCTAATCTTCACATATTATCATAGGAGACACCATAACTTCGAGTCCGGAGCCAAAAGGGTCACTTATTTCTTTCAAAATGCATAAATGGCCTATCAATTTTTTTAAAACCAAAAGGGACAAATCGCTCCCTCAGGAGCAATATCCTTTCAACATAGTAACGACGTTACCTCCGTGTTAAAAGAAAATCGCTGCTCCGGCAGCGATTCCTTTTTAAAATTTTTTTACTAATATCGCTGCCACAACAGCGATTTTTTGTATTTTTTTTTAACTAAAAACGCTGCACTGGCAGCGATTTAAATTTTTTTTTTAAAGGAATCGCTACTGGTGCAGCGATTTCCAACACAATAATTTTTTTTAATTTGTTTCTAAAAAAAAAAAAATTGTAACTAATCCCTGCATGTGCAGCGATTTTAACTTCTCTTTTTTTAAAAAAATTATTTTGTCAACTTCCTATTTTCCTTTATTTTTCCTTTTTACCAACATATATAATTTCCCCAATACGAATTGTACTGCAAATAATATTCTTCCTCAATTTTTTTTTTAATTGTTACATGCAAATACTATTTACATGTCATGTAAAAATAAAATTAACTAAATCACATGCATTACCTAAAAAAAAAAAGTTCACATGCTCCATATATTCTTCTTATAAATTGCACAAAGTTGAAGTATAATTTTGTTAATAATATTCTTCCTCAATTTTTTTTTAATTGTTACATGCAAATACTACATGTCAAGTAAAAACAAAATTAGCTAAGTCACATGTATTACCTAAAAAAAAGAAAACGTTCACATGCTCCATATGTTCTTCTTATAAATTGCACAAAGTTGAAGTATAAGTTTGTTAAAGTCTACCTCTCTCACTTCAAACTTTGTCAAAATTTTCAAAGTCTTTCATTTATAAGGTAAATTTTGATTTATTTTACTTTAAACTTTAAGAATTAGTTATAAACTTTTATTATATGGTGAAAATATTCTTCTTTAAATAATTCTATTAACATTAACAATTTTTTTGATATTTTGTGTATAGATATGCATCCTTCAAATATGTACGTACATCCTGGTCCTGTGGAGTATGATGTATTAAGAATTCAAGTTGATCATCGTTCTGAAGGAATTTGGGATGGTAGTTTAAGAGAAGAGAAAACTTGCTTATATACACGTCGCGGTGATGTTGAATTTTGTCAACATATAAAGTATCATCCCTTACATTCTCGCATTCGTCAGTATTTTGAAAATTGTAGGTTTAAAGGAATTCTTGATGTAGGATTTGTGTCGTATGACTCTGGACTAATTTATGCTTTAATTGAAAGGTGGCGTCCAGAAACGCATACCTTTCACATGCGAACTGGCGAGGCTACCATAACTTTGCAAGATGTAGAAATTTTGTTCGGAATGGTGATAGATGGTAGTCCTATAATTTTAAATGGAGCTGATACTTTAGGAGTTTTTGGTAGACAAGAAATGATGTTGGAATTAATGGGATGGTTACCTGATAATGATTGTTTTTCTGGTGTTAGTAGACTGCTAACATTTAAATTAATCGAGCATATTGAGAGTTTAGATGATATTACTGATCATTCAACTGAGCATGAGGTGTAACAAAGGTTCAGATTATATTTATTATGGTTATGTGGTGGTTCAATATTTCCAGATAAATCTAATAATAAGCTTAATTTGGACCTTTTGATTGAGATGAGAAATTTAAACGTAATGTCAACACAAGCATGGGGAGCAGCCGCATTATCATATTTGTATAATTGTTTATGTCGTGCATAAATGAAACAATCAAATGAAGTTTGTGGATTTCTCTCTTTAGTGTAGGTATATAATTTTTTTAAATTATTTTTTATATTTTAGTAATATGCACTTTTAAATTTAATTATATTCTAAAAATTGCTAAATTTTATTTATTGTAGATTTGGGCATGGAAACGTATTATTCCCCTACAACCATCACCGTTTCCTATAAGGACCAACCAACTTGAGGCTCCAACTCCGCTTGCACGTAAATGGACTCGAACGTAGAAATCATCAAAATGAGGCACGAACTGTAATCGGTGTGATTAGGGATGTACTAGATAACCTAACTGAGGATCAGGTATTTAAATATTATTATTTTTATTGCAAGAAATTAAATTTTATAAGAAAATCATTGATGATACTGATTTTATTTAAATTTTTAACAATTCATATTTGTATCCCACTATCCAAGAAAATCATGTGAATATAATGACAAATATATAGATTTTTGGTAAGTTCTCAAAATAAAATATTTTATTGTGTTACATCAAATCATATGACATAATAGAAAAAAAAATATCTTGTAAGATTGTTTTAATTAATGTACATATCTGTTTTTATATTTTTGTCAAATATTTAATAATTATTTTACTTACATTTTTTATAGTTTATTTGGCAACCTTATTCAGAAGATGTTATTAATGGATTGCCTGAGTGGTGTCGGTTAGGACAATCCGTCTGGATGACACATGTGCCACTCATTTGTGGAATTTATCGTGAGTGGAACATGGTTGATCGTGTTGTGAGACAGTTTGGTTATTTACAACATATTCCTGGACCGTGTACGCAATTTTCCGAACATCATTTTAAGCGTGATAAACGATCCAAAATAAAACAAGAGGATATAGATGCGTTTAACTACACGCAATATTTATGGGAACATCGTCAAAATTCTATATTTCAACCTCCATTTGTAAGCGATCAAACATATTACTTTCGTTGGTACATGAGGCATTCCCGCATGTTAATTGGAAATCCACAACATGATGTTCAAAGAGGGTATCAACACATTGCAGGAAGACATGAGGCATTAGTATGTATATTATGAAAATTTTAAATCATTATATCGATCTTTAACAATTTTTTTGTTATTAATAATTTTTATTTATTTTAGACTAGGGGGCATGAAATGCAGTATCGTAGAGCTCGGATGATTGAAAATGATGAAAACCAATCTAATGAAATGAGACAATATGCAGAGGAGGTCGCTCGTATTTCAATGGAATCAATGAATGCGGTCTTTCAGGGAACGCGGTTGAAGCTTCACAACATTCAAGGTTTAATGCTGAAGCTTCACAACATTCAATATTTGTTAGAGAGAATCTCCCTAGAAGAACATCTAGGTCACACAAATCAACTAGATGTGGTACAGGAAGTCACTATCAAAATGAGGAAGATTCGGATGATTCGGAAAATGAAGATGTAGAGGATTCGGAAAACTCAGAAGAATAACTTTTATGTATTTTTATTATTATTTAAAAATGTAGTATTTTAAATGTTGCAGTAAGATTTTTATAAGTATTGAAATTTGCTGTTTTGTGCAAATTTCAATAAAGAGTTTGAATTTTATTGTTTTGTGCAAATCAAAAAGATTGTCTTCTTCTTTTTTGTTTGCAGTAAGATTCTCCTCTTTTTTTTCAAATATTGTCCTCCTTCTTCTTCTTTTTTTCAAAATTTGCAGTCTGTTTCTTTTTCAATTGTGCAGTATAGGTCAAATCAACTATTTATTACGGTATGGTAAAATATAAACTCACGGATCTCTTTTGAATTTTTAATTTTAACTCATTTGAATGATCAATTTATTATTATACAAGACAGATTAAATGAATATCAACATGTATTTAAAAATGATATATTATTATATTAATAATAAGACAGAAAATTACATTCATCTTAAAAACATAAACAATATATTTAAAATCGAGTAGGACATCGCGCCTTTGTGTGACTCGTTTCCTTGCAAACACTACATTTTCTGGCCTTGCGAGCAGGAGCTATATCCATATCATTCTTAAGTCGGCTTCTTACTTGCACACCAGATGTTCGCATATAATTTGCAATTAAATAAAATGGAGTTGGCGGCCAATACACTTCATCACCCACGGGGTAAATGTCCCACTGTATGTTTGTTTGTAGTATTTTGTACTGTAGAATTTGCTTACATATGACTTTGGCTCGATTCCACGGAGTCCACAAAATTTAATGGCATGCGAGCAAGGCATATGATAGTTTCTCCATTTTCCACAACATTTCTTACCATTTGCAGTAACTTTGTGGACATTTCCACCTTTACTATCATGAGCAAAAGCAAGAATTTCAAATACTCCATCACAAATGTTTTAAATCATCATATTAGTATGCCCTTGAGCTCTTTGATAATAATCATTAAATTTTTATCTATTGCAAGAGGCCACGACATTTTAGTTTGAAGTAATGCGACAGCAAGGTTGTTTCTTTTGACAAAGCGATCAACAAGAGCTTTGAACGTCATGCGAACCATGGCAGTTACAGGAAGCCCTCGAGCTTTTTTCAATAGACCATTATACGACTCATACACATTTGTCGTCATGGCACCCCATCTACGACCATCATCCTTATACATTGTCCATTTTTCCAAAGGAAATTCATTTAACCATATATATGTTACAGGAGACGATGTTTTGATTTGTTGCATCCGTTGCACAATTTTCTTCTTTTGGTGCTCTGTAGCAGCCAACCACATTAATTTCTCGAGTTCACTATTTACAAAAAAAATTATTAAAACTTTCTTTTAAGTGTCGAACACAAAATATGTGGTATGTGTTGGGTGGACTCAACCAATCATAAGATTGAATACATTGCAAGATTCCTTGATGACGGTCAGAAATGAGACCAATTCCTTGTCGCTCACAAACAACATGTGTCCATAATAACTTGAGAAACCATGACCAAGACTCAAAACTCTCACGTGCAACTAAAGCATATGCAAGTGAAAAAATATTTCCATTCGCATCAATTCCAACTGCAATTAATAGTTTCATATCATACAAACCATAAAGATGTGTGCCGTCGATGGAAATGACCGGCCTACAACTTTTGAAACCATCAATGTTTGGTTTAGAAGCCCAAAAAAGAAATTTAAAGATTTGCTCACCTTGCATTGTTGTAGAATGATGGTCCCACTCAATAATAGTGCCTGGATTGAATAATTGTAGTGCAGCCATGTATCGAGGTAATGCCTTAAATGAACTTTCAAAATCACCATAAACCATTTGAAATGATTTTCTCCGACCTTTTTGTGCTTTCCTATAACTAGGAGTGTAGTTATGTTTTCCTTTAATGATTTCACGGACTATCTTAATATTTATATCTGAATTTTGCATAACATATGGTATCAATGAAGTGGCAATCATGTTACTATTCAAATTGAAATGATCCTCCTTATAGTTATCAGTAAGACAAGTATGCGATCCAATCATTTTACCTGCCTTCCACATACCACTTGAAATCTCTCTAAAGCGAATCATCCAATTACATCCCAATTCATAACGCTTGCAAATAACTCTCCAACTTTTACTCTTGGATCGATCACAAAGAAATTCATTTTTTATTGCAAGACTATGTGCTCTTACGGCAAATTTCATTTGTTTCTTATTCATAAATAGCATACCTAGTTGCATATACAAATTATATTAATCAATATAAAATAAATAAGAAATACTACAAAAATTTAGTATTGCAACAATCGAACCTGACTGAGTATTCTTAGGACTGTTTGGATTCCAAAGTGCAGTTCGAATAGAACCATCATCTCTTGTATAGATAAAATCTTCTGCACTTTTTTCAGTGTGATCTAAGTATGGAATCATAGTAGAATGATGATTAACACTTTGATCTTCAACGGGTGCATTATCTACATCATCATCGTCATCATCATCTTCATTATCATCATCATCAGACATTTCATTATTGTCTGTTAATTCATGCTCCAAAGGTTCATCACTATCCAACTCACCAACTCGTTCATCACCCATAACATTGTTGTTCACAATTTGTGCACAATAATTCACTGCATCTTCAAGTTGGTCACACCTATAAAATATAGTAATATAAATATATTCTATAATAAAATAATTTTTAATTTAATAGATAAGGAAATATCATTTTATGTACCTGTCAATTGACTCCGGTGGAAAAGAATGATGTATATCACTTGGATTCAAATTATCCAAGTGCATGGAAGCATTGCTAGGCTCCCCCATATTGTAATCAAGCACACTCCAATCCAAACCTTCATATTGTGATTGTCTTTCAACTCCTTCCACTATTTGTTCTGGGATTGTATTCCTTGAAGATTCAATATATAAATTTGAATATGTAGTATCACGAAGATCAAATTCACTATCAGTAGGTGCTTGAACAATAGAACAACGATCAACTGATACATACATATGAAGCGTCCTTACATTAATTTGATCAGCAAAACTCTCAGCACCACGAAGAAACACAACTAATGAATCATCATTCCAAATGCATGTCTCTTCATACATTGGGCTCCCATAAGATGTAAAGTAAGTTGGATATCTCCCAGTAATAACAATTACATATTCTAGATCATTTATCTCCATTTTCTTCCTTAATAAGCGCTGCAAACGATCATATTTAAGAGACAAAGGAAATATTTGAACTACTACAGGACGTCGATTATATCGTATAGAACCACCTTCATGCACAATATTACCACCCCGATATAAATTTACTCTCACCTTATCATCCATTTTGTTTTGAATGGACAAAATAATCAAAAATTTGAGCTATTTTAAACATATGATAAAAGCTAAATTTTTTAATAAGACGATTGAATTTTTGACTAAGAAGAATGATTGATTTGTGCAAAGCCATGAATATATAAGCCAATTTTTCATATGAAATCGCTGTCTCAGAAGCGATTTTAAAAAAAAAAAAATTTAAGAAGATCGCTGCCAAAGCAGTGATTATTTTTTTAAAAAAAAATCAGCGATTCCTTTTTTAAAAAAATAATTTAAATCGCTGCCAGTGCAGCGTTTTTAGTTTTTTTAAAAAATAAAATACAAAAAATCGCTGTTGTGGCAGCGATATTAGTAATTTTTTTTAAAGGAATCGCTGCCGGAGCAACGATTTTCTTTTAACACGGAGGTAACGGCATTACTATGTTGAAAGGATATCGCTCCCTCAGGAGCGATTTTTCCCTTTTGGTTTAAAAAAAATTGATAAGCCGTTTATGCATTTTGAAAGAAAAAAGTGGCCTTTTTGCTCCGGACTACTAATCATTATGGTTGTGGCCTCCAAATGTTGAATTGCCATTCAAGAATAAATGACATGTTTTATGACATTTGTTTAGCCAAAAATATGTTTGTAGTAATCGTTAAATTTGTGAAATTAGAGATTAAGGACAAGTTAATTAATATCGATTAAACTCTTTTTTTTGGGTTTCGATGAAACAATAATAAAGGAACGAATATTGATTATGCCATAAGAACAAGAATATGAAATCGATATAATAATGAGAAGAAAATAACAAGATTCAAGATCTTTTCCATATTCTTAAAACTTAGAAATGAAATTGTATTTTATGAGTGAAGATGAGATACCTTCTTCTCCCATGTAAGGGCTTACTTGAAGGGTAAAAAAAAGTTGCAGATACTAAGGAAAAAAAGCTATTTTGCCACCTAAAAGGCTACTTTCTTTGCCTGCTCTCCATGACTAAAGTGAGTAATGGGATAAGATTTGACTCTAGACTTGAGGATGATTGGTGTCAAATCAAAGACCGTCACAAACTTTCCCCAGTTATGTAAACCTATGTTATTTCGCGTAATTTCTAATACTAGCTAGTTCTGCAATTTTATATAGCATATTTTAGTAACTTTATGAGTGTTACGATATCGAGCTGGTATTTTCGAATCTACAAAGTTATACAATTTAAATTCTGAACTAAATGCCATTCCAAAGCCACAAGTTTTTCACGTCCGCAAAGTTTGGGATAATGGACCCTAAAATTAGGAAGTGATTCATTCAAGAGAGAGAAATGTTGAGTCATGAGGGTCCAGATCCAATAAACTTGCACAAGGTTGAAAGAAAGCCCCAAAGAACCAAGAAAGTAGGGTTGCAGAGCATGTACTAGAAGTAATTACCATTCTAGTCAACAGCTTACACTCTCTGGAATCCATGACCAGTTGCTGGTATCCCAATACTTCACGACTCTTCATAATACGCACAATTGAAGCATCTATAGCATACCGTCTGTCCTTGTCAACATCTGCAATTACCTTCTTCTCTCATCAACAGAAGGGAGAGGTATCTGCGTACCATTACAGCAATATCCAAACGGGGTCAGTAATGTAGTGCAACAATTCATAGTAGAAAGGCTAACCTTACTCATCATTAATTGTACCTTGATCATCCACATTTTGTCAGTGAACTTTGAGTTGAACTCTAAGACATCAGTTGGAGAAATTGTTTTGGTGCCTGGCTTCTTGTTAAGAATCTTGTACTTCGCACATGACAGGGAATGAAGAAGCCGAACAACTTCATCATCTGATAGGTCTAACTGTGTCATGATTTCCTGATAACTCAATCTATCTGATGCATTAAAGAGCAGCAGAGCAGAAGACTACGAAAAGGAAGAAGCCTCAATCTCGTTTTCTCATTGATAACGTAATAGAAATGTTTCAAATTAACTAAGCCTATCCGATTTCAAAAAGTAAGCCAACAATCAACCTGATAAGTAGTGACAAAGAGCTCAATAGTCTTTGGCTCAAATTTTCCATTTATGTTGCAAGTTCCCAAAGAGTATATCCACTTAAGTGTCCTGTGCTTTACCACCTGCAAGTGAGATCTATTATCAGCTTTCTCCTGCTCCAGTAGTACGAAGAAAAAGCAGATGCTCGAGAGGAAAAGAAGGGAAGGGGATCTATAGATCAAGAGCTCACCTTCTCCAACGTCTCTTCAATGGCTTCATCACTCAATTTCTCACTCCCCCCTTTTTTGAGAATGTTGTCGCAGAATGTGGCAAGAAGTTCAGTGCTTGAGCTACCAGCAACACCCTTGTTGCAGAAAAGTTCGAAAGCTTCTTGAAGTGCCTGGAAAGTGACAAAGGGGACAGATATTAGCAATTTACTTTTACCCTAATGCACAGAGTAGAACAATTAAATTAGACAACTATCCTTTGCTCCAACACATATCTTGTGAAAAAGTGTGCGGTTTTGGGAACAGTTACTGACATATGCCAAATATTTATCATGAAGCTCAATCACTTTCCAAACAAAACCCTGAAAATTCAGAAGTAAGTTAACCGCCGAAAAAATATTAAAGGA
Organism: Solanum appendiculatum; assembly: GCA_018342035.1. NCBI lineage: Eukaryota > Viridiplantae > Streptophyta > Magnoliopsida > Solanales > Solanaceae > Solanum > Solanum appendiculatum. The sequence goes on along the minus strand of JAGDQO010001237.1, from coordinate 416,879 downwards.
TCAGATAACAGATTTACTAAGGGATTACCTGTTCCTGCAAACCAACCACATCTCTCTTATCTGCCTGTTGAAGAACACTAGTTGATCAGAAAGAATGCAAGGCATTGAGCAATTATATTAAATGAATTCACAAAGAAATACCAGTCTCATCTTTTAGAGAATCATCCCTAAAAAGATGAAATGAATTAATTGACATTGTTCTAACCAGCAGAAGGGGAAAAGTTAAAATACATAAAAGAAGGAAATGCGTCAAAAAGCACTTGTTGGTTCCCTAAGCAACTGCTCATGCTCTTTCTTTAAGATAAGTACAGAATTTGATGGGGGGTTCTGCTTTAAACAAACGTTTACCATCTCTTTAAAGTAACATTCCCAACCACCAAATATCAATGATCATGTACTGAAGGACAAATAAAGTAAATCAAACAAAACAATCATTGAGAAGAAGTCAAACTTTGTGACTTCATGCTTTTGATACAAAAGAGAAGATATGATGTTAGCAAGAAATCTCTGAACAAAACTCATACAAAGCACAAACTGGAAATCAAAATAAGCAGAATAGCAATATGCTACGAACAAGGGTTGTGGTGGATTGGTAAGTACTCCTTACTCCTTAATCAGGTCTCCGGTTCGAGTTCCCTTGGTTACTGGGTCGCATTTATTACGGAGCGCTTTACTCCCAGTGTGAGACATCCTGGCGCGAATCCGGATTACTAGAGCCCCAATGCAGGTACTGAACACCGGGTGGGAAACCAAAAAAAAAAAATAGCAAAATGCTCTAATCAGCAATAAATAGCTAGTCTCACAAACTGACGACTCGATGTGATACACAATATATTCTAGCAGTCATCTCCCCTTTTCAAGGAATTGCTGTGTTTTGAGAAAGGTCCCTGAACTTCTTGTCACTTACTTTTTTCACTGAGTTTACAATCACTTTTTACTTGATGTATTGTGAAGCAGCATGAACTTTCTAATGAATGGATTTTCCCTTTCTCTAATATTTATATCGAGCATTTTCTAGGGACAATCCCCCCACCCACCCTCACCCTAGTGGTGTTGAACCTTCTTCTTCATGCCTCTCAAGAACTTTAACCCAGAAAACTAGTCTAGAATCATCAGGGACAACATCAAGCATGTACAACCCCACCTGCCTATCATTTGTTATGAAAGATGGATGAATTTTTCCCTTAGCATTCATCAAATAACTAATGATCAAGTTGCTAGGCTCACAATTTAAATCCCTGCATTCAATAATTCCCTCAACCATGTCGTCATATGTACCATTGCGACGCAGGACAATGGACACTGTCACCTTACTCAGAGGGTTCCACTTCCAACATTTTGAAGTCTCCTCCCATTCACCACCATAATCACCACTATATTCAGCAAACCACATAATAAACAAGTAATGGTTGATGCTACTGCTCACTGCTAGATGATTGTAAAATACTAGAAAAAAGAAAACCACGGGGATAGATCTCTTACAGGTCAGATGAGCTACTGAAATGGTGAAATGTAACAACAAAACGTCGCTGGAAAACGACTGGAAAGAGGCTGCTGGAAAAACGAGCTTCTTCTATAATGGATGATATATTTTGAGCTTCTACAACAATGGGGAACTACAATGGCTGATCTTGAGGAGGTTTTCGTCATGTGGAGTAATTTTCCATTGAAAAGCTTCAATTTTTGGCCGGAAAACGAGCTAGACGACAGAAAATCGGCAAGGAGGGAGAGGTTTTGGAGGGAAAGAAACGGATTTTGTGAAATTTTTTTAATTTCTAAATAGTGATATAAAATATTTATAAAAAGTGGTTAGTTTGTATTTTCTAAAACTTTGGTGGTAGGGGCTATTTTGTATTTTTTAAGACTTGGGAGCTAGAGTAGATAGCTTTTAAACTTAAAGTATTGAAGTCATAAATGGTGTGTAAAATATTAATTAAGTTGATCAGACACTTGAACACGAGTAACTTCGCATATTAAAATAGCAAAAACTTCTAGTTTGACAAGTTCCAAGTCAACTCAAAGTGTATAAATGCCAAATACGGAAAAACCAAATTTCTCAAGACCAAAGAATTTGAGAAAAGGATAGATTGTACAAACCTTTTTGTTGCTAGCAGCATCTTCAGCCTGTTTAGCCAAAGCTGTACCTTCAGTGGTAACATGCTGCATTCAGATTAAAAAGAAGGATATATGTAGTAATTTATAGGCATACAATCGAGAATATGAGGTCATGAGATCACAAACCTACTTTAAAATATTGGCCACAGGGTCTAAGCCTCGAGGAATTTTAGAAAAGAGCCTATACATCCTTGATAAATCTTCAACCTAATAAAATAATCATGATTGTGTCAATTACTGCAAAAAATAAAATCAGAAACGTGGACATTAAGATGCTGCTAACTACCTTATCATCTCTTAGGAACGCATGGCATCCAGAGTGCTCCTTCTCAAGAAGTTGAGTGGCATACACAGACAACAACTCATGTTGCACTTTCTGTAGAAAGGTGACAGTAGTAAAGTTGCAGCTAATTTAAAGTTGATAGATTAGATCCAGAAAAAAGCAGATGTGAACAACAAAAACTTATAGCAACATCCTCCATCTTGAAGGCTAAAGTTCCAGTAAAGTAAAAAGAATAAGAGCTAGAATGAACCTCAAGCAACTTTGTCTCGCTACTTAAATGGAGATAATGAGAGACCCTATCCTTCTCCCGTTTCAAGCACTCCTCGGCCGAAAGGAACATTGACATGATTATGTAGGTTAACATATGGACGTTAACCAGAAAAAGGACAGACAGAAGAAGCAACAGGGCAAGAATGGCAGAATCAAGGGGTTGCATATGCAGTATACTAACTTTCAGCATATAATCTGGACATGAATCTTTGAGGATCCAGTTAGAAGCTTTGCAAGAATAATAAGCTGCAGTGTCCTTAAGCATTGCAGCTTCAAAATCGTTCTCATAATAATCCATTGACCCAATTCCAATTTCAACAAATATATCTAGCACATTCTTTAGTAGAGCTCTATCAATTTGCTCTCCATCACGCTCTTGATCAATCTGGTTAGAGGAACGTTATTGCTCAATTAAAAGGAAAAAAGAAATGGTAGTGAGAACTCAAAGCAAGACAAAAGGGATACCAGAGATATAACAGCAACCTTGACTTTTCCATTCCACTCTTGGTAGACAAAAGGGATACCATTACAGCAATATCCAAATGGGGTCAGTAATGTAGTGCAACAATTCATAGTAGAAAGGCTAACCTTACTCATCATTAATTGTACCTTGATCCTCCTCATTTTGTCAGTGAACTTTGAGTTGAACTCAAAGACATCAGTCGGAGAAATTGTTTTGGTGCTTGACTCTTTGTTGAGAATCTTGTACTTCGCACATGAAAGGGAATGAAGAAGCCGAACAACATCATCATCTGATAGGTTTAATTGCGTCATGATTTCCTGATAACTCAATCCATCTGACACATTAAAGTGCAGCAGAGCAGAAGCCTACGAAAATGGAAGAAGTCTCAATCTCGTTTTCTCATTGATAACGTAATAAAAATGTTCCAAATTAGGGATTAAGGACAAGTGAATTAATATCGATCAAACTATTTTTCTTTTCTTTTTTGGGCTGTCGATGAAACAATAATAAAGGAACAAATATTGATTATGCCATAAGAACAAGAAAATGAAATCGATATAATAACGAGAGCAAGAAAATAACAAGATTCAAGATCTTTTCCATATGAAAGGGCTTACGTAAAGGGTAAAAAAGTTACGGATACTAGGCAAAAAACTATTTTGCCACCTAAAGAGGCTATTATCACCAACATTCGTGTACTTTCACATGCCTAAGATTTGGCTCTAGGCTCGAGGATGATTGGTGTCAGATCAGAGACCATAAAAACTTGACCCAGCTATGTAAACGTATGGTGTTTCTCATAATTTCTAATACTAGCTAGTTTTGTAATTTTATATAGCATATTTTGGTAACTTTATGAGTGTTATTATCTCGAGCTGGTATCTTCCATCTACAAAGCTATACAATTTAGATTCAAGTCTGAATGCCATTCCGAAGCTACAAGTTTTTCACGTCTGCAAAGTTTGGGATAACGGACCTAAAAATTAGGCAAGTGATTCATTCAAGAGAGAACTGTTGAGTCATGAGGGTCCAGATCCAATAAACTTGAACAAGGTTGAAAGAAAGCCCCACCAAGGTCCAAATCACAATCTACAAAGAACCAAGAAAGTAGGATTGCAGAGCATGTACTAAAAGTAATTACCATTGTGCTGAATCCAGAGAGGGTAAGCTGTTGACTAGATTATTACATTTACTCAAACTCGAACAGGTAGCTGACAAAACACAGAACAGAGCACGCGAAAGGGCCATATAAGACTGGAAGAAGTTAAGGCAATCTCAACTCAAGTATCTGAGAGGAGATTCTACTTTTTCCTGAGATCTTAACCATTTGTACAAAATGTTTCAAGCTCCTGATGCAAGGCAATCAAAAGTCCAGGAAGGTAGGAGTTACAGAAATCTGTCTTCATCTTGGGCTGCATGCTTCTCCTCCTATGAAGGTAGGAGTTACAGAAATCTGTCTTCATCTTGGGCTGCACGTTTCTCCTCCTATGTCGATTGCAGAAGTCCATACAAACATCACTCATTCACTATGATCTGCACAAATCATGCCAAGTACTTGAACAAGTTTGGTTTATCTTTGTCCCTCTCGAGGTAATCTCTAGTTATCAAATCTTCAATTCTCTTCTTGATAGCTTTGACATCAGGCTATGGAGTATTCAAAACAAAGTAATTAGCTCAGTTGAACTTGAATAACAAACATTAAAATTGAGAAGCAGAAGTTTATCCCGGAGGGTACCTTGAACATCCGTCCCAACTGCTCAACGCATTCCATGACCAGTTGCTGGTAGCCCAATACTTTACGACTCTTCATAATACGCACAATTGAAGCATCTATAGCATACCGCCTATCCTTGTCAACGTCTTCAATTACCTTTTTCTTATCATCAACAGGAGGGAAAGGTATCTGCATACCATTACAGCAATATCCTCACGGGGTCAGTAATGTAGTGCAATAATTCATAAAAGAAAGGCTAACCTTACTCATCATTAATTGTACCTTGATCCTCCTCATTTGGTCAGTGAACTTTGAGTTGAACTCAAAGACATCAGCCGGAGAAATTGTTTTGGTGTTTGGCTCCTTGTTGAGAATCTTGTACTTCGCACATGAAAGGGAATGAAGAAGCCGAACAACATCATCATCTGATAGGTTTAAATGTGTCATGATTTCCTGATAACTCAATCTATCTGATGCATTAAAGAGCAGCAGAGCAGAAGCCTACAAAAAGGAAGAAATCTCAATCTCATTTACTCATTGATAACGTAGTAAAATGTTTCAAATTAACTAAGCCTATCTGATTTCAAAAAGTAAGCCAACAATCAACCTGATAAGTAGTGACAACGAGCTCAATAGTCTTTGGCTCAAATTTTCCATTTATAATGCAAGTTCCCAAAGAGTATATCCACGTAAGTTTCCTGTGCTTTGTTTTTGTTTGATAAAACTCCTTGAATACTTCAACGCACCTAACCTGACAATGCGCAGTATAAAATGAATCATTAACAGGATGCTTGAGAAGAAAAATGATTCAAGCAAAAAAACATGCATCATTCTTAGCCCAAAGAGAAGAACTTCAGCAAGAGGAACAAGGGTCAAAACCAAGATAAAATCAACTGCATAATGCCAATTAACATATTGATATGATATACCATTTCTGCTGGGAGGTTGAGATCAAAAGACTTGTAGCTAGGCCAGAAGCCAGTAGTCAAGACAGTCACTGTCAAGTCAATTCCTGGATTTGCTATTGGATTATTGCTCAAATACTCCACAAAGCTGGCTTGATTTTCCCTTGCTAATGTCAAATCTGTGACCTATAGGAAGAGAAGAAGAATGTCACCAGAGAACATAGCCTCAAATTCAGCATAATTGATCTGGATAGTGTACCATTCCCTCCATCTTTGATGTGAACAGCCCCCCACACTGCTGCTTCAACTTTGTTAGGATACTTCTCTCATGTTCATCATTGGCACTCTTACCAAATAACAACCGCCGGGCTAGCTTTTTCCTGGAAAAAGAAAGGAAGTCATAAACTTGTAACAGAGAAGAAGCTACTATTCAAGAAGTGGTTGAGATACACAGTAGAGGTAACTCTACCTATAGAATTCTCCAAACAAGTCCTTGTCACTAATATAAGCTAGCAGCTTTACCACCTGCAAGTGAGATCTATTATCAGCTTTCTCCAGCTCCAGTTGTAGAAGAAAAAGCAGAGGCTCTAGAGGAAAAGAAGGGAAGGAGATCTATAGAGAAAGAGTTCACCTTCTCCAACATCTCTTCAATGGCTTCATCACTCAATTTCTCTCTCCCGCCTTTTTTTAGAATGTTGTCGCAGAATGTGGCAAGAAGTTCAGTGCTTGAGCTACCAGCAACACCCTTGTTGCAGAAAAGTTCGAAAGCTTCTTTAAGTGCCTAGAAAGTGACAAAGGGGACAGATATTAGCAATTTACTTTCCCCTAATGCACAGAGTAGAACAATTAAATTAGACAACTATCCTTTGCTCCAACACATACCTTGTGAAAAAGTATGCGGTTTTGGAAACAGTTATTCACATATGCCAAATATTTATCATGAAGCTCAATGACTTTCTGAACAAAAACCTGAAAATTCAGAAGTAAATTAACTGCAGAAAACATATTAAAGGATCAGATAACAGATTTACTAAGGGATTACCTGTTCCTGCAAACCAACCACATCTCTCTTATCTGCCTGTTGAAGAACACTAGTTGATCAGAAAGAATGCAAGACATTGAGCAATTATATTAAATGCATTCACAAAGAAATACCAGTCTCATCTTTTAGAGAATCATCCCTAAAACGATGAAATGAAATAATTTTGACATTGTTCTAACCAGAAGAAGGGGAAAAGTTAAAATACATAAAAGAAGGAAAGGCTACAAACAATTCCCTAAGCAACTGCTCATGCTCTTTCTTTAAGATAAGTACAGAATTTGATGGGGGGTTCTGCTTTAAAAAAAACGTTTGCCATCTCTTTGAAGTAACATTCCCAACCACCAAATTATCAATGATCATGTACTGAAGGACAAATAAAGTAAATGAAACTAAACAATCATTGAGATGGAAGTCAAACTTTGTGACTTCATGCTTGTGATACAAAAGAGAAGATATGATATTAACAAGAATTTCTGAACAAAACTCATCAAAAGCTCAAACTGGAAATTAAAATAAGCAGAATAGCAATATGCTACGAACAAGGGTTGTGGTGGAGTGGTAAGTACTCCTTACTCCTTAATCAGGTCTCCAGTTCGAGTTCCCTTGGTTACGGAATCGCATTTATTACAGAGCGCTTTACCCCCAGTGTGAGATATCCCTGCACGAATCCGGATTACTAGAGCCCCAATGCTGGCACTAAACACCGGGTGGGAAACCAAAAAAATATAAAATAATAAAATGCTCTAATCAGCAATAAATAGATAGTTTCACTAACTGACAACTCAAGATGTGATACACAATATATTCTAGCAGTCATCTCCCCTTTTCAAGGGATTGCTGTTTTTTGAGAAAGGTCCCTGAACTTGTTGTCACTTACTTTTTTCACTGAGCTTACAATCACTTTTTACTTGATGTATTGTGAAGCAGCATGAGCTTTCTAACTAATGGATTTTCCATTTCTCTAATATTTATATCAAGCATTTTCTAGGGACAATCACCCCACCCACCCCCACCCTAATGGTGTTGAACCTTCTTCTTCTTCATGCCTCTCAACAACTTTGACCCAGAAAACTAGTCTAGAACCATCATGGACAACATCAAGCATGTACAACCCCACCTGCCTAACATTTGTTATGAAAGATGGAACTTAGCATTCATCAAATAACTAATGATCAAGTTGCTAGGCTTACAATTTAATTCCCTGCATTCAATAATTCCCTCAACCATGTCGTCATATGTACCATTGCGACGCAGGACAATGGACACTGTCACCTTACTCGGAGGGTTCCACTTCCAACATTTTGAAGTCTCCTCCTATTCACCACCATAATCACCACTATATTCAGCAAACCACATAATAAACAAGTAATGGTTGATGCTACTGTTCACTGCTAGATGATTGTAAAATACTAGAAAAAAGAAAACCACGGGATAGATCTCTTACAGGTCAGATGAGCTACTGAAATGGTGAAATGTAACAACAAAACGTCGCTGGAAAACGACTGGAAAAACGAGCTTCTTCTATAATGGATGATATATTTTGAGCTTCTACAACAATGGGGAACTACAATGGCTGATCTTGAGGAGGTTTTCGTCATGCAGAGTAATTTTCCAGTGAAAAGCTTCAATTTTTGGCCAGAAAACGAGCTGGACTACAGAAAATCGGCAAGGAGGGAGAGGTTTTGGAGGGAAAGAAATAGATTTTGTGAATTTTTTTTAAATTTCTAAATAGGGATATAAAATGTTTATAGAAAGAGGTTAGTTTGTATTTTCTAAAACTTTGGTGGTAGGGGCTATTTTGTATTTTTTAAGACTTGGGAGCTAGTGTAGATAGCTTTTAAACTTAAAGTATTGATGTCATAAATGGTGTGTTAAAATATTAAATTAAGTTGATCAGACACTTGAACACATGTAACTTCGCATATAAAAATAGCAAAAGCTACTAGTCTGACAAGTTCCAAGTCAACTCAAAGTGTATAAACGCCAAATAAAGAAGAACCAAATTTCTCAAGACCAAAGAATTTGAGAAAAGGATAGATTGTACAAACCTTTTTCTCGCTAGCAGCATCTTCAGCCTGTTTCACCAAAGCTGTACCTTCAGCAGTAACATGCTGCATTCAGATTAAAAAGAAGGATATATGAAGTAACTATTAGGCATACAATCGAGAATATTAGGTCATGAGATCACAAACCTGCTTAAAAATATTGACCACAGGGTCTAAGCCTTGAGGAATCTTAGAAAAGAGCCTATACATCCTTGATAAATCTTCAACCTAATAAAATAATCATGATTGTGTCAATTACTGCAAAAAATAAAATCAGAAATGTGGTCATTTAGATGCGGCTAACTACCTTATCATCTCTTAGGAACGCATGGCATCCAGAGTGCTCCTTCTCAAGAAGTTGAGTGGCATACACAGACAACAACTCATGTTGCACTTTCTGTAGAAACGTGAGAGTAGTAAAGTAGCAGCTAATTTAAAGTTGATAGGCTAGATCCAGAAAAAAGAAGATGTGAACAACAAAAACTGATAGCAACATCCTCCATCTTGAAGGTTAAAGTTCCAGTAAAGAAAAAAAGATTAAGAGCTAGAATGAACCTCAAGCAACTTTGTCTCGCTGCTTGAATGGAGATAATGAGAGACCCTATTCTTCTCCCGTTTCAAGCACTCCTCGGCCTAAAGGAACATTGACATGATTATGTAGGTTCACATATGGACGTTAACCAGAAAAAGGACAGACAGAAGAAGCAACAGGGCAAGAATGGCAGAGTCAAGGGGTTGCATACGCAGTATACTAACTTTCAGCATATAATCTGGACATGAATCTTCGAGGATCCAGTCAGAAGCTTTGCGAGAATAATAAGCTGCAGTGCCCTTGAGTATTGCAGCTTCAAAATCGTTCTCATAATAATGCATTGACCCCATTCCAATTTCAAATATTATATCTAGCATATTCTTTAGTAGAGCTCTGTCAATTTGCTCTCCATCACGCTCTTGATCAATCTGGTTAGTGGAATGTTATGGCTCAATTATAAGGAAAAAAGAAATGGTAGTGAAAACTCAAAGCAAGACAAAAGGGATACCAGAGATACAACAGCATCCCTGACTTTTGCATTCAACTCTTGGTAGACCTGAAATAATAAACAGTTGCCAGTAAGATATTACCCCTCTCCCAATTTATGCCATACTCTTTCTTTTTTAGTCAGTCCCCAAAAAAGGGACATCTTTCATATTTAGTAACAATTTAAATTCAAATTTCTTGTTTTACTTTATAGCCACAAAGTTTCTATATCTTACTTTATACCACAAGTTTCAAAATTCGTTCTTTTTCTCTTAAACTCCTGCCCAATCAAACACCTTCACATAATTGGGATGGAGGGACTAAATGGGAACATCTTTTCGTAAAAGGACGTGGCAGCAGTTGAGTATACTGTCTAACAGAAAACCAAATTCTAGAAGAGGCAAAACCCAGAAAACAGAATTAAAAAAATCAATATAGAAGCCATGAGCTAAACTCGGTGCTTTAACCAGGGGATCAGGTGGAGATGTTTTAATAGATGACCACAGAAACAAAATTTTGATTAAAAGAGAAGAGAGAAGGAGAACCACAAATTACCTGATGATGGAAGCAAGTTAGTCCAACTTCATTAAGCCTCGGCAGAGAATTCCGGGCAATGAAATAGCGGTCAAGATACTGGAAGAATCTCGACAACCATCTGACCATGACCTTATGATTTGACCACCTTTTTACCAGCTCTCGCAACATGAACTCGTCATGTTTTTTTCTCAAAGAAGGCAATACCTATTTTGAAATTGAATTTCAGTGTCAAATTTAGAGAAGGTAGAATTATTTGGAGAAACAAAAATTAGGTAAACAAACTTTAAGCCAAATTTGAGTTTTCATCATTTTAAACTTCTAAGCAAAATTGCATGCCTAAAATAACATACAAAAAAATCCATGAAATTTAGCAGTGTTTTTAAACTTCTATCCGCTTTCCCCGTATCCTTTTCTTAATATTCTATGGGATGAAGAAGCAGCAAGAGCAGCCTTTTCGAAATTTGAATCTTATAATAGTGGGAATAAAACTAAAAGATAATATGCCTCTTGGGAAAGCAATGCCTGAATTACATTCAGATCCCAAAAAAATGTGATACTTGCACATAGATCCTTACTAAATAAAATGATAGAGGGCATAAAATAAAATCACAGAGGGCACCAAGGAAACTACCCGTACTAAGCCCTCTTTGTTTACATGGCTAAAATTGAAAAATAAAACAGCAACAAAGGGCTCACCAGACTAATGATTTTCTGTTTCTTTATTAAAGAAATCATTTTTATAAGTTTCAAACAGTCCAGAATGATACATAGAGAGCAAACAATCAAGAATGGTACATGGATATAACAAACATCAAAGAATAATTATGAATAATACTTCTTCAATTCTTATTTTTCTTGTTTTATTGTAGTACCTTGTTTAATTTCTACTAAAGTGAAATGCGAATGAAAACTGAAGCTACGCTTACCGTTGTTGTGATATATTCTTCATAAGCTTCACGATATTTGTCATACAGCTGTTGAGAATAATCATGTGGGGGCTTCTGAGTACACATGTTGTAAATTGTCCTGTTAGTAGACTTAAGGAAACAAAAGGTGAATCAAATCCAAGTTATCTACATGCCTAACAGTGTGGGAGTCTAAAAGGATACGTATACAGCATCATATAGTCCTCTGAGCTGAACTGAGGCTCAGGCAGCCCTTCTAGAATGTTCTTCAGCTTTGTAATGCCCCTTTGCATGAAGTCCCATCCATTCCAGATCGATTGTGCTATGTTGGTTCATTGTGATTTCAATATCTTCACAATTTAACAGAATGCAACCCTACACAAATTCCAAAATGGCCCTGTTCCCAAACTAAATAACATCACCAACTAAACTCAACAAAAGCTAGAATGAAAATCAAGCAATTTTTAAGCCAGTCAGAAAATCAAATCACATTAATATTTGACTTTACTGTTGAGAATAAACAAACAAATGACAGAAAGAATGCTCTTATTAAATACCAAAGTCTGATGTTGGACAGGCTAAAAACTTGGCTTTATCCTTGAAATATGGACCAGAATACTTGGGTTCCAAGGCTTCAAAGCGGGGGTCTGCTAAGGAGCGATGCGTACTAAGAATCACACAAGTACCTTGAGCCATTTCTGGGTCTAACTATAGAAAGGGTAGTAGAATATGACTAAAAATCAAGAACAGGAAACAGGACTACATATTGGAAGCTTAAATTCAAGTAATACAAAGAGGAGAGAAGATAAAGGAGCACAAGAATAGAATCCAATAATAAAGGAACGAATCAAAGTTCACTAACTGGAAATATTCCGAATTACCACAGTTATAGATACCTAATTGGAAAAGGTAGTGGGTTTCTTTATTGGTTCAGTGTGATCTTGGTCTTCTAAATATTCTTTACCACTCTGAATTAGATATTTAGTTGGGTGTATAGGACTTTCAGTATAATGAATTATCAAGAACAAATGAACCATTTATGTAACTAAACAAGTCCAAACTCCAAAATTTTAGAAGTGTTGAGATAAGCGTAAAGTAAAAGTACATGTCACAAAAAAAAAAAAAGCCTTCGAGAGAGCTCCACAAGAGTACAATGATGTGCAGCAGAGACTACCTACATTGAGCCGAAATAGAAACCCTAAGTAATTACCTCATATGCTATAGATATTTACTTGCCAACAAATCATCTAAGCTCATGATTCATAACAAAATAACTCACAGGTATAACTCAATATTCATTTGAGCTTACTTTTTATTCATGCTTATTGCTTGGTGAAAAGGAATTCTACTCTAAGTTCTATTTAGGGATTGATTCAGCAATTGTTTTGCAAGCTCTTAACGTCCTTTGCCCTGGAAAGGGGCACTTTTCAGGACTAGTACCCACACGGTAACAGCATTTTTGTGGCATGAGACATGTCAGCTGGTATCATATGATACATCTCTAAGCACATTCAACGTAATTGATTGATTCCTAACGATTCTGACTTGGTTCCCGAAGACCCTGACTTGATAGGTATTCAACAAGAACTAGGTTTCACCAATTTATTTCTAGGACCTAGATAAACTAGTGTTACCAAAATTGCACAATTGGCCGTAAAAGACATGAACTTTTAAAATCTTTTCAGACTTCCATCAAAAAAGAAAACCGTATACAACATTTTCCAATATATGTATATAAATTAATAAGTGAATAAAACTGAGAATAGCAAAAAAAAATACACATCGAAGACACTGAAAAGCTATGTTGCTCGGATCCTTCAAAAATACACTATTTTTGGAGGATCTGACGCACACCCGTCGACAATTTTGAAGAGTCCAAGCAACATAGCTGAAAAGTCTAAAGTTTCAGGCAGTTAATGAAATAAAACAAAGTTCTGGAATCAGTTGTTCGTATTGAATTTCTAGTTTACATGAATGCCGTCAGTTGCAACAAATAATAACCAAAAATTAAACTCAAACCCTACCAGTAATGAACACTAAACCTCCACTATACCTAACTTCAAAAGGACAAAACACTCATGCTCAGAATCAACTATAGAGAAATAAAAAAACAACATAAAACTAGTCCATCAAATACAGCTCTGAAGATCGCAAAAATCAAACACAACAAAACAGCACAATTTCAATAGCAACTGGAAACAAAATCAATAACAGGATCAATCCAAAGCAAAGGAAGAAGCAATTAAACCAAAACCACCCATCAACTATGCATCATAGGTATATACATACGTGGAACAGTGTACATCGAATCGGAGTTCACAATTTAATCAGAAAATATACCTATGATGTCACCGGAGAGAGGAGGAATTTGCCGAAAGGGTGATCGGAGAGTCTAGACCCAATGAGGGCACAAGACGGAGCTCCCAGGAACCATTGATGAGAAGAAGAGAATTGGGTGAGATGTGAATCTCTCTTTCCCCTTTTATGTATTTTTCTTGTTTCCTCGAAAACCCCCTTATACTTCTAACTATTTCCATTTTTGCCGCGGTAATTTCTTGGTTTTTCATTCAGGGTTATTGCAAATTTATCCCTACTATTTTTGGGTTTTATGCATTTTTACCTCAAGTACTTTCATACTCTTTTCTTTTACTTTTTCTTTTTTGAGAATGTTGCCTATGTTTTCCAGATTTTCTATATTTGATCTTGCAAAATATTTTCTCTAGGAAAATGACTTTCCTAATTAATATAGGGAAAACGAGTAGCATAAGTGACATTCCAAGTTTATTGTCTCCTCTTACCCACCCAATCCCCCACCCCCACTACTTGAAGCATCTATAGCATACCGCCTATCCTTGTCAACATCTTCAATTACTTTTTTCTTCTCATCAAAGGGAGAGGTATCTGCATACCATTACAGCAATATCCTCACGGGGTCAGTAATGTAGTGCAACAATTCATAGTAGAAAGGCTAACCTTACTCATCATTAATTGTACCTTGATCCTCCTCATTTTGTCAGTGAACTTTGAGTTGAACTCAAAGACATCAGTCGGAGAAATTGTTTTGGTGCTTGTCTCCTTTTGAGAATCTTGTACTTCGCACATGAAAGGGAATGAAGAAGCCGAACAACATCATCATCTGATAGGTTTAATTGCGTTATGATTTCCTAATAACTCAATCTATCTGATGCATTAAAGAGCAGCAGAGAAGAAGACTACGAAAAGGAAGAAGCCTCAATCTCGTTTTCTCATTGATAACGTAATATAAATGTTTCAAATTAACTAAGCCTATCCGATTTCAAAAAGTAAGCCAACAATCAACCTGATAAGTAGTGACAAAGAGCTCAATAGTCTTTGGCTCAAATTTTCCATTTATGTTGCAAGTTCCCAAAGAGTATATCCACTTAAGTGTCCTGTGCTTTACCACCTGCAAGTGAGATCTATTATCAGCTTTCTCCTGCTCAAGTAGTACGAAGAAAAAGCTGATGCTCTAGAAGAAAAGAAGGGAAGGGGATCTATAGAGCAAGAGCTCACCTTCTCCAAGGTCTCTTCAATGGCTTCATCACTCAATTTCTCACTCCCGCCTTTTTGAAGAATGTTGTCACAGAATGTGCTAGAAGTTCAGTGCTTGAGCTACCAGCAACACTAGTTAAAAGTTCGAAAGCTTCTTTTAAGTGCTAGAAAGTGACGAGGGGGACAGATATTAGCAATTTACTTTTACCCTAATGCAGAGACCTAATGCACAAGAGTAGAATAATTAAGGTGGCGTTTGGACATGTCATATGAAATTATGAGGTGATATTGATTATCACGAGATAAATTTCAAGTTCTCTAAAAGTCGTGATTTGAGATTTTTAAAGTACAAAAACTGACTTAAGTTTATATTTTGTAAAAACAATCCCACATTTATATCTACCAACTATTTATTACATATGTAAATAAAATTTATATTTCATATCATGACTTTTTAAAATATTCATATCTCATATAACGATTATTATCACCAACATAAAATTTATTATTACTTCAAATCAATTCCTACTCTACCATTTATATTCATCAAATTCATTACTTTTTATCAAGTTTATTTACCAACCAAATTGACCAACAAATGGCTCAAAATAACAATGTTGGTTCGTCTTCTCGATCATATGATCGAGAAATGCAAGTTCAATGTGAGAAGATTGTATGTACTATGTGTTAAGACTAGAAACTACAACTTATGTTCAATGTTTTTTTATTGATCTAAAGTTTGATCAATGAGTGTTGTATTTTTTAGAATAGCTTTGTGATAGTGTAGTATGCAATTTCATAAACTTTTTCTTATTTGGTAAGATTGTACGAAGAATTAGGACAATTTTAATAGTTTTACAACTTGTGGGTTCTTATGTTTACGAGAAAACATGCAACATAAAAGGTTGTTCAAACAAAATTTCAACTTCATCTCATGATTTCATATCGCATGGTCAAAAGGGCCCTAAATTAGACAACTATCCTTTGCTCCTACACATACCTT
Source organism: Solanum appendiculatum (assembly GCA_018342035.1). Lineage (NCBI taxonomy): Eukaryota > Viridiplantae > Streptophyta > Magnoliopsida > Solanales > Solanaceae > Solanum > Solanum appendiculatum. The sequence continues at coordinate 401,069 of JAGDQO010001237.1, read as the reverse complement.
GTGAAGAAGTGTGTGCTTTTGAAAACAGTTATTCACATATGCCAAATATTTATCATGAAGCTCAAATTAGTTTCTAGCCTAAAAATGTAGAATCGAGATTATGTCTTATTATTGGTGCAAGTAATAGTTCGTCGATATTAGAGTCATAAGTTGGTTTTCTAGTCTAAAAATATAGAATCGAGATTTTGTCTTATTCTGTAAAATTGAGAATAGTAGATTAATTTTGACACTGATTTAGAAAAAAATTGAATTAGTTATTAATTCTTTTTATAGATTTGATATTAGTTTTCAGAAATAAAAAATTCTCATAAATATAAAAATCATTCCAGATTTGAAAAAAAATAGGTTCAAATAGATCTGTAAAAAAAAAAAGAAGTAGGCGAGCAGTAGAAAATGAAAGGAAGGAAAATAATTTTTTTTTCTTTCTCGAAAACCCTATGTTGCGTCCCAAACACACATGCAAGTGTACGCGGTCGTTCAAGTACTAGAGTTGCTCTTTTAAGAACCGGATGTCGTACCCACAGAGACTCAAGATTAAAATGTTTTCAATTTATCCAATAACTACAAATTAAGCAAGTACTTTCTGAAAGAATGACTTATTGTTATTAGTTACTTACTACTAAACTTAAGAAAGCAAATTACTATGATTCAATTTCGACTTTGATTTCAAACAATGACCTAGGAAAATTCCAGGGCTGCAGCATGCCTACGGATTCATGCATTTTATCTTCTTTAAATGGACGTCAATCAGTTACCGAATCAATGGTTACAGGGTTAAATGTATGATCATGTTCTCCCAACCTCTAATCGCCTACAATAATTAGCAGCCTAACTACATCGTTTAGCGGGGATAGGCTGAACAAATTACTATGCATTACGTTGTCATCCTGTCTATTAACCAAGCACGGTCTCTAGGTATATCCCTATCCTAGATACAAATCAACCCTAATACCATAGAAGATCATACTCCTTTTGTTCCACGTTCTATCCTCTTATTCCTCTCTCGAGTTCAATTTGGACAATATATTTATTTTAATGATGGCCAGTCACGAAATACTAAATCAAGAACAAAAAAGAGATTCATATGATAACCAACATTGACTTTCTAGTGCTATCTTTACATCCCATCTTTGTGCTCTTACGCTTGGACCTGCTCTTGCTTTACGTGCTGCCGCTTGTAAGCCATTTTTCCTCATTTTTCATCACCTACACATCCTAATCATCTTGGTTAGTTCCAATGAAAAACACGACTCGATACAAACAAAACTCATGAATTCGTCCCCAAACTAAGCTAAAGCGTGGATATTATTTAGTTCCTGAGCATACAAATACACCCAAGATCACCACCCCACACTTAAAGCTTTGTTCGTCCTAGAACACTTTACTATTTTAAACCTGGACCTAGACTCACTACCTAATATTTGTGCTTCCGCTACTTACTTTCCGAGATCCTTTGTCATGCCAAAATACGCATGTTCCAATTCATACTTGGACTTGGCCATTATATAGACACCACATGACTTCAAGATTTGACTCAACAACTTTTAGCAACTAAAACATTGTACCTTCATGCTGACTCTCAGATGTTACCTATTTTTCATCAAACAAGTGCTCCTAACACTAGGAAAGTAGTCCACCAAATCACTCAAACACAAGAATTTAATATCACATATAGACTTATCATCAAGAATCAATTCTCATGCTCACAAAGAAAATCCACATGTGTGCTCAAAGAATCATAAGCTTGCCCATTATGTACATCTCTACTAATTAAACATGCTTTGCAAAGGATCAAGTAGGACTTTCACGAGTTGTAATGTAGGCTAGGGGACAGGTAGGAAAACAATATAGTAGTGATTCACACTTCCCTAAGCACTTTGCAATTTTAGACTTTATCAATCATTATTTCCTTCTCATTCTTTTCAGCCCTCTCTTCAACAATTCTTTCACTAGTAATTCTCATCGTCTCAAGACTTCTTACTTTGCAATTTTAACTAATAGTTTACTTATTTTCACATTCTTTTGAAGAGGGCATTTTCATCACCTTGCACCATTGTTGGTTATATTTCCACTTCCGTCATCTCTTAAGTATACTAATTCCACTTAGTCCATGCTACAGTGCTTAGGCAAGTAGGGTGCAAACAACTTAGGGTCTCAATAAAAGGATATTCAGTTATAGATGCGGCTTCCAACAAAAAGGCTAAAGGCTCAAAAGGGCTACTAGTGATAATGTATCTGATAAGGCTGCAATTTCTGCACATATCAAAGAAGGCCTATTATCCTCTCTTAAACAAAGCAACACTTCGATTTCGCTTCAATAACATAAAGGGCAAGTTATAGTTTGAGAAACACTACATGGAATGCAAAATGTCTCGCCCCACATAGCACAAGTTCAATTCAAATAGGCTTTACCATCGAGCACCGCACACAGTTCAAGTTAAAGTAAAGATTAAGCATAAGTTGCACATTCAGAATCAAATACAAGAATTCATAGGCATCCATATATTTTTGTCCACGTGCTTTCATACAAGATTTCCCTTTCAGATCTATAGCTTCAGCACAAACACGACCCTACGACTCCATGATGAAAATTACCCTTAAAACAGTCGCCATCCATCTATCATAGGGCAATACGACTCAACTACGACGACTGACTCAAACCTAAAATGAAAAATCTTTTTGTGTTTTGTACGGTTCAACGAGACTATCCTTGGCCAAAGAATCGAAAATAACCCACCAAGGAACCCAAAAGTAAATAACCTAAAGCAAACAAAGTACTACAATTCATATTACATCATAGAGATCAGAGAGATTTTACACCCTACCCCACACTTGAATTAAGCACTGTCCCCAGTGGTACATAACATCAAAACAATGCAAACAGAGGTAAGGTGAATCAATCCTCCATGGTGTCAGCACCCGCGACCTCCTCCACAGCCTGCAAGGGATTAACGTCCTCCGTATTGGAGTCGGTATCAACATCAGAACCGGTGCGCAACCTGTCTTCATCTGTGGACACATCATCTTCCACGGGATCACAGAAAATAGGTCATATGCCTAGTAGCGCATTGGCGTGCTCATTAAGAGGATACTTTGCCTCCAACTTGTCAAGTTGTGCTGCATTAGAAGCCCGACATCCATTCATATGCCACAGCATCTCTAGCCTATACATGCGCGCCATGATCAACTCATCTCGTCGATGCCTCTCCGCCATGGTAAGAGTAGGGCCAAATTCATTATCGGGCCCTTTTGTCCTAGTCACGTCCACTGGAGCCTAAAATAAGGGTGCCATTTAATCCAAACTTTCCTCAGGAACATCATAGATTGGGGTCCACAAAGAGTGAGTCCGATAGCTCTATATGGAGGCCGAATGTTCAATCCCGTGAGGACAGGGGGACCAGGACCAGATGCAGTGCCCAATAGCTCATTCAGTGTTGCCGGAGTGAGAGGTACATCAACTCCTCGTACCTTCACAAAATGTGACTTTGACTCAGGTGCATAGTTGGCATAAAACTAATGAACCACATGCAAATTACACTCCTGAGGCTAGGCAAAGATAAATTCCATATGGAGTTCCTGAAGACGCCTCATAATCCGGGGAAAGTCTCTAGCTAGACTGTCCCTGTCAATACACACATCGGAAAAATAACGTGCTTCCGTGTGCTTCTTCCACCATACCTTGCCCTCCTTGGCCACTACTCGTAGCCCTAATCGGCGTGTTCGCCCACGCGGGACAGCCGGTGCGGGGGGAACATTTGTGCCACTGCGAACTCGCTTCCTCTGGCTGGAGAAAGCCACTTCTTTCCCGAGGTGCTGTGTACCTGACATACTTTCCTGCAAAATGCACACAAACACACAAAACGCCTTCAGCCCATAAGAGAACACGTAAAACATAACAAGTATGGGTGGCAAAAGAACCACCCCACACATAATGGTGTTTACTATTCTTGCTCACACGAAGGTACTCAGACTTCCCAACCACAATAGTAACACTCCTCGTAATTTCAACATTCACCCTGAATACGCCCACACTATTTCAACCAACACGCAAGTACCCCTTCTATTCACATACACTGTATTCAACATGATCAGCACTACCCCTAAATTTTGATAATTAACCGGTATCACCCAAGGTGCACGTAATTTCAGTTCGTATAGTATTCCCAAACACGAATTCAAAACAACCCCCCTAATTTCCTACAATACATGCTAATATGCACAACCCACAAAACTATATTAACAAACAATGTAACATAACATGGCATTCTACCCTTGCCTCACTCATAGCACGACCATTCCCCCACCACCGACTATTCCTACTCAAGAATTCAGAACAATTGTGGTGGTGTTATCCATATCAATACAGATACACACATACTTAGCGACATAAAGAAAGGGAATTGAGAAACCTACCGTGATTGGAGAAAGCACACTAAGTGACCTCGACCAAAGTAAGAACACGACTCCGCGTTACGGAATTAGCTCGCCAAAATTTTGTGAGGGGAGAATTTTAGAGAATTAGGGTAAAAAAGGGAGGTGAAATAGGGGGTTAGGGGAGAAGAATGGGGGAATTAGAATTAATTTAAGGGTGAAAAGGGGGATTGAGGTCGGGTAATTTAGAAAGCATTTGGGTAAAACCTAAATTTTTAATGAAAATTAAACTTCACTTACTTTCTCCGCGATGCGTCTTCAGTATGGAGTCTTCTGTTTTGCACAACAAAATTTAATTCCAATGACATCCAAAATCAGGCCCCCTTCCGCGATGCGGACTTGTTACAATTCTCCTTTGCTTTTGTCGAGAATATCAACTCTCGTCGAAATCAAATTACTCATCTGTCTTCGCGACGCGTGCACAATACGGACTCTTCTGTTAACATTGGGAAAAAAATTCCCATTGAACTCTCATTTTTATGGCCTGCTCCGCGATGCGGCCTCATTACGGAGGCCTGTTCCCTGCACATTTCATCAACAATCCCCATTTACACAATCTTAATGGGTTGCCTCCCATCCAGCGCCTTATTTTCGGTCGTGGCATGACTCATCTTTTTGTGTTTTTTCTTTGTCACAACTATTACAATAAATAAAGAACGAGGTTCTAAGAAATGAAAATAAACAGAAATCCTATCTAATATATGTGGGCACGGGTTGCCTCCCGTGTAGCGCCTAGTTTAACGTCGCAGCTCGACCCAACTCATGACTCAGTCGTTATTCAACTCGAACGTCTCTTGCTCACGTTCCACATCATTTCCGAAGTAGTGCTTAACTCGCTGCCCATTCACAAGAAATGTGGAGCTCGTCTTTATTCCTTAGCTCCACAACACCATTTTGAGTCATCCTCACCACTTCAAATGGTCCACTCCACTTTGACCGAAGTTTTCCTGGAAATAGCTTCATTCTTGAGTTAAATAATAGTACTAATTGGCCCAACTCAAAAGTGTGTTGTACAATATGCTTATCATGCCACTTTTTCGTCTTTTCTTTGTACAACTTGGCATTTTCATACACATGTAGCCTGAATTCCTCAATCTCATGCAGTTGATCCATTCTTCTCTTTCCCGCCAACTTAGAATCCAGATTCAATTTCTTGATAGCCCAATAGGCTTGGTGTTCCAATTCTGCAGGAAGATGGCATGCTTTGCCATACACCATTCGATAGGGAGAAGTCCCTATTAGTGTCGTGTACACTGTTCTGTATGCCCACAATGCATCATCTAACTTGTCGGCCCAATCCTTTCGCTGTGCATTTATGGTCTTTTGTAAGATCTGCTTGACCTCTCGATTTGACACCTCCACCTGACCGCTAGTCTGAGGATGATAAGTTGTCGCTACCTTATGGCGCACCCCGTACTTTGCCAATAAATTTCGCACTAAATAGTTTATAAAGTGCTTCCCACCATCTCTTATTATAGCTCTAGGAGTTCCAAACCTGGTGAAGATGTGTTTCTTTACAAACTTCACAACAACTTTTGCATCATTGGTGGGTAAGGCGACAGCCTCCACCCACTTGGACACATAGTCCATAGCTACTAAAATATAGTGGTTTTCTCTGGATGTTGGAAAAGGGCCCATGAAGTCAATGCCCCATACATCGAATATCTCCACCTCCAGGATGTTGTTCAAAGGCATCTCATGTCTTCTAGAAATAGTTCATGTTATTTGACACTGGTCACATCCCTTCACAAATAGTGCAGCATCTTTAAATAAAGTTGGCCAAAAGAAACCAGATTGCAATACCTTATGTGCCATATGCTCTCCTCCATGGAGCCTTCCATATGGTGACGATTGACAGCTTTCCAACACTTGTCTTGCTTCACTTTCTGCTACACATCTTTGCACCACTTGATCCAGTCCTTGTTTGAATAAGAACGGTTCATCCTAGATGTAAAATCTTGCATCATGGCTCAGCTTTCGCTTTTGATGTGTGGATACACCTAGTGGAAACAAACCTCAAATTTAATGTTTGTATTTGTCCTTTTTGAGCATGAATTTTATGGATTGTGCTAAATAGTGTATTTTATTTGTAGGATTAAATTGGTGTGAAGTTGAAGAAGTTTGGAGCTAAAACGAATTAAAAATGGAAGATTCTAGAAGGAAAATCAAGCAGGCAGCTTAATGAATTAAACTGAATATTATATTATAATTATACATATACATATTCCAATAGTGTGTGTAAATTAAGGGACGTGCCAGAGGTGCCACGTGGCAGAAGGGAAGGCAACAAGAGTTTGAGGCGGTGCACTGTTCATGTAGGAATCCAATTCCGTTTCGGTTTTGGGTTCCTAATTTGTTTTGGACTCAATTATTTTACTCAGGATTTTCTACATCTATAAATAGTCTATAGAAATAATTATTGGAGAAGACTTTTAGGGAGGATACTTTATAAGGAAAAATTGTCAATACATTTTAGGGTTCTTTTCTTCTTTTTTTTCTTAGGTATTAGTAGCTAAAGACCCTTGTTCTGGGGCTGCGGCTATGGGTAATTGTTGAATATCGATTGTTTTGAATTAATTATTAATTATCGCTTAAATTACTTTTGTGTTCTTGTTTTAGTATTTCATGCTAGGCCACCATAGAAATAAATCTATTGTCTATTCTTGGACTCGAGAGATGAAGTGGTAGATAGACCAGAGAATGCAAAGAGCTTGTTCTAACTTTGTTTAGATTCGTGTTCAGGAGTGACGCCCGGACGAACACCTCGCTTGGTTATGAAACAGGACGAAATATAAATGCTCGCCAATTAGGACTGCCTATCCCCGCTCAACGATGTAGTTAAACAGCTAGTTGGAGTAGGCGATTAGAGGTAGAGAGATCATGATCATAAAATCAACCCTGTAAATCAGTAATTTAATAACCTTAGTTAATTCATTACATGAGATGCGATACATGAAATCATATGCATGTTGTAGCCCTGAAATTGTCTCAATCACTGTAAGTTAATCTTAGTATTTAATTCTTCCATTCTTTTATTTCTTTTGACACTCTTAAATAAATAATTAGACTAGTATAATTTAGTAAATAGTTAATTGACAAGTCTCTGTGGGTTCGATATTCCGGTTCTTAAAGAGCCACTTATTACTTTTGCGACCACGTACACCTGCGTGTGCAATTGGAAGCAACATATATCTTGTGCATGCACAACGCCGGACTGATCCCATGAATGTCGGACATCTGCCAGCCAATTGATGCCTTCCTTCTCCTCAGAACTTGCAACGCTGCTTCAACCTGCAATGCAGACAAATCTGTATAAAGGATTACTGTCACGACCCAAGCCTAGGGCCTAGGTGTGACCGGCGAATGGGGAACCCGAAGGAACCCCAAACAAGCCTCCTAGTGTATCATTACACATTCTTGGTCGCGGAAGCAATTAAATGACCATAAGCAAGAAAAAAAAAATGATACATAAATACCATAGATGAGTCAAGCTCAAGCATAATACACAACTTGTCCAACACCACCTCTAAACATGAGTACTTAGCGGGGGCCAAGACAAACTACCGGGCTCACCCTCATAGTCAAAACATAACTAAAAAGGAAAAGTTTTATACATAACAAAAGATCATGAGCAACGTCCCCGAAATGGAGGACTCACCAATAACCACTATAGAAAATCGTACTAGCCACGCGGAGGAGGATGGTCAAGCGGTGCTCCGGTCCCTACATGGTGACATCATGTAGGCATAGAGTATGCGTTAGTACATTTGAATGTACTAAGTATATGGGATGCAATGCAATGCTACATTAGATGGACATCATAGGAAAAATGCGTAATCATACCCAATAGATAGCATATTAATAAAATGATATGTATAATGATGCTTACATAAAAATCATATTTATGGGACGTAGTACATGTGTGGCGAGTGACCATCAATATAGTATTTCCAAGGCCTACCACCCCCTTGGAGAGGCGAAAGAGGTACAAACCCCTCAATATGGTTACACGGGCCTACCAAGGACCAAGGTACAAACCCCTCACGGGCCTACCACCCCCCGTGCTAGGGACCAAGGTACAAACCCCTCGATATGGTTATACGGGCCTACTACCCCCCGTACTAGGCATGGTCGACTCACAACACTTATTTAGAGAAAATCATATACATGTGTCCATTTCATCATCATTTCAGTAATTACATAACCATCCGTCTCATAGGACGTACCTTGGACCTTCCCTTTCCTAAGAATTCTATAAATGGGCATTTTATCAAACACATGGTGGGCAATTGTTCATGTAAATGAAATCATGTATTTCAAGAATACTAAGTCCAACCAATTCCAAAATCCATATAAATCAGCCCACCAACAACATACATATATATATCAACCTTCATAATTTGATCATGGAAGCATGTAAACCATAAACATCACATAATAATTCCATTTCATGATAATATGCAAAAAGGACCATAATAGGGTGTGTAGTAGTAATTCCATAATTCAAGAGTTCATAAATAATCATAAGGACCCATAAACTTGAAGTAGAAATAAGGATAAATGGTTGGACTTGTGGAAAGGAAGGTTTCCACAATCAAACCCACATACCTCAACTTTGGAGAATCCTTGATGAAGATTGGAATGGAGAATCGAAGCTTGAGATTGAGTCTTGAATCCGGAATTAGAGCTTGAGATGTTTGAATTTGGTTGAAGATCTTGGTGGAATTTTTGGAGAGGGCTTAGAGAGTGTTTTTGGAGTTTAGAAAATGACTAAGTATGGGACATATCCCCTTTTTATAAAAAAAGTCTCCAACCCGCCTAAAAAAAAAGGCTCACTGGAATTGGAAATTCTGCACAGACAGGTTTTACGAAAATGGTCATAACTCCCTCATCCTAACGCGGAATAAGGTGAAACCAAGTGCGTTGGAAAGCTAACTCAAAGAGCTTTAATTTGATAGGTTGCAGCCCTTCCAGTTCCTTGTGTGCTAAGAGATATGCCCCTTTAAAGTTGACCCTCAAAATCGCAATTTTTGCGATTTTCGAATTTTGATACGGTTGCTCTAAAATTCGGGTTAGACCCATTTCCCACTCAATTTGACCCCACAAATAAGAATATGAAGTCGAATTTCCGAAATCATGCACGGATTTTGAGATATATGGAAATTACAATTATAGGTGTTTCCGAAGCACATTTTTGGGCATTTGGGTCGTTTCAATTACAGTTAAAGTTTTAGCGTCCCCCAAAAATGCATACCTCAGATGAGATGGTAATGTCTTCAATTCGTGCTTTAGTGTTTCTTCAATTGAGAGCTTGAGTGGTGGACCTAAGACCCTATTTAAAGGCTCCCAGTTATCTTTTGAAATGCCCAAGCTGGACACCTTTAAAAACTGCACCATTTCCTGTGCTTCGGCATCACCATAGATATCATTTCCCATCAACACTCGCTCCAAAGGGTCTCTAGATGCAATGTAGTGAGCTTCTGCAACCTCATCTATTACTATTATGGCTGATAACTCTTTGTACACAGCCGACAATTTCAACGCTTTATACACATCGAACACCTCAACTTTGTCGTGAGCTCTCATAGTCAATTGACCCGCCGCTACATCAATCATGGCACGCCCCGTGGCCAAAAATGGTCTCTCCAGAATGAAAGGTACGTCAGGATCCGGCTCAAAATTCAACACCACAAAATCAACAGGGAATATCAATGATCCAACTTGGACCAAGACATCCTCCACAACACCTTCCGGCCTAACTACCGATCAGTCTGCCAACTGTAAAATAATAGTGGTGGTTTAGGACTACCCAACCCCAATTTCTTGTACAGGGATGTTGGCATCAAATTTATACTGGCTCCTAGATCACACAATCCACGGGCATAAATGATTTGCCCTATTGTGATCTAAACAGTAAAACTGTCGGGATCCTTAAGTTTGATAGGTAGTTTATTTTGGATCCTGGAGCTGCACTCTTCAGTAAGTGCCACTGTTTCATACTCCGTTAATCTCCTCTTGTTTGCCGCGATCTCCTTCACATATTTAGCATACCTTGGTATTCCCTGCAAAACATCAACCAGAGGCAGATTAATGTGAACTTGTTTTAAAAGAGAAAGAAACTTACTGAAACATTCATCCTCATTCTGCTTTTTAAATTTTTGAGGGAATGGTGGAGGTGGTTTCACTATTGGTTGCCCTACTTCCTCATGTAGACCTTGTTCACCCACATTGGTCTTCTTCTCTCCAACTCTAGGTTCATCATTCCATTTCTTTGGGGCCAATTCCTCCAATTGCAATCCACTACGAGTACTCACTGCATGCACTTGCCTAGGATTTGGATCAGTACCCCCAGGCAATCCTCCTTGGGGACGGGAATTTTGAGCACTAGCAAATTTCCCAAACTGCTTCTCTAAATTTTGAGTTGCCAGCTGATTGTTTCTCAAATCAGATGCTAATTTCTCCATGTTTGCATTCACTTTAGCCTGATCCTCCATGATTTTCTTTAGCATCTCTTCAGTGCTCATATTTCCTTGCTGACCATTGTGATTTTCCCGTTGACCATGTTGTTGATACCCTGAAGCATTACCTTGAGGTCTATACTGATTCTGACCTTGCACCTGATTCTGATTTCCTCCTTAAGAGAAATTTGGGTGGCTCCTCCAACTAGGATTGTAGGTGTTACCATAATTTTGGTGACTCGCTCCAATTAACAGAATCTGGGTTGGCCCCACATACCTCTGCAGTGTGGTCACTACTTCCACATATCTCACACCATGATTGTGTTGCTATACCGCATTAACCTGAGCATGTTGTTGTCCCAAGGATAATTTGCTGAAATGAGTGTTCATCATGTTTTGCATAGCAGCAATTTGTGCAGTTAAAGGTGTAACTGCATCCACTTCTAACATCCCAGCAGTCTTTTGCACTACAGGTTTAGCTCCTCATCCGTTCCACTCGGGGTTACCTTGTGAAATTCTATTCAGCAGAGTGAACAATTCAGCATAGGTCTTCTCCAAAGCTTGTCCACCTGCAGTTGAATCAAGTAAAATATTTGTGTTTGGTTCCAAGCCCTCAATGAAGGTATGGACCAACACTTCGTTAGTTTGATGATGACGTGGACAGCTCAATAACAGAGATTTAAACCTTTCCCATGCCTAGTACAAGTTTTCTCCTCCTAAACTTAGAATCTCGCTCCTCAACTTGGCTGTTTTCCCAGAAGGAAAAAACCTTATCAGAATTTAACCACCTTTTTGCTTCCCCTAATAGAGAGAAAGGGAATAGTGTGAGTCTCAAATAATTTGGATTCACTCCAGCTGGAGTGTATGTATCACTGATTTCTAGAAAATTTTGTATGTGAACTTGTGGGTCCTCATATGATAATCCAGTAAACTGCCCATTCGTGTGCAATAGTTGTTCCATGCTCTGCTTCAATTCGAACCTACCACCAGCTTCAGGTTTCTGAATACAAGAAGTGACACTAGTTGTGCTTGGAATTGCCACCTCTCGTACTTTCATGTCTGCCATCACTATAGGTGCAGCTTGTTCGACCCTACCTACCGGTGTTACAGGTTCACTCGCTACTTGAGGAACAGGATAAGCCAAACGTCTTTGCCTTCTCCAGTAATGAACAAGTCTCTCCGATTCAGCTAATGGCTCTACTAAATCCTGCTCGTCTTCCAGTTTGAAGTCCTAGCACTACCTGCAATATCAGTAGCTAAGATCAAGTTGTCAACACTTGAACAATAACTTCAAAAATTAGATAAATCAAATACTTCCTAATTCTAAAATCCCCGACAACGGCGCCAAAAACTTGTTGCGTCCCAAACACACATACAAGTGTACGCGGTCGTTCAAGTAATAGAGTAGCTCTTTTAAGAGCCAGATGCCATACCCACAGAGACTCAAGATTAAAATGTTTTCAATTTATCCAATAATTACAAATTAAGCAAGTACTTTCCGAAAGAATAACTTATTGTTATTAGTTACTTACTACTAAACTTAAGAAAGCAAATTACTATGATTCAATTTCGTCTTTGGTTTCAAACAATGACCTGGGAAAATTTCAGGGCTGCAACATGCCTACAGATTCATGCATTTTATCTTCTTTAAATGGAAAAATTGAATTAAGTAAAGTTTAGGAATGAACCCTAAAAACTGATGAAATAGCTCCCAAAGTCGTCATTCTTCAAAACTCAGAAAAAGAATTAAAAATTAAATAACAAAATCCGACCCGATTTATAATTAGGAAAAGTCGGCTAAAAGTTTGAACATAGGTGTGCGACGCGGAGGTGCTTGTCAATTTCAGCTTCAGTGCAACTTTTCCTCTGCGCGACTCTTCTGTCTCAACTTCATCAATCGTTCAAATAATTAATTCCCTCTCCGCGATACAGAGCTGGGTTCCTCTTCTATTTTGACTTTCTAGTGCTATCTTTACATCCCATCTTTGTGCTCTTACGCTTGGACCCGCTCTTGCTTTACGTGATGCCGCTTGTAAGCCATTTTCCTCATTTTCATCACCTGCACATCCGAATCATCTTGGTTAGTTCAAATGAATTAACACGACTCGATACAAACAAAACTCATGAATTCGTCCCCAAACTAAGCTAAAGCGTGGATATTATTTAGTTCCTGAGCGTAGAAATACGCCCAAGATCATCCTACATATGTATTTTTTTTAGAAATAAATATAAAAATATTTGGACTTAAAGCCCATTTAATGTTTAAATGCTACAATAATGAATGGGCAGAAGGCCTACTTTTAGAAGTATATATAGCGTTTTTGGCCAAGTCAAGAAAATGAAAATATTGGTCCCTTATAGAGATGGCAATAAGTAAATTACAATTGAAAAATAAAATAAATACAAATAAATAGATAAATATTCAGGCTGAGACACGAATGTTTCACTCTCTTTAAGGAGATTCAAGTTCATTATGGCATATTCTATACTGATCCAATTGTATAACTCTTGGATTGTCCCCTTGTCACGACCCAAACTACCTTTAACACCTTGAAAATTGGTAAGTTGAGTTGAAAAGAAAGTGTTGCAGAAAGTGAGTTGGTGCCAGTTTGCACGAGCCTACCTACAGTCCGTAGAAGGACCTATGGTCCATAGAAGACAATCGTAAAAGAGGTCCTAAAAAATGAAAAATGTCAATTCCCTGATGAGGACCTACGGACCAACAGGGCAGTCCGTAGAAAATTCTACAGGCCGTAGGAAGTGTCCGTAGGTGGAGATCATACTTGGTGAAATTTTGAAGAGATGGGTTCTACGGGAAGGACCTACGGATCGTAGGTCGAACGATGGACCGTGGAAAGTGGAAAGTGGTCTGTAGTTGAAGACTGGACTTAAAGGAATTTCTGATCTAAGATTCTATGGATGGGGGCCTTGTCGGCGACCCGTAGGAAGGATCCGTGGAATTTGACCTAAAAGTTGGGTCTCCAATACACGTTCTACGGATGACCAGGACGGTCCGTAGAAATTTGTCCGGCAGTTTTTATTCAGGATTGTTTGAGTCTTTTCCTATCCTTTTCACTCCTAAACTATGTTGTTTCTAGCCTATTTCTAAGTCATATAACTGATTTTACCCTTCAAAATTTCCCATTCCCTCTCATTCACTCAAAATCCCAAAATTTCCCAAGGTCTTCTTCTGCAAATTCTCTCCAAGGATCTCCAAGGAAAGCTAGGGTTCTTCAAGCTTCAAGCTCTCTTTCCCAAATTCTAAAGCTAGGTCTACTCAAGGTATGTGAGAAATTCATCAATGGGTCCCTTTCCATACATTGAGTCCCAAGAAATTCTCCAATTCTCTTTTAAGATTTCACTCAAATTCTAGGGTTTTATATGATTCTTCATGGGTTCAATTTATTATGATTCAATTGATTATATTTGATCTTATTATGCATGATTTGATTAAAATTACATGTTTTCAATGTTTTTCATATGAACCCATGTTATATGCCTATTTTATGATCATGAACTATGTTTTGAGATTATGAATGCATAAGGAATTGTAGTGATTATGATTCTAGGGTGCTTTTAAATAAAGTATCTCATGTTTTTATGAAAATTAGTTTGCTTTCGATTGAAGTGTTCTCATTATAAGAAGATTATCATGATTTAGATGTTTTCGATTAAGTGTCTTTTAAACATCGATTATGTTATGAAATCATGGTATTTTAAAGGAATCATTCTTATGATTTATGAGTCTTTATGATTGAGTTGGTGTTACTAGATTTCTCCATTTCAAAGATTAAAGAACTATGCATATGATATTATGACTTTATGATTTTCGTTGGGAGTTTACTTTGCACCGAGTGGACTTGGGTGATTTCTAAAGTCCTTGAACTATGTTCCTTCGTAGGATGTCTTAACTGGACAAATGAGCTACTGGATCCACCTAAGATTAAGTATATGGTTCTTACCCTGGCAAGTAGGACAATCTCTTTTCGGTGTGGAAGACACCAGATTCCATGTCATAGCTCAAATGGTCTATGTCGGTTAAAGGTAAACATCTCACAAAAGATACAATTTTCTATTTAGCTTATGTTTTATACATATGTCATGACTTTACTATTACATTAACCGTGTTCTATGATTTATGACTTTAGATTATTATGATTTGATATATTTTACTTGGTCATGCATTATCATGGTTTTCCACTATCACATTAGCATGTTTATGTTTATGCATTTTCCTCATATTCAGTACATTGTAAGTACTAATGCATATACCTCTTGTGCCTATATTATTTCATAATATAGAGTCCTGCACTCCTCCATCCAACCGTGGCTAGATTGGATTGATTAGCATTGCTAGCAGATTGGTGAGTCCTCATGGTTCGAGGGTATGACCATTATCAATCTTTTACTACTTTCATGTTATTCCTATTTCAGACTTATTCGTGTGTTAGGAGTTTGTCCTAATCACTTCTATATTTAGTAAAGGCATATGTCAGACTTAATATGTTTTCCACATTTTTAGTCTAGTATCCAGATTTTCTTATGTTAAGATATTATTTTGAGACAGTTTCCATCTTTATGATTTGTTTCATTCCGTATATTGTTATCATAGTTTCATGCTTATGTCAAGTTACTTGTTTAGGGTCTCTCAAGATCTTATTCGTCGTGTCACGTCTAGGGGGTAGTTCGTGTTGTGACGTTACTCCCTAGACGTGACATGGAAAATAGGATCCCGAGAGACCCAAAACAAGTCACTTGACATATAAGCATGACACTAAGATAAAAACATAATAAATGAAATGAATCATAAAGTGGAATATAAGTCTCGAAAGCAATATCTCAACATAAGAGAATATGAGTACAAGATTAAAAATGTGGAATCATACTAAGTCTGATAATAAGCCTCTACTAATCATAGGTGTGGCTAGGACAAACCCTAGCTCACAAAATAGTCTGAAAATGGAAAATGACATAGAGCAGTAAAAGCCATATGGTGGCAAAGTCCCCGATCTATGAGGACTCACCAAACCTCTATATGCAGCTGAACAATCCAACTAACCACAGCTGGATGGAGGAACGTCGGACCCTATATTATGAAATAATATAGACACAAGAGACATATACGTCAGTACTTATAATGTACCGAATATGGGGAAAATGCACAAACATAAAAATGAAGCATGCTAAGTTTGAAAACATGATAATGCATGACCAAATAAAACATATTAAATCTTGATAAGCTAAATTCATAAATCATAGAACAAGGTCAATGCAATATTTGAAAACCATAACATAAGTTTGAATCATAGTCTTTTGAGGAAGTCATAAACTTGTTCGAGAAAACTATAATCTTTTGTGGGATGTTTACCATTAATCGACATAAACCATGTGAGCTATAACATGGGGTACGATATTCTACTCCCACACCAAAAAGAGAGTGTCCTACTTACCAAGGTAAGGACCATGTTTGTGAGCTTAGGTGGATCCACTATCTAATGTCTTTCTAAGACAAAGTCCTACGGGGGCACGTGGTTATGGAGCAAGGAGATTACTACTAAAGAACTCTGCCTCTACTAACGGGTGAGCCTCCATCCCAAAGTTCACTCGGTGTTAAGTAAACTCCCAACGGAAAAGTACATAATCATAATATTTGGAAGGGTAAGAATTTAGTAATATCAATCCAATCATAAAATTCAAATCATAGAATAACTCCTTTCAAAACCATGTTTTCATAACATATTCTTAAAGACACTTATCTAAAGCATCAAAATCATGATCATCTTTCATAATGAGAATACTTCAATTGAAAATAACCTTTTCATAAAAACATGTTTATACTTCATCTAAAGCATCCTTGATTCATTAAATTCCTCAATTCATGATGCATAAATAATCTCCAAAACATAGTTCATAATCATAAAATAGGCATATAACATGGTTCATATGAAAACCATTGAAAACATGTAATTATGATCAAATCATGCATAATAAGATCAAATATAGTAAATTGAGTCATAAATAATTGAACCCATAAGAAAACATGCAAAACTCTAGAATTTGATTAGAATCATAGAAAGAAAATAGGGAATTCTTGGGACTCTATGGATGGAAAGGGATTCATTGATGAATTTTCCACATACCTGGATTAACCTAGCTTTTTGAATTAGAGAAGGAAGATTGGAGCTTAAAGAACTCTAGAAATTTCCCTAGAATCCTTGGAGAGAATTTGGAGAGAAAACCTTGAGAACTTTTGGGGGTTTTGAGTGAATGAAAGATTTTGAAGAGCAAATTTAGTTATAGGACTTAGAAATACCCAAACAACTCTTAACTCAAAACTGTCGGAGTGCACTTACGGACCCATGTACGGTCCGTACATGGAGCTACGGACCATCCTGATCTACCTTAGGTCACACTACTAGAGACCAAAAATCCATTCAAGTACCACAAGCCACTTCCTATGGTCCTTCGAACACTTTACGGTCCGTAGGCCCTTCTCATGCAACCCAAGTCTAAAAATTCTTCTAAGTCAAAACACTTTCCACGACCCCTAGGCTATAACCATAGGACCTTATACGGTCCGTACCCTTGGCCGTACACTTGAGGCATCCAAAAATACCAAGGCTGGAATCTCCACCTACAAGCTCTTCCTACGGCCCGTATATGTTCCTACAAACCCCGTCCCGTTGGTCAATAGACCTTCGATTGGGACTTGTCAATTTTACAACTTTTTTCACCTACTTCCACGACTGCCTTCCTATGGACCGTAGGTGGCTCTATACAAAGATGAACCAATAATATTTCTTGCATTTTCCCTTTCCAACCCAACTTACTCATTTTCGAGGTGTTACAACAATGTTAATTAGTTTAATATTAGAATAATCTTCTATTTTGATGAGCATGATTATGTTAATTTGTTTAGCATTAACATTTCATAACATATACTTCCTACCTTTTAAATTGAGTGACCTATTTTGCCTTGACATGAAGTTTAAGCAAGTAAAAAGACTTTTGAATCTTGTGGTCTAAAATTAAATATCTCTCAAATGTATAAAAATACATTTTAATCTTGTGATCTTAAACATGACATGTGAAAAATTGAAATAAAAGTTGCTAAAAAAAAAGGAAAAGGTCATTCTTTTTAAAATAGATTAAAAAGGATAGTAGATCAAACAAATTGAAATGGAAAGATTATATTATATAGGGAAGAATTTTCATTTATTTATCTTCTTAATACATACTTCCGAGTTTTGTCACATGATAATTTGATGAGCCGAGCTGCACATATTATTATCATAGGAGACACCATACCTTCATAGTTCATATACTAATCATTATGGTACCCTCCAAATGTTGAATTGCCATTCAAGAATAAATGGCATCTTTGATGACATTTATTTAATCGAAAACTGTGTTTGTAGTAATAGTTAAATTTGTGAAATTGGGGATTAAGGACAACTGAATCAATATCGATCTTACCTTTTCTTTTTTTTGGGAGGGGGCTAAGTCAACGAAACAATAATAAAGGAACAGATTTTGACCATGCCATAAGAACAAGAATATGAAATCGATAATAACGAGAGCAAGAAAATAACAAGATTCAAGATTTTTTCCATATTCTCAAAACTTAGAAACGAAATTGTATTTTACTAGTGAAATGAGATGCCTTCTTCTCCCATGTAAGGGCTAATTTAAAGGGTAAAGATGTTACTGGATATTGGGGGGAAAAGGCTATTATGCCACCTAAAAGGCTACTATCACCAATACTCGAGTACTTTCACAAGCCTTTGATTTGGCTCTAAGCTCAAGGATGATTGATGTCAAATCAAAGACTGTTACAAACTTGCTATGGTTATGTAGAAAAATTTTATTATGGGTGAGGTACAACTTGTACTAGTAGTCACGACCCAAGGTACCCCCTAGATGTGACATGGCGTACAAGACCCCGAGAGGCCTTTTACAAGCCACTTAGCATACATTACATACAAGATAATAGAGAATAAAAGTTCGAAAGAGAATTTCATATCAAAACTTTTTTTTAAAAATAGCGGAAGTCTACATCTCATGTCTCAAAGCCAATCTAATATAAAGAACAAGGTTTGGGACGTAACCCAATACAATTCAAAACTTAAAGGAAATACATGAAAAAGAAATAAGAGCTAGGCTATGTCCTCGGATGGATGAGGACTCACCAAGTCTTCTATCAACTCTCTAATCAAGCTCTAGCCACGAGTGGAAGGTGAATCTCCACGTCCTACACCAAATGAGTTAATGTAGGCAAAAGTATGCATTAGCACAATTAAGTACTAAGTATGATAGCAATGCACATAAACACACAAATCATGCTAGAGAGAGAGAGACATAATCATGACATGCAATGGCCAAGCTAAAAACATGAAAAACATGAAACATAAAGCATATATCAAGGCCAAAGCAAGCTAAATCATCTTTCCTTCTTTTCTTTACTTCATCATGAGAACACTTGTTCATTAACTTGTGGGGAATAGCCTTAACCGACAATAAGACCATGTGAGCTATCAACACGGAATCCGGTGTCTACCCCACACCGAAAAGAGGTGTCCTACTTGCCAAGGTAAGACCATTAACTTCTTAGCTTATGTGGATCCACTAGCTAATGTCTACTTAAAGACAACATCCTATGGTGGCAACATAGTTTATGGGATAGAGATTTCTTTAGGAGACTCTGTCTCAACTAACGGGAGAGCTCCATCTAGAAAACCCGGCCTCTACTAACGGGAGAGCTTTCACTAGAAGACCCGGCCTCTACTAACGGGAGGGCTTCCATCTCAATATCCACTCGGTGCTAAGCATAATTCCCACGGATTAGTCATTAACATATTATATCATTAAACATGAAAAGGTACGACTAGGGTTACCAATTCAAGCTAAAATCATGCTTATAGACGTTTCATCTTCCATGGACTTTGTCCAAGCTTACGTCATTAGAATAGCTCCTTGAGAACATGGGTAATCGCCTCTTTGTTCTTCTTTTATCATAGTGGGAGAATTACGTGAGAAAACATTTCACTGCTCAACCATAGCATCATCATATCATAATTTTGGTACCTTACTCTCAAAGCACCCTTAATTCATCATGCTCATATTTCATAGTTAATATGGGTTCATGCAAGTTCAACTCATATCATGCAATTCAATGCAAGCTCATGCTTAGAAAGCCATAATTAGGACAATTAACCCATACTTGAAGGAACTCACATAATAGAGGAAAATCATATTTTAGACTTGATCATGCTAAATTCATAAGATTATCCTCAATTCATTCATAATTCATGCTTGATTTCATAGAGAATACATAAACTTTATCAAATCATAGCTCAACCCAACAATCAAAGCATAGATTATCAAATTGGGGAGAATTAGCTTGGGATCATGGGGGTTCATGCAATCTTTTCATCAAATCATGCAATTCACGCTAATTCGTGCACTAAGTTACTTTATCACACTAGATCATGCACTAGGAATCATAAAATCAACAATTGAAATCATAATTGAAGAACCTACAATGATTGATCAAAACCCTAATTCAATTGGGTTAGAGTAAACATTTGAAAATCATGAATAAGAGGAAGGGCCCATTGGAGGAAAGGACTCCATATGGTGAACACTATCATACCTCAAAGAAATCCACAAGAAATTGGAGAAGATTGAAGGTCTTCAATGGAGGATTCAAGCTTTCTTCTTCTTCCTTGAAGCTTGAGAGAGTTTTTTTTTTAGAGAGAGAAATATTTGAGAGGAGAGTTTAGGAATGAGTTAGAATGAAAGGAATTAGGCTTAGAAAGTATTTATACGTCTTAGATTAAGGGTATAACCGACTTAGCTTAATAGGTAAACAATTAGGGAAAAGACCAAAAAATCCTTAATTAAAAACTATCGGGGCCAATCGATGGACAAGTTCTACGGTCCGTACATCAATTGACAGACCGTCTTGCTCTTTCAGTCAATTGATTCAGAAAGTTCATTTTGGGCTGAAAATTTGGCTAAGTCTGGAAGACATCTACGGAACCCATCTACGGCCCGTCAACTGAACTACGAACCGTCCTGCTATTCCGTAGGTCAAAGTTCAAAAACTTGGAAATCCTGAAAGTTCACGGTGCCATTGACGGTCCCCACCTACGGCCCGTCAATCCATCTACGGCCCGTCGGTGGCCTCCGTAGGTCACTGTCTTCAGGTGAGTTCTGCATTTAAAAATTTTTGAAAGCTTGGGGTATTACACTAGTTGTGTGAGGATATTTTTTATTGCCATTATATTATGATCTATGGGACCCATGCTTTATTTTCTTTTCTTTGTCTTTTGTTTCTCTTTTATGCTCTTCTTTTTCCTCTTTTTTCTCCTCAGTTTTTTTTTTTAAAAATACTATTTGAAAACCAATTCAATTACTCGTAAAAAAAAATCAATTACTCCTTCAATTTTATAATATAAATAAAAATATAGGTTTATTTTTTATGATTAAATAACTACATGAGATATTAATTGTCAAATTTAAATACGAATATAATTCGTATTCATATTGTAGGATTAAACCATTTTTCTTTTATCGTATTTAAAAAAAAAAAAAATTCCTAATTCATTTCTTTTTAACTTCTACTTTTTATAATCAAATTTAAATACGAATATAATTCGCATTCATATTGTAGGATTAAACCGTTTTTTATTTATCGTATTTTTAAAAAAATCAGTTTCGTAATTCATTTCTTTTTAACTTCTACACTTTATACTCAAATTTAAATATGAATATAATTCGTATTCATATTGTAAACCATTTTTCATTTATCATATTTTAAAAAAAAATCATTTTCCTGATTCATTTCTTTTTAACATCTACTTTTAGAACCCATTTAAACATAAAAATTATTCATTTTTAAAAAAATAATTTTTACTTTATTTTAAAATTGATGTTTATTGAAATATAATTTTTTTCAATTTGAAGGTATATTTCAAATTTGTAAAGCATGTTATAATCTATTTTTTTCCAACTCTCTATTCACTTTTGAAATTGTATTGAAGTACAATCAAATATGAATATCATTTCAAATATTTTTTACAAAAATCAAACATAACTCTATTTTTAACTCTAATTTCATATATGTTCCAAAAAAAGTAAAAAACATAATTGAATTTTAATAACAATTGTTTAACTATTCTTTTATAAGTTTTATATATAAATTTAACTATATTTACACTAGAGATTCATTTTACTAAATTAGATTTAGTAATTATATTTTAAAATTTTAAATTTAACTATTAATATTGTAGTTATTTATAGCTTAAAATAATATTTGAAAAAGCTATTCTTTGTTAAACAAATAAGTAAAAAGGAAAAAATATTTCTATTTATATTATAAAAAAACTGAATGAGTGATTAAATTGGTTTCCAAATAAATAATATTTTAAAAAAAAAAAACTAAGGAGAATAAAAGGAAAGAGAAGTTAAAACCCCATAAGGGCCACCAAGGTCCAAATCACAATCTACAAAGAACCAAGAAAGTAGGCTTGCAGAGCATGTACTAAAAGTAATAACCATTGTGCTGAATCCAGAGAGGGTAAGGTGTTGACTAGAATATTACATTTACTCAAATTCGAACAAGTAGCCGACAAAACACAAAATAGAGCAAGCGAAAGGGCCATATAAGATTGGATAAAGTTAGCAATCACATCTCAAGTATCTGAAAGGCAATTCTACTTTTTCCTGAAATCTTCACCATTTGTACAAGATGTTTCAAGCTCCTAGTGCAAGGCAATCAAAGGTCCAGTAACGCAAGAGTTAAAGAAATCCGTCTACATCTTGGGCAGCATGTTTCTCCTCCTATGTCGATTGCACAAGTTCATACAAACATCACTCATTCACTATGATCTGCACAAATCATGCCAAGTACCTGAACAAGTTTGGGTTAATCTTTGTCCCTCTCTAGGTAATCAATCTCTAGTTATCAAATCTTCAATTCTCTTCTTGATAGCTTTGACATCAGGCTATAGAGTATTCAAAACAAAGTAATTAGCTAAGTTGAACTTGAATAACGAACATCAAAATAGAGAAGTAGAAGTTTATCCCCGAGGATACCTTGAAAATCCGTCCAAACTGCGCCATGATTTACTGATAACTCAATCTATCTGATGCATTAAAGAGCAGCAGAGCAGAAGCCTACAAAAGGAAGAAGTCTTAATCTTGTTTTCTAATTATTAACGCAATAGAAATGTTTCAAATAAATTATGCCTATCCGATTTCAAAAAGTAAGCCAACAATCAACCTGATAAGTAGTGACAACGAGCGGAATAGTCTTTGGTTCAAATTTTCCATTTATGTTGAAAGTTCCCAAAGAGTATATCCACGTAAGTTTCCTGTGCTTCGTTTATGTTTGATAAAACTCCTTGAATACTTCAACGCACCTAACCTGACAATACGCAGCATAAAATGAATCAATGACAGGACATTTGAGAAGAAAAATGATTCAAGCAAAAAAACATGCATCATTCTTCGCCCAAAGAGAAGAACTTCAGCAAGAGGAACAAGGGTCAAAACCAAAGATAAAATCAACTGCATAATGCCAATTAACATATTGATATGATATACCATTTCTGCGGGGAGGTTGAGATCAAAAAACTTGTAGCTAGGCCAGAAGCCAGTAGTCAAGACAGTCACTGTCAAGTCAATTCCTGGATTTGCTATTGGATTATTGCTCAAATACTCCACAAAGCTGGCTTGATTTTCCCTTGCCAATGTCAAATCTGTGACCTATAGGAAGAGAAGAAGAATGTCCCCAGAGAACATAGCCTCAAATTCAGCATAATTGATCTGGATAGTTTACGATTCTCTCCATCTTTGATGTGAACTGCCACCCACACTGCTGCTTCAACTTTGTTAGGATACTTCTCTCATGTTCATCATTGGCACACTAATAAAATAACAACCGCCGGGCTAGCTTTTTCCTGGAGAAAAAAAAGGAAGTCATAAACTTAGTAACAGAGAAGAAGCTACTATTCAAGTAGTGGTTGAGATACACAGTAGAGGTAACTCTACCTATAGAATTCTGCAAACAAGTCCTTATCACTAATATAAGCTAGCAGCTTTACCACCTGCAAGTGAGATCTATTATCAGCTTTCTCCTGCTCCAGTAGTACGACGAAAAAGCAGATGCTCTAGAGGAAAAGGAAAGGGAGTCTATAGAACAAGAGCTCACCTTCTCCAACGTGTCTTCAATGGCTTCATCACTCAATTTCTCAGTCCTGCCTTTTTTGAGAATTTTGTCGCAGAATGTGGCAAGAAGTTCAGTGCTTGAGCTACCAGCAACACCCTTGTTGCAGAAAACTTCGAAAGCTTCTTTAAGTGCCTAGAAAGTGACAAAGGGGACAGATATTTGCAATTTACTTTTACCCTAATGCACAGAGTAAAACAATTAAATTGGACAACTATCGTTTGGTCCAACACATACCTTGTGAAAAAGTGTTCGGTTTTGGAAACAGTTCTTCACATATGCCAAATATTTATCATGAAGCTAAATCACATCCCGAACAAAAACCTAAAAATTCAGAAGTTAACTGCCGAAACATATTAAAGGATCAGATAACAGATTTACCAAGGGATTACCAGTTCCTGCAAAGAACCACGTCTGTCTTATCTGCCTGTTGAAGAACACTAGTTGATCAGAAAGAATGCAAGACATTGAGCAATTATATTAAATGAATTCACAAAGAAATACCAGTCTCCTCTTTAAGAGAATCATCCCAAAAAAGATGAAATGAACTAATTTTGACATTGTTCTAACCAGCAGAAGGGGAAAAGTTAAAATACATAAAAGAAGGAAATGTGACAAAAAGCACTTGTTGGTTCCCTAAGCGACTGCTCATGCTCTTTCTTTAAGATAAGCACAGAATTTGATGGGGGGGTCTGTTTTAAAGAAACGTTTACCGTCTCTTTGAAGTAACATTCCCAACCACCAAATTATCAATGATCATGTACTGAAGGACAAATAAAGTAAATGAAACAAAACAATCATTGAGATGAAGTCAAACTTTGTGACTTCATGATTTTGATACAAAAGAGAAGATATGATGTTAAAAAGAAATCTCTGAACAGAACTCATCAAAAGCACAAACTTGAAATTAAAATAAGCAGAATAGCAATACGCTACGAACAAGGGTTGTGGTGGAGTGGTAAGTACTCCTTACTCCATAATGAGGTCTCGGATTCAAGTTCCCTTGGTTACGGAGTGGCATTTATTACGGAGCGCTTTACCCCCAATGTGAGACATCCTGGCACGAATCCGGATTACTCGAGCCCCAATGCGGGTACTGAACACCGGGTGGGAAACCAAAAAATAGTAAATAGCAAAATGCTCTAATCAGCAATAAATAGCTAGTCTCACAAACTGACAACTCAAGATGTGATACACAATATATTCTAGCAGTCATCTCCCCTTTTCAAGGGATTGCTGTTTTTTGAGAAAGGTCCCTGAACTTGTTGTCGCTTACTATTTTCACTGAGTTTACAATCACATTTTACCTGATGTATTGTGAAGCAGCATGAGCTTTCTAATGAATGAATTTTCCCTTTCTCTATTGTTTATATCGAGCATTTTCTAGGGACAATTCCCCCACTCACCCCCACCCTAATGCCTATCAACAACTTTAACCCAGAAAACTAGTCTAGAACCATCAGGGACAACATCAACCATGTACAACCCCACCTTCGTATCATTTGTTATGAAAGATGGATGAATTTTTCCCTTAGCATTCATCAAATAACTAATGATCAAGTTGATAGGCTCACAATTTAATTCCCTGCATTCAATAATTCCCTCAACCATGTCGTCATATGTACCATTGCGACGCAGGACAATGGACACTGTCACCTAACTCAGAGAGTTCCACTTCCAACATTTTGAAGTCTCCTCCCATTCACAACCATAATCATCACTATATTAAGCAAACGACATAATAAACCAGTAATGGTTTATGCTACGGTTCACTGCTTGATGATTGTAGAATACCAGAAAAAAGATAACCACGCGGATAAATCTCTTAGAGGTCAGATGATCTACTAAAATGGTGAAATGTAACAACAAAACGTCTCTGGAAAACGACCGGAAAGAGGCTGCTGGAAAATTAGCTTCTTCTATAATGGATGAAATATTTCGAGCTTCTACAACAATGGGGAACTACAATGGCTGATCTTGAGGAGGTTTTCTTCATGTGGAGTAATTTTCCAGTGAAAAGCTTCACCTTTTGGCTGGAAAACGAGCTGTATGACAGAAAATCGGCAAGGAGGGAAAGGTTTTGGAGGGAAAAAAATGGATTTTGTGAATTTTGTAAAAATTTCTAAATAGGGATATAAAATATTTATAGAAAGTGGTTAGTCTGTATTTTCTAAAACTTTGGTGGTAGGGGCTATTTTGTATTTTTTAGGACTTGGGAGCTATAGTAGATAGCTTTTAAACTAAAAGTATTGATATCATAAATGGAGTGTTAAAATATTAAATTAAGTCGATCAGACACTTGAACACAAGTAACTTCGCATATTAAAATAGAAAAAACTTCTAGTTTGACAAGTTCCAAGTCAACTCAAAGTGAATAAACTCCAAATAAGGAAGAACCAAATTTCTAAAGACCAAAGAATTTGAGAAAAGGATAGATTGCACAAACCTTTTTGTTGCTAGCACCATCTTCAGCCTGTTTTACCAAATCAGTTCCTTCAGCAGTAACATGCTGCATTCAGATTAAAAAGAAGGATATATGAAGTAACTTATAGGCATACAATCAAGAATATGAGGTCATGAGATCACAAACCTGCTTTAAAATATTGGCCACAGGGTCTAAGCCTCGAGGAATCTTAGAAAAGAGCCAATACATCCTTGATAAATCTTCAACCTAATAAAATAATCATGATTGTATCAATTACCGCAAAAAATAAAATCAGAAACGAG
This sequence comes from Solanum appendiculatum, assembly GCA_018342035.1. NCBI lineage: Eukaryota > Viridiplantae > Streptophyta > Magnoliopsida > Solanales > Solanaceae > Solanum > Solanum appendiculatum. The sequence continues at coordinate 374,222 of JAGDQO010001237.1, read as the reverse complement.
GTCATTAAGATGCTGCAAATTACCTTATCATCTTTTAGTAACGCATGGCATCCAGAGTGCTCCTTCTCAAGAAGTTGAGTGGCATACACAGACAACAACTCACGCTGCACTTTCTGTAGAAAGATGAGAGTAGTAAAGTTGCAGCTAATTTAAAGTTGATAGGCTAGATTCAGAAAATAGAAAATTTGAACAATAAAAACTGATAGCAACATCCTCCATCTTGAAGGCTAAGGTTCCAGTAAAGAAAAAAGATTAAAAGCTAGAATGAACCTCAAGCAACTGTCTCGCTGCTTGAATGGAGATAATGAGAGACCCTATCCTTCTCCCGTTTCAAGCACTCGTCGGCCTAAAGGAAAATTGACTTGATTATGTAGGATAACATATGGACGTAAACCAGAAAAAGGACAGGCAGAAGAAGCACAGGGCAAGAATGGCAGAATCAAGGGGTTGCATACGCGGTATACTAACTTTCAGCATATAATCTGGACATGAACCTTCGAGGATCCAGTTAGAAGCTTTGCAAGAATAATAAGCCGCAGTATCCTTGAGCATTGCAGATTCAAAATCGTTCTCATAATAATCCATTGACCCCATCCCAATTTCAACAAATATATCTAGCACATTCTTTAGTAGAGCTCTGTCAATTTGCTCGCCCTCACGCTCTTGATCAATTTCGTTAGAGGAATGTTATTGCTCAATTAAAAGTTAAAAAGAAATGGAAGTGAGAACTCAAAGCAAGACAAAAGGGATACCAGAGAAAAAACAGCATCCCTGACTTTTCCATTCAACTCTTGATAGACCTGAAATAGAAAACAGTTGCCAGTAAGATTTTACCTCTCTCCCAATTTATGCGATACTCTTTCTTTTTTAGTCAGTTCCCCAAAAAGGGACATCTTTCCATATTTAGTAACAATTTAACTTCAAATTTCTAGTTTTACTTTATAGCCACAAAGTTTCTATAGCTTACTTTATACCACAAGTTTCAAAATTCTTTCTTTTTCTCTTAAACTCCGTGCCCAGTCAAACACCTTCACATAATTGGGATGGGGGGACTAAATGGTAACATCTTTCCGTAAAAGGACGTGGCAGCAGTTGAGTATACTCTCAAACTGAAAACCAGATTCTAGAAGAGGCAAAACCCAGAAAACAGAATTAAAAAAATCAATATAGAAGCCATGAGCTGAACTCAGTGCTTTAACCAAGGGATCAGGTGGAGATGTTTTAATAGATGACCATAGAAACAAAATTTTGATTAAAAGAGAAAAGAGAAGGAGAACCGTAAATTACCTGATCATGGAAGAAAGTTAGTCCAACTTCATTAAGCCCCGGCAGAGCTCTCTGGGAAATGAAATCGCGGTCAAGATACTGGAAGAATCTCGACAACCATCTGATCATGACCATATGATTTGGCCACCTTTTAACAGCTCTCGCAAAATGAACTCGTCATGTTTTTTTCTTAAAGAAGGCAATATCTATTTTGAAATTGAATTGCAGTGTGAAATTTAGAGAAGGTAGATTTATTTGGAGAAACAAAAATTAGGTAAAAAAACTTTAAGCCAAGTTTGAGTTTTCATCATTTTAAACTCCTAAGCAAAATTGCATGCCTAAAATAACATACAAAAAAATCCATGAAATTTAGCTGTGTTTTGAAACTTCTATCCACTTTCCCCGTATCCTTTTCTTAATATTCTATGGGATGAAGAAGCAGCAAGAGCAGCCTTTCTAAATTTGAATCTTATAATAGTGGGAATAAAACTAAAAGATAATATGCCTCTTGGGAAAGCAATGTCTGAATTACATATACATTCAGACCCCAAAAAAATGTTGATACTTGCACATGGATCCTTATTAAATAAAATCATAGAGGGCACAAAATAAAATCACAGAGGGCACCAAGGAATCTACCCATACTAAGCCCTCTTTGTTTACATAGCTAAAATTGAAAAATAAAATAGCAACAAAGAGCTCACCAGACTAATGATTTTCTGTTTCTTTCTTAAAGAAATCAATTTTATAAGTTCCAAACATTCCAGAATGATACATAGAGAGCAAACAATCAAGAATGGTACTGGATATAACAAACATCAAAGAAAAATTAAGAATAATACTTCTTCAATTCTTATTTTTCTTGTTTTATTGTAGTACCTTGTTTAATTCTACTACAGGGAAATGCGAATGAAAACTGCAGCTACCTTACCGTTGTCGTGATATATTCTTCAAAAGCTTCACGATATTTGTCGTACAGCTGTTGAGAATAATCATGTGGGGGCTTCTGAGTACACATGTTGTAAATTGTCCTGTTAGTAGACTTAAGGAAACAAAAGGTGAATCAAATCCAAGTTATCTACATGCCTACAGTGTGGGAGTCTAAAAGGACACGTATACAGCCTCATATAGTCCTCTGAGCTGAACTGAGGCTCAGGCAGCCCTTCTAGAATGTTCTTCAGCTTTGTAATGCCCCTTTGCATGAAGTCCCATCCATGTCCCAGATCGATTGTGCTACGTTGGATAATTCTGATTTCAATATCTTCACAATTTAACAGAATGCAACCCTACACAAATTCCAAACACCTGTGGCCCTGTTCCCAAACTAAATAACATCACCAACTAAAATCAACAAAAGCTAGTAAGAAAATCAAGCAATTTTTAAGCAAGTCAGAAAATCAAATCACATTAATATTTGACTTTACTGTTGAAAATAAAACAAACAAATGACAGAAAGAATGCTCTTATTAAATACCAAAATCTGATGTTGGATAGGCTACAAAGTTGGCTTTATCCTTGAAATATGGACCAGAATACTTGGGTTTCAATGCTTCAAAGTGGGGGGCTGTTAAGGAGCGATGCATACTTATTTTTATTTTGATGACAAGGGAAACCCGCAGCCGCTACCTTTTGGGTGCGCACAGGGTGAAACCCTCGCTCCTATGCAATAGCTTGCAAACCACATAGGAGAGGTAACCCGCGCACTAGGCAAGCCCGGTGCGACGAGCTCGACCCAGAAGGCAAACCCCTTGCTTTCGCTGGCAAGGGGTTTTGAACTTGAGACCACCGACATGGAAGTCCCAAACCCAAACCACTGGGCCACCCCGAATGCATACTAAGAATCGCACAAGTACCTTGAGCCATTTCTGGGTCTCACTATAGAAAGGCTAGTAGAATATGACTAAAAATCAAGAACAGAAACAGGCTTAAATTCAAGTAATACAAAGAGGAGAGAAGATAAAGGAGCACAAGAATAGAATCCAATAATAAAGGAACGAATCAAAGTTCACTATTTGGAAAAGGTAGTGGGTTTTTCTATTGGTTCGTGTGATCTTGGTTTTCTAAAGATTCTTTACCACTCTGAATTAGATATTTAGTTGGGTGTATAGGACTTTCAGTGTAATGAATTATCAAGAACAAATGAAACATTTTAGAAGTGCTCAGATAAGCGTAAAGTAAAAGTACTTGTCACAAAAAAAAAAAAAAAAAAAAAAAAAGAAGCCTTCGAGAGAGCTACACAAGAGTACAATAATGTGCAGCAGAGACTACCTGCATTGAGCCGAAATAGAAACCCTAAGTAATTACCTTATCCACTATTGATATTTTTTTTATGACAATATCCGCTATTGATATTAACTTGCCAACAAATCATTTAACCTCATGATTCATAACAAAATAACTCACAGGTATAACTCAAAATTCATGTGAGCTTACTTTTTATTCATGCTTATTGCTCGGTGAAACGGAATTCTACTCTAAGTTCTATTTAGGGATTGATTCAGCAATTTTTTTTCAAGCTCTTAACGTCCTTTGCCCTGGAAAGGGGCAGTTTTCAGGAAACTGCAGTTATTGGACTAGTACCCACACGGTAACAGCATTTTGGTAGCATGAGACATTTCGGCTGGTATCATATGATACATCTCTAAGCACATTCAACGTAATTGATTGATTCCTAACGATTCTGACTTAGTTCCGGAAGACCCTGACTTGATAGGAATTCCACAAGAACTAAATTTCACCAAGTTATTCCTAGAACCTAGATAAACTATAGTTACCAAAATTGCACACTTCGCCCTAAAAGACATGAACTTTTAAAATCTTTTCAGTGTTCCATAAAAAAAGAAAACCGTACACAACATTTTCCAATAAACGTATAAAAATTAATAAGTAAATAAAACTGAGAATACCAAAAGAAAATACACATCAAACACACTGAAAAGCTAAGTTGCTCGGATCCTTCAAAAATACACTATTTTTGGATGATCCGACGCACACCCGTCGACATTTTTGAACAGTATGACCAACATAGCTGAAAAGTATAAAGTTTCAGAAAGTTAACGAAATAAAACAAAGTTCTGGAATCAGTGGTTCGTATTGAATTTCTAGTTTACATGAATGCCGTCAGTTGCAACAAAGAATGAACCAAAAATTAAACTCAAACCCTACCAGTAATGAACACTAAACCTCCACTATACCTAACTTCAAAAGGACAAAACACTCATGCTCAGAATCAACTATAGAGAAAAAAAAAAAAAAACATAAAACTAGTCCATCAATCACAAATCTGAAGATCGCAAAATCAACCACAACAAAACAGCACAATTTCAATAGCTACTGGAAATAAAATCAATAACAGGATCAATCAAAGGAAGAAGCACTTAAACCAAAACCACCAAATAAACCATGCATCATAGGTATATACATACGTGGGAACAGTGTACATCGAATTGGAGCTCACAATTTAATTGGAAAATATACCTGTAATGTCACCGGAGAGCGAAGGAATTTGCTGAAAGTGTGATCGGAGAGTCTAGACCCGATGAGGGCACAAGACGGAGCTGCCAGGAACCATTTATGAGAAGAAGAGAATCAGGTGACATGCGAATCTCACTTTCCCCTTTTATGTGTTTTTCCTGCTTCCTTGAAAACCCCTTTATACTTCTAACTATTTCCATTTTTGCCGCGGTAATTTCTTGGTTTTTCATTCAGGTTTATTGCAAATTTATCCCTACTATTTTTTGGTTTTATGCATTTTTACCTCAAATGCTTGAGTACTCTTTTCTTTTTCTTTTTTGAGAATGTTGTCTATGTTTTCCAGATTTTCTATATTTGATTGGTCAAAATGTTTGAAAAATATATTTTCTAGGAAAATGACTTTCCGAATGAATCAGTGTTATCAAAGGCAAAAAGAGCAAAAAAGCTCCAAGCTCTGTTGGGGCTTTAAGCGCAAAGGGACAAAATATACAAATATATATGTCTAGTCTAAGAATAATAATTATAAACATGAATGACAAATATATGACCATAGAAATTGAAAAAACATAATGATAAAGTGAAATATTAATTGTTTAGTTTCACTTCTTCCAAAGAGGCTCATTGGCAATGAAAAGTTTGCCTTAGAACCTTGATGACGATACTGAAGCGCACATAAAGCGAGCTGAAGCGCTCAACACGTATTGAGCCTCGCTTCAGAGCTTAACCACGACAAAAATGGAAACAGTTAGAAGTATAAGGGGGCTTTCGAGGAAAAAGGAAAAACCCACAAAAGGGGAAAGAGAGATTCACATCTCACCCGATTCTCTTCTTGTCATCAATAATTCCTTTTTCCAAGTTAATTGTCTTAATTTAACCGGAAAATATACATGTGATGTCACCGGAGAGCGAAGGAAACCCGATCACCCTTTCGGCGAATTCCTTCGCTCTCCGGTGACATCACAGATATATTTTCAGGTTAAATTGTGACAATAAACTTGGAAAAAGGAACCATTGATGACAAGAAGAGAATCGGGTGAGATGTGAATCTCTCTTTCCCCTTTTATGTGATTTTCTTTTTTCCACGAAAACCCCCTTATACTTCTAATTATTTCTATTTTTGTCGCGGTAATTTCTTGGTTTTTCATTCAGGGTTATTGCAAAGTTATCCCTACTATTTTGGGTTTTATGCATTTTTACCTCAAGTGCTTGAGTAATCTTTTCTTTTTTGAGAATGTTGTGTATGTTTTTCAGACTTCTTATATTTGATTGGTCAAAATGTTTGAAAAATATATTCTCTAGGAAAATGACTTTTCTAATAAATCAGTGTTATCAAAGGCGAAAAGTGCAAAAAAGCTCCAAGCTCTGTTGGGGCTTTAAGCGCAAAGGGACAAAATACACAAATATATATGTCTAGTCTAAGACTAATAATTATAAACATGTATGACAAATATATGACCATAGAAATTGAAAAGACATTATGATGAAGTGAAATATAAATTGTTTAGTTTCACTTCTTCCAAAGAGGCTCATTGACAATGAAAAGTTTGCCTTAGAACCTTTATGACGATACTGAAGCGCACAAAAAGCGAGCTAAAGCGCTCAACACGTTTTGAGACTCGCTTCACGGCTAAACCACAACAAAAATGGAAATAGTTAGAAGTATAAGGGGGTTTTCGAGGAAAAAGTAAAAACACATAAAAGGGGAAAGAGAGATTCACATTTCACCCGATTCTCTTCTTGTCATCAATGGTTCCTTTGTCCAAGTTTATTGTCACAATTTAACCGGAAAATACACCTGTGATGTCACCGGAGAGCGAAGGAATTCGCCGAAAAGGTGATCGGAGAGTCTAGACACGATCACCCTTTCGATAAATTCCTTCGCTCTTCGGTGAAAGCACAGGTATATTTTCCGGTTAAATTGTGACAACAAACTTGGAAAAAGGAACCATTTATGACAAGAAGAGAATCGGGCGAGATGTGAATCTCTCTTTCCCCTTTTATGTGTTTTTCCTCAAAAACCCCATTATACTTCTAATTATTTCCATTTTTTTCGCAGTAATTTCTTGGTTTTTCATTCGGGGTTATTGCGAAGTTATCCCTACTATTTTTGGGTTTTATGCATTTTTACCTCAAGTGCTTGAGTACTCTTTTCTTTTTCTTTTTTAAGAATGTTGTGTATGTTTTCCAGATTTTCTATATTTGATTGGTCAAAATGTTTGAAAAATATATTCTCTAGGAAAATGACTTTCCTAATGAATCAGTGTTATCAAAGTCGAAAAGCGCAAAAAAGCTCTAAGCTCTGTTGGGGCTTTAAGCGCAAAGGAACAAAATATACAAATATATGTCTAGTCTAAAGACTAATAATTATAAACATGTATGACAAATATATGACCATAGAAATTGAAAAGACATTATGATAAAGTGAAATACGAATTGTTTAGTTTCACTTCTTCCAAAGAGGCTCATTGGCAATGAAAAGTTTGCCTTAGAGCCTTGATGACGATACTGAAGCGCACATAAAGCGAGCTGAAGCGCTCAACACGTTTTGAGCCTCGCTTCACAGCTAAACCACAACAAAAATGGAAATAGTTAGAAGTATAAGGGGGTTTTCGAGGAAAAAGGAAAAACACATAAAAGGGGAAAGAGAGATTCACATCTCACCCGATTCTCTTCTTGTCATCAATGGTTCCTTTTTCCAAGTTTATTGTCACAATTTAACCGGAAAATATACCTGTGATGTCACTGGAGAGCGAAGGAATTCGCCGAAAAGGTGATTGTAGAGTCTAGACACGATCATCCTTTCGACAAATTCCTTCGCTCTTCGGTGACATCACAAGTATATTTTCCGGTTAAATTGTGACAATAAACTTGGAAAAAGGAACCATTGATGACAAGAAGAGAATCGGGTGAGATGTGAATCTCTCTTTCCCCTTTTATGTGTTTTACCTCGAAAACCCCATTATACTTCTAATTATTTCCATTTTTGTCGCGGTAATTTCTTGGTTTTTCATTCAGGGTTATTGCAAAGTTATCCTACTATTTTTGGGTTTTATGCATTTTTACCTCAAGTGCTTGAGTACTCTTTTCTTTTTCTTTTTTAAGAATATTGTGTACGTTTTCCAGACTTCTTATATTTGATTGGTCAAAATGTTTGATAAATATATTCTCTAGGAAAATGACTTTTCTAATGAATCAGTGTTATCAAAGGCGAAAAGCACAAAAAAGCTCTAAGCTCTATTGGGGCTTTAAGCACAAAGGGACAAAATATACAAATATATATGTCTAGTCTAAGACTAATAATTATAAACATGTATGACAAATATATGACCATATAAATTGAAAAGACATTATGATAAAATGAAATATAAATTGTTTAGTTTCACTTCTTCCAAAGAGGCTCATTGACAATGAAAAGTTTGCCTTAGAACCTTGATGACGATACTGAAGCGCACATAAAGCGAGTTGAAGCGCTCAACACGTTTTGAGCCTCGCTTCAAGGCTAAACCACGACAAAAATGGAAATAGTTAGAAGTATAAGGGGGTTTTCGAGGAAAAAGTAAAAACACATAAAAGGGGAAAGAGAGATTCACATCTCACCCGATTCTCTTCTTGTCATCAATGGTTCCTTTTTCCAAGTTTATTGTCATAATTTAACCGGAAAATATACATGTGATGTCACCGGAGAGCGAAGGAATTCGCCGAAAAGGTGATCGTAGAGTCTAGACACGATCACCCTTTCGACGAATTCCTTCGCTCTTCGGTGACATCACTGGTATATTTTCCGGTTAAATTGTGACAACAAACTTGGAAAAAGGAACCATTTATGACAAGAAGAGAATCGGGTGAGATGTGAATCTCTCTTTCCCCTTTTATGTGTTTTTCCTCGAAAACCCCATTATACTTCTAATTATTTCCATTTTTTTCGCAGTAATTTCTTGGTTTTTCATTCGGGGTTATTGCAAAGTTATCCCTACTATTTTTGGGTTTTATATATTTTTACCTCAAGTGCTTGAGTACTCTTTTCTTTTTCTTGTTTAAGAATGTTGTGTATGTTTTCCAGATTTTCTATATTTGATTGGTCAAAATGTTTGAAAAATATATTCTCTAGGAAAATGACTTTCCTAATGAATCAATGTTATCAAAGTCGAAAAGCGCAAAAAAGCTCTAAGCTCTGTTGGGGCTTTAAGCGCAAAGGGACAAAATATACAAATATATGTCTAGTCTAAAGACTAATAATTATAAACATGTATGACAAATATATGACCATAGAAATTGAAAAGACATTATGATAAAGTGAAATACGAATTGTTTAGTTTCACTTCTTCCAAAGAGGCTCATTGGCAATGAAAAGTTTGCCTTAGAGCCTTGATGATGATACTGAAGCGCACATAAAGCGAGCTGAAGCGCTCAACACGTTTTGAGCCTCGCTTCACGGCTTAACCACGACAAAAATGGAAATAGTTAGAAGTATAAGGGGGTTTTCGAGGAAAAAGGAAAAACACATAAAAGGGGAAAGAGAGATTCACATCTCACCCGATTCTCTTCTTGTCATCAATGGTTCATTTTTCCAAGTTTATTGTCTCGTCTTACACACCCAATCCCCCACCCCCACTACTTGAAGCATCTATAACATACCGTCTACCCTTGTCAACGTCTTCAATTACCTTTTTCTTCTCATCAACAGGAGGGGGGAGAGGCATCTGCATACCATAACAGCAATATCCTCACGGGGTCAGTGATGTAGTGCAACAATTCATAATAGAAAGGCTAACCTTACTCATCATTAATTGTACATTATGAATTGTACCTTGATCCTCCTCATTTTGTCAGTAAACTTTGAGTTGAACTAAAAGACATCAGTCGGAGAAATTGTTTTGGTGCTTGGCTCCATGTTGAGAATCTTGAACTTCGCACATAAAAGGGAATGAAGAAGCTGAACAACATCATCGTCTGATAGATTTAATTGCGTCATGATTTCCTGATAACTCAATCTATCTGATGCATTAAAGAGCAGCAGAGCAGAAGCCTACGAAAAGGAAGAAGTCTCAATCCGTTTTCTTATTGATAACGTAATAAAAATGTTTTAAAGTAAGGCTCAAGGACAAGTGAATTTTAATATCGATCCAACTCTTTCTCTTTTCTTTTTTGGGCTGTCAATGAAACAATAATAAAGAACGAATATTGATGATGCCATAAAAATAAAAATATGAAATCGATAAAATGATGAGAGCAAGAAAATAACAAGATTCAAGATCTTTTCCATATGTAAGGGCTTACTTAGAGGGTAAAAAAGTTACGGATACTAGGCAAAAAGCTATTTTGCCACCTAAAAAGGCTATTATCACCAACACTCGTGTACTATGACATGCCTAAGATTTGGCTCTAGGCTCGAGGATGATTGGTGTCAGATCAGAGACCATTACAAACTTGACCTGGCAATGTAAACCTATGGTGTTTCTCATAATTTCTAATACTAGCTAGTTTTGTAATATTATATAGAATATTTTGGTAACTTTATGAGTGTTATTATACCTAGCTGGTATCTTCCGATACGCTATACAATTTAGATTCAGGTCTGAATGTCATTCCGAAGCTACAAGCTTTTCACGTCTGCAAAGTTTGGGATAGTGGACCTAAAATTTAGGCAAGTGACTCATTCAAGAGAGAGAACTGTTGAGTCATGAGGGTCCAGATCCAATAAACTGGCACAAGGTTGAAAGAAAGCCCAATAAGGACCACCAAGGTCCAAATCACAATCTACAAAGAACCAAGAAAGCAGGATTACAGCGCATGTACTAAAACTATTACCATTGTGCTGAATCCAGAGAGACTAAGCTGTTGACTAGAATATTACATTTACTCAAACTCGAACAGGTAGCCAACAAAACACAGAATAGAGCATGCGCGAAAGGGCCATATAAGCCTGGAAGAAGTTAAGGTAATCTCATCTCAAGTATCTGAGAGGCAATTTTACTTTTTCCTGAGATTTTAACCATTCGTAAAAAATGTTTCAAGCTCCTATGCAAGGCAATCAAGGGTCCAGGAAGGTAGGAGTTACAGAAATCTATCATCTTGGGCGCATGTTTCTCCTCCTATGTCGATTGCAGAAGTCCATACAAACATCACTCATTAACTATGATCTGCACAAATCATGCCAAATACTTGAACAAGTTTGGGTTTTTTTTGTCCCTCTCTAGGTAATCCCTAGTTATCAAATCTTCAATTCTCTTCTTGATAGCTTTGACATCAGGCTATGGAGTATTCAAAACAAAGTAATTAGCTCAGATGAACTTGAATAACGAACATTAAAATTGAGAAGTAGAAGTTTATCCCTCTGAGGATACCTTGAACATCCGTCCCAACTGCTCAACGCATTCCATGACCAGTTGCTGGTAGCCCAATACTTTACGACTCTTCATAATACGCACAATTGAAGCATCTATAGTATACCGCCTATCCTTGTCAACGTCTTCAATTATCTTTTTCTTCTCATCAGCAGGAGGGAGAGGTATCTGCATACCATTACAGCAATATCCTCACAGCGTCAGTAATGTAGAGCAACAATTCATAGTAGAAAGGCTAACCTTACTCATCATTAATTGTACCTTGATCCTCCTCATTTTGTCAGTGAACTTTGAGTTGAACTCAAAGACATCAGTCGGAGAAATTATTTTGGTGCTTGGCTCCTTGTTGAGAATCTTGTACTTCGCACATGAAAGGGAATGAAGAAGCCGAACAACATCATCATCTGATAGGTTTAATTGCGTCATGACTTCCTGATAACTCAATCTATCTGATGCATTAAAGAGCAGCAGAGCAGAAGCCTGTGAAAAGGAAGAAGCCTCAATTTCGTTTTCTCACTGATAACGTAATAGAAATGTTTCAAATTAACTAAGCCTATCCGATTTTAAAAAGTAAGCCAAACAATCAACCTGATAAGTGGTGACAACGAGCTCAATAGTCTTTGGCTCAAATTTTCCATTTATGTTGCAAGTTCCCAAAGAGTATATCCATGTAAGTTTCCTGTGCTTCGTTTTTGTTTGATAAAACTCCTTGAATACTTCAATGCACCTAACCTGACAATGTGCAGCATAAAATGAATCAATGACAAGACATTTGAGAAGAAAAATGATTCAAGCAAAGAAACATGCATCATTCTTTGCCCAAAGAGAGGAACTTCAGCAGGAGGAACAAGGGTCAAAACCAAGATAGAATCAACTACATAATGCCAATTAACATATTGATATGATATACCATTTCTGCTGGGAGGTTGAGATCAAAAGACTTGTAGCTAGGCCAGAAGCCAGAAGTCAAGACAGTCACCGTCAAGTCAATTCCTGGATTTGCTATTGGATTATTGCTCAAATACTCCTCAAAGCTGGCTTGATTTTCCCTTGCCAATGTCAAATCTGTGACCTATAGGAAGAGAAGAAGAATGTCACCAGAGAACATAGCCTGAAATTCAGCATAATTGATCTGGATAGCTTACCATTCCCTCCATCTTTGATGTGAACTGCCCCCCACACTGCTGCTTCAACTTTAATAGGATACTTCTCTCATGTTCATCATTGGCACTCTTATCAAATAACAACCGCCGGGCTAGCTTTTTCCTGGAAAATAATAAGGAAGTCATAAAACTTGTTACAGAGAAGAAGCTCTATTCAAGTAGTGGTTGAGATAAACTCTACCTATAGAATTCTGCAAACAAGTCCTTATCATTAATATAAGCTAGCAGCTTTACCACCTGCAAGTGAGATCTATTATCAGCTTTCTCCTGCTCCTGTAGTATGAAGAAAATGCAGATGCTCTAGAGGAAAAGAAGGGAAGGGATCTATAGAGCAAGAGCTCACCTTCTCCAACGTCTCTTCAATGGCTTCATCACTCAATTTCTCACTCCCGCATTTTTTGAGAATTTTGTCGCAGAATGTTGCAAGAAGTTCAGCGCTTGAGCTACCAGCAATACCCTTGTTGGAGAAAAGTTCGAAAGCTTCTTCAAGTGCCTAAAAAGGGACAAAAGGGACAGATATTGGAAATTTACTTTTACCCTAATGCACAGAGTAGAACAATTAAATTAGACAACTATTCTTTTCTCCAACACATACCTTGTGAAAAAGTGTGCGGTTTTGGAAACAGTTATTCACATATGACAAATATTTATCATGAAGCACAATCACTTTCCGAACAAAAACCTGAAAATTCAGAAGTAATTTAACTGCCGAAAACATATTAAAGGATCAGTAACAGATTTACTAAGGAATTACCTGTTCCTGCAAACCAATCACATCTCTCTTATCTGCCTGTTGAATAACACTAGTTGATAAGAAAGAATGCAAGACATTGAGCAATTATATTAAATGAATTCAAAAAGAAATACCAGTCTCATCATTTAGAGAATCATCCCTAAAGAAGATGAAATGAATTAATTTTGACATTGTTCTAACCAGCAGAAGGGGAAAAGTTAAAATACATAAAAGAAGGAAATGCGACAAAAAGCACTTGTCGGTTCCCTAAGCAACTGCTCATGCTCTTTCATTAAGATAAGTACAGAATTTGATGGGGGGTTCTGCTTTAAAGAAACGTGTACCATCTCTTTGAAGTAATAACATTCCCAACCACCAAATTATCAATGATCATGTATTGAAGGACAAATGAAGAAATGAAACAAAACAATCATTGAGATGAAGTCACCCTTTGTAACTTCATGCTTTTGATACAAAAGAGAAGATACGATGTTAACAAGAAATCTATGAACAAAACTCATCAAAAGAACAAACTGGAAATTAAAATAAGCAGAATAGCAATATGCTACGAACAAGGGTTGTGGTGGAGTGGTAAGTACTCCCTACTCCCCAATCAGATCTCCGGTTCGATTTCCCTTGGTTATGGAGTCGCATTTATCACGGAGCGCTTTACCCCCAATGTGAGAAATCCTGGAGAGAATCCGGATTACTCGAGCACTAATGTGGGTACTGAACACCGGGTGTGAAACCAAAAAAAATTAGCAAAATGCTCTAATCAGTAATAAATAGCTAGTCTCACAAACTGACAACTCAAGATGTGATACACAATATATTCTAGCAGTCATCTCCCCTTTTCAAGGGATTGCTGTTTTTTGAGAAAGGTCCCTAAACTTGTTGTCGCTTACTTTTTTCACTGAGTTTACAATCACGTTTTACTTGATGTATTGTGAAGCAGCATGAGCTTTCTAATGAATGGATTTTCCATTTCTCTAATATTTATATCGAGCATTTTCTAGGGACAATCCCCCCACCCACCCCCACCCTAATGGTGATGAACCTCCTCCTTCTTCAAGCCTCTCAACAACTTGAACCCAGAAAACTAGTCTAGAACCATCAGGGACAACATCAACCATGTACAACCCCACCTGCCTATCATTGGTTATGAAAGATGGATGAATTTTTCCCTTAGCATTCATCAAATAACTAATGATCAAGTTGATAGGCTCACAATTTAATTCCCTGCATTCAATAATTCCCTCAACCATGTCGTCATATGTACCATTGCGACGCAGGACAATGGACACTGTCACCTAACTCAGAGAGTTCCACTTCCAACATTTTGAAGTCTCCTCCCATTCACAACCATAATCACCACTATATTAAGCAAACGACATAATAAACCAGTAATGGTTTATGCTACGGTTCACTGCTTGATGATTGTAGAATACCAGAAAAAAGATAATCACGGGGATAAATCTCTTAGAGGTCAGATGATCTACTAAAATGGTGAAATGTAACAACAAAACGTCTCTGGAAAACAACCGGAAAGAGGCTGCTGGAAAACGAGCTTCTTCTATAATGGATGAAATATTACGAGCTTCTACAACAATGGGAACTACAATGGCTAATCTTGATGAGGTTTTCTTCATGCGGAGTAATTTTCCAGTGAAAAGCTTCAATCTTTGGCCAGAAAACGAGCTGGACTACAGAAAATCGGCAAGGAGGGAGAGGTTTTGGAGGGAAAGAAATAGATTTTCTGAATTTTTTTTAAATTTCTAAATAGGGATATAAAATGTTTATAGAAAGAGGTTAGTTTGTATTTTCTAAAACTTTGGTGGAAGGGGCTATTTTGTATTTTTTAAGACTTGGGAGCTAGAGTAGATAGCTTTTAAACTTAAAGTATTGATGTCATAAATGGTGTGTTAAAATATTAAACTAAGTTGATCAGACACTTGAACACATGTAACTTCGCATATAAAAATAGCAAAAACTACTAGTCTGACAAGTTCCAAGTCAACTCAAAGTGTATAAACGCCAAATAAGGAAGAACCAAATTTCTCAAGACCAAAGAATTTGAGAAAAGGATAGATTGTACAAACCTTTTTGTTGCTAGCAGCATCTTCAGCCTGTTTCACCAAAGCTGTACCTTCAGCAGTAACATGCTGCATTCAGATTAAAAAGAAGGATATGTGAAGTAACTTATAGGCATACAATCGAAAATATGAGGTCATGAGATCACAAACCAGCTTTAAAATATTGGCCACAGGGTCTAAGCATCGAGGAATCTTAGAAAAGAGCCTATACATCCTTGATAAATCTTCAACCTAATAAAATAATCATGATTGTGTCAATTACTGCAAAAAATAAAATCAGAAACGTGGTCATTAAGATGCTGCTAATTACCTTATCATCTCTTAGTAACGCATGGCATCCAGAGTGCTCCTTCTCAAGAAGTTGAGTGGCATAAACAAACAACAACTCATGCTGCACTTTCTGTAGAAAGGTGAGAGTAGTAAAGTTGCAGCTAATTTATAGTTGATAGGCTAGATCCAGAAAAAAGAAGATGTGAACAACAAAAACTGATAGCAACATCCGTCATCTTGAAGGCTAAAGTTCCAGTAAAGAAAAAAAAGATTAAGAGCTAGAATGAACCTCAAGCAACTTTGTCTCGCTGCTTGAATGGAGATAATGAGAGACCCTATCCTTCTCCCGTTTCAAGCACTCCTCGGCCTAAAGGAACATTGACATGATTATGTAGGTTAACATATGGATGTTAACCAGATAAAGGACAGACAGAAGAAGCAACAGGGCAAGAATGGCAGAATCAAGGGGTTGCATACACGGTATACTCACTTTCAGCATATAATCTGGACATGAATCTTCAAGGATCCAGTTAGAAGCTTTGCAAGAATAATAAGCCGTAGTGTCCTTGAGCATTGCAGCTTCAAAATCGTTCTCATAATAATCCATTGACCCCATTCCAATTTCAACAAATATATCTAGCACATTCTTTAGTAGAGCTCTGTCAATTTGCTCTCCCTCACGCTCTTGATCAATCTGGTTAGAGGAATGTTATTGCTCAATTAAAAGTTAAAAAGAAATGGTAGTGAGAACTCAAAGCAAGACAAAAGGGATACCAAAGATATAACAGCATCCCTGACTTTTCCATTCAACTCTTGATAGACCTGAAATAGAAAACAGTTGCCAGTAAGATTTTACCTCTCTCCCAATTTATGCGATACTCTTTCTTTTTTAGTCAGTTCCCCAAAAAGGGACTTTCCATATTTAGTAACAATTTAACTTCAAATTTCTAGTTTTACTTTATAGCCACAAAGTTTCTATAGCTTACTTTATACCACAAGTTTCAAAACTCTTTCTTTTCTCTTAAACTCCGTGCCCAGTCAAACACCTTCACATAATTGGGATGGGGGGACTAAATGGTAACATCTTTCCGTAAAAGGACATGGCAGCAGTTGAGTATACTCTCAAACTGAAAACCAAATTCTAGAAGAGGCAAAACCCAGAAAACAGAATTAAAAAAATCAATATAGAAGCCATGAGCTGAACTCAGCGGTTTAACCAAGGGATCAGGTGGAGATGTTTTAATAGATGACCATAGACACAAAATTTGGATTAAAAGAGAAGAGAAGGAGAACTGTAAATTACTTGATTATAGAAGCAAGTTACTCCAACTTCATTAAGCCTCGGCAGAGCTTTCCGGGCAATGAAATAGCGGTCAAGATACTGGAAGAATCTCGACAACCATCTGACCATGACCTTATGATTTGACCACCTTTTTACCAGCTCTCGCAACATGAACTCGTCATGTTTTTTTCTCAAAGAGGGCAATACCTATTTTGAAATTGAATTGCAATGTGAAATTTAGAGAAGGTACAATTATTTGGAGAAACAAAATTTAGGTAAAAAAACTTTAAGCCGAGTTTGAGTTTTCATCATTTTAAACTCCTAAGCAAAATTGCATGCCTAAAACAACATACAAAAAAATCCATGAAATTTAGCTGTGTTTTGAAACTTCTATCCACTTTCCCCGTATCCTTTTCTTAATATTCTATGGGATGAAGAAGCAGCAAGAGCAGCCTTTCTAAATTTGAATCTTATAATAGTGGGAATAAAACTAAAAGATAATATGCCTCTTGGGAAAGCAATGTCTGAATTACATATACATTCAGACCCCAAAAAAATGTTGATACTTGCACATGGATCCTTATTAAATAAAATCATAGAGGGCACAAAATAAAATCACAGAGGGCACCAAGGAATCTACCCATACTAAGCCCTCTTTGTTTACATAGCTAAAATTGAAAAATAAAATAGCAACAAAGGGCTCACCAGACTAATGATTTTCTGTTTCTATTAAAGAAATCATTTTTATAAGTTCCAAATATTCCAGAATGATACATAGTGAGCAAACAATCAAGAATCGTACATGGATATAACAAACATCAAAGAAAAATTAAGAATAATACTTCTTCAATTCTTATTTTTCTTGTTTTATTGTAGTACCATGTTTAATTTCTACTAAAGTGAAATGCGAATGAAAACTGCAGCTACCATTACCGTTGTTGTGATATATTCTTCAAAAGCTTCACGATATTTGTCGTACAGCTGTTGAGAATAATCATGTGGGGGCTTCTGAGTACACATGTTGTAAATTATCCTATTAGTAGACTTAAGGAAACAAAAGGTTAATTTCAAATCCAAGTTATCTACATGCCTAACCGTGTGGTAGTCTAAAAGGATACGTATACAGCTTCATATAGTCCTCTGAGCTGAACTGAGGCTCAGGCAGCCCTTCTAGAATGCTCTTCAGCTTTGTGATGCCCCTTTGCACGAAGTCCCATCCAACTTCCAGATCAATTGTGCTATGTTGGTTCATTGTGATTTCAATATCTTCACAATTAAACAGGATGCAACCCTATACAAACTCCAAACACCTGTGGCCCTGCTCCCAAACTAAATAGCATCACCAACTAAACTCAACAAAAGCTAGTAAGAAAATCAAGCAATTTATAAGCCAGTCAGAAAATCAAATCACATTAATATTTGACTTTTACTGTGGAGAATAAACAGACAAATGACAGAAAGAATGCTTTTATTAAATACCAAAATCTGATGTTGGACAGGCTACAAACTTGGCTTTATCCTTGAAATATGGACCAGAATACTTGGGTTTCGAGGCTTCAAAGTGGGGGGCTGTTAAGGAACGATGCATACTAAGAATCGCACAAGTACCTTGAGCCATTTCTGGATCTCACTATAGAAAGGGTAGTAGAATATGACTAAAAATCAAGAACAGGAAACAGGATAATATTGGAAGCTTAAATTCAAGAAATACAAAGAGGAGAGAAGACAAAGGACCACAAGAATAGAATCCAATAATAAAGGAACGAATCAAAGTTCACTAACTGGAAATATTCCGAATTACCACAGTTATAGATGCCTAACTGGAAAAGGTAGTGGGTTTTTTATTGGTTCAGTGTGATATTTGTTTTCTAAAGATTCTTTACCACTCTGAATTAGATATTTAGTTGGGTGTATAGGACTTTCAGTATAATGAATTATCAAGAACAAATGAACCATTTATGTAACTAAACAAGTCCAAACTTCAAAATTTTATAAGTGCTGAGATAGGCGTAAAGTAAAAGTACGATTTCCTTCTTGTCTCTACAGCTATCTCCTTCTGCGATAGCTATTTTCTTCATCCTTTTAATTTTTCAGAAATGGGGTAAAACAGGATATATTTCACAGCTGCTTTCAAGTCTTATGACATCACGAGATGAATGTCTGGCGAGGAAGTTTGGTTCGACTGGGTGGAAAGAAGCAGGAACAGGATGAGCAGAATAACCCTCAGCAAAAAGGTGATGGAGTGGATATGTAATATCCTGAAAGAAGCATCCACTGACAACAAGAATGTTGTGAGAAGATGGAGGATTAAGGACCAGATGGCTGAGTACTTTGGAACAAGGAAGTTTAATGCTCATGGTAGGTACATGAGTATTTTATCTCTCAAAGGAAGAATGGATAGAGCAGTCGTAATCCTGCCAGAAGCTTTCAATGCTGGTTGGAGAGACGTAGCTGCTAAAATGAGTAACTTCATTAATGAGCCCTCTGCAGTGCTCCTAAAAGTACCATACAGGAATGTTGACATTAACTATCCGTATGCAAAGGTAGTTGGAGATAGTAAATGGCAGCCACATAACTACAAAAAGGAAGAAATCAACTTAGTCGATGGAACCAAACTTAATACATCCGATCATGACAGATGTATTCTTGGAAGATGCATCATTGGCACTTTTGACTCTGAAATGCCTACCCTCTCTATGTAAGGAAGTGGGCTTCATCTACATGGAAGAAAGCTTTTGGGACCAACATTTATGAGATGTTAGGAAACACATTTCTCTTCGAGTTCCCCAACAAGGGTAAAACTGCAAGGAGTTTGGACCTGGAAAAAATCTAGGGTAAAACTGGAATGGCGGAACCCTACAGCGGTGTTTACCACATGAGCATAAGAATAAATCGACATGGATCAGAGCGATAGGGCTTCCTTTGCATCTATGGTCGCACGAAATCTTCAGGTAAATAGGAGATCTCTGTGGTGGATGGAAATCAACAGAAGAGGAGACAGCTGAAAAATCACCTAAAGTGGGCTCGAATTGAAGTCAATGGAGACGGTCGGAACATCCTAAACGAAGTTGAAATTTCAAATGAAGGCATAAATTTCTTCATACCTGTCTGGGCGGAGAGATAACCTAGATTTGTGAAGTCGCCGATGCCTCTTCCGACGAGATGAGGAGGAAGACAGAGAACTGGTACATCAATTTACCCAGTGGGTATTTGGAGGTTATGAAGTTATAGGCTCAGCAGATCTGCTGACAGTTGTTGACTGGAGGTCTGAAAGTCACGTGGGAGAGGGCATGAATTTTAAGGATATGGTGGGGTCAAGTAAAAGGCCCCATCTATTAGTGGAAAAGTCTGTCATGGGCCAGGTTTCAACTAAAAGGGTTGGGCCTGATCAAGCCCATATCATCCATCTTTAATGATATTTTGGAGAAGCCCACTTTTAAAAGGTGGGATTTCAATTGGGAAAATTTCATAAATAGCTACCATAGGAAATATAATATGGCTCATTAACTATAGTTTGCTTATTTACGCATCATAGATATAGTTTAAATAGTTATTACGTTTTTTATTTGCATAATTCAGCCTATTTATAATTAATTATACAAAAAATATGTTTAATTATATCTAACTAATTAAGTGTTAATTAAGGAATGCCTTAATTAAAAGTCGTTTAGTTTAATTAGGATACGTTACCAAAAAAAGACTTCTTCTTTTTGAGGAAACACATACAATTCATTTGTAGATGTATATAATTAGTATTGAATTCCACACTAAGATTGTTTGTGAGTTATTTTTTGTCTAAACATATAATTGAGTGTTTTTCGATTAGTTGTATCATTTTGTATATGTTACTGTTCGTTTTGTATATTAAATAGATTTTATACAATTGATATAAATTTTAATTAAACAAGTGTATAAAATTGAGTAATTTTAAGTACTTGTATCAGTTTGTATATGTTATTGTTTGATTTGTATATTAGATATATTTTATACAGTCGTTATATATTTTGAATCAAAAAGTTATAATAATTTAGTAGTTTTTCATTACTTCTAACATTTTGTTTATGTTACAGTTTGTTTTGTATATTAGATAGACTTTATACAAGTCGTTATATATTTTAAGTCAATAAGTGAATGTAATTGAATAATTTCCGATTAATTTGATCAGTTTGTATATGTAACAATTTTATTTGTGTATTTGATGAATTTTATACAAGTCGTTATGTATTTTAAGTCAACAAGTTAATATAATATAGTAACAAATCGTTGTATAAATATATCAATTCGATTTGTATAATTCGGCCTATTTAAATATTTGTATAGAAATAACATAACTTCATTATACAAATCATTGTAGTTGTTTTCTTTGTTGTGTTTGAATCAAAAGCTTTAGATTTCGCAATAGAACCTGCCATTGCTTCAAAATCTTGAGTTAAACCTAACGAAAAAGATGAATTCCCAACCGAATTTGTTGCATGCAAATCACTACCTCTAGTGATTCTCTTTGATGGAGATTCTTCCTCCATGGTTAGATTGATTGTACCAAAGGATTCAAGATTTAGCTGTGGAACTATGAAAAAATGGGAAAATCAAAAAAATTATACAAATACAAGAAAATCAAGAACTGATGAAAGTTAAAAAAAAAAAAAAGAGAAATTGAGATTACCTTATTATGCACAATTAGGAGGGTTAGGAGGGATGATTCAAAATTTGAAAATTTTGAATTTTAAATCGGTTGAGAGATTAAAGGGAAAATGAGAGAATTAAGGAGTAAATTGATGAGTGAGTTAGAGAGAGGTAGTGATAAATTTGTATAAAAGACGAAATGGAAATATACACGATCTAATACAAAAGTGGTGGGACCCATCTTAACCATTATCTTAAACATTAACCCTTTTCTATAATTAATTAAAACTATAACTATAATATATAATTAAGTAGTATAAGTTAGCTTAGTTGCATAATTTTCTCAATTTAGCTGAACAAGCCTCGTCTTTAGAAAATACTCAGGAAAACGCAGAAACTTTAAGAAGCTTTGGGTCAAACATGCAAAAGATTTTGACAGTGGTCGTCAAGGTTTTGAGATCGGAAAATGAGGGTATTCTGCAAGTCTTATCATCGGAAGGGGAAATTTACAAATTTAATGAGGGGCAAGAAAGTATGCAGAGAGTAAGGCTGGCAATCGGACCGGATCGGCAGAATAGGACCGGTTTTACCGTTATCGGAACCGATTCCCGTTTATCAGAGAAATTACTGGAACCGGATCTACCGAAAAATTTTCGTAGTTCCGGCCTGGTCCTATAGCTACCGGTTTGGACCGGTACCGGAACCGGGTCAACGGATTCGGTAATTTTTTTAAATTAACTTATTAATTATTACTTTATATTATTATATAATATATATTATTAATTATTATATTTTAATATTATTAAATAAATATATATTATAGTTATATTATTTAATATTCATTAAAATATTTAATTAAATTATTAAATATTTATTAACTTAATATATAATAACTTTTATAATATTACAATTTACAAAAATGTTTGATTTACGTTAAGTCTTTTAACTTTTTATAAAACTTCAATTTGAAACTTTAAATTTAAAGTTTAAACTTTAAACATTAAACATTAAACTAAACTTTAAAGTTTAAACTTTAAACTTTAAATTCAATTTTAATTAAACTTTAAAATTCTTATATTAGGCTAATATTAAAATAGTTAAAAATTAAATTTATAAAATGACTTGCATTAAATATAAGAGACTATATTAAAAGAAAATCAAGGCGAATAGCTGTCTATTTATTCAAATAAATAAATTGCACAAATACAAATTCTAGAAAGAATATATAATCTACGCAGCCACCTTCTAGGAAGGGTTCTGTTTGAACTAGGTATTGAATATTATACTAATAATTGAATTTTTTTTGAAAATCTTTTCGTAAATTTTGTATCATACTCCAAGAAACATTATTTGGAACTTGTATTTTTCGTTCTTCCTCCATTGCTTCCATGTCATCATCACTATTATCACCAAATATTTCATCTATTTCGTCTTCTATTTGGCTACTTAATAGTGGTAGTCCACCATTTCTTTTTTCAACATTGACTCAATCTCTAAACAACACTGATATTTCCAAACTATCTTTTGCTAATGAATATCGATGATCTCCAATCATAAATCTCACTGCGCTGAAGGCTTGCTCCGAAGCGACCGAAGATGCTTGAATCGTTAGCACATCTCGAACAACCCTAACAAGGTTCGGAAATTGTTCTCCACGATTCTTCCACCATATTAATAGTTGAGATGGTCCTTGATCATTCCTAATCTTTTCTCGTGCCTGATTAATATATTCATCAAAATCATTATTAGTAGAGAATTCAAGACCAAGATAATCATCCATAAATTCATCTAAATCATTACTTTTTGGCTTACTATATGGAGGTACTACTATTGGAACATTTATTTCTATGGCTCTATATGTATTATATAAATCTCTAGCTTTTGTTATTATGTTTTTTTTACAATCTTCAACACGAGGAGTAATTCAAGACCAACAATTTAAGCTTTTCAAGCTTACAATTTGGAGCAATGTGACCATATTTTCCACATTTATAACATTTTATTTTTGCCAAATCTCTTTTTGATCTGTTTTTGTCCATCACTTATAGCTAAGGGAAGAGAAGGTAGACAAGCTCTACCTAGTGGTTCGGGTTCAAATGCTCCCAAGAAAAATCGTTTCTATGCACTCCAAACTCGACATGATCAAGAGAGTTCTCCCAACGTTGTTACCGGTATGTTGAAAGTCTACCAACTTGATGTTTATTACTTTTTTGACCCCGGTGCTAACTTATCTTTTGTGACTTCATATGTAGCTATGAGGTTTGATGTTCTTACGAATGTGTTGTTAGATCCTTTCTCCGCCTCTACTCCTATTGGTTAATCTATTATGGCTAAGAGACTCTATAGAAATTGTCCTGTCTCCTTATCCCATAGAGTAAATCATGTTGATCTTGTAGAGCTTGATATGCTAGATTTGGATGTTTTTCTCGGGATGGATTGGCTGCATTCATGTTATGCTTCTATTAACTGTAGGACTCGAATGGTTTCAATTTCCAAATGAGTCTATCCTAGAGTAGAAAGGGGGAAATTCTATGCTTAAGAGTCGACTTGTTTCTTGTCTTAAAGCTAGGAAGATGATCTCAAAGAGTTGCATATACCATCTTGTTCAGGTTAGGGATATGAATTCTAAAACCCCTACCTTTGAGTTGGTCTCCATTGTTAATGTTTTCCCGGAAGTGTTTCCCGATGATCTACCCGATGTTTCTCCCGAAAGGGAAATAGACTTTAGTATTGACCTTTTTCCAGATATGTAACCTATTCCTCCTTACTGAATTGCTCCGACGGAACTCAAGGAATTTAAGGAGGAATTAAAAGACTTACTGCATAAGGGCTTCATCCGGCCGAGTATCTCTACATAAGGTGCTCCGATTTTTTTTGTCCGAAAGAAGGATGGGTCGCTCCACATGTGCATTGATTATCGGAAATTGAATAAGCTTACTATTAAGTACAAATATCATCTTCCAAGGATAGATGATTTGTTTAACCAACTTCAAGGAGCGAGTTACTTTTCCAATATTGACCTTCGATCGGCCTATCACCAATTAAGGGTGAAAAAGATGACATTCCGAAGATAGCCTTCTGGACTAGATATGGCCATTACAAATTCTTAGTAATGTCGTTTGGATTGATCAAGGCTCCTGTAACACCCCAAGCTTCCAAGGGGTTTTAAAATGCAGAACTCACCTGAAGATAGTGACCTACAGAGTCCACCTACGGGCCGTAGATGGATTGATGGGCTATAGGTGGGAACCGTTAATAGCACTGAGAAATTTCAGGATTTTCAAGTTTCGCAGGACGGTTCGTAGCCCAGTTGATGGGCCGTAGATGGGTTCCGTAGATGCCTTCCAGACTTAGCCAAATTTTCAGCCCAAAATGAACTTTCTGATTCAATTGACAGAAGAACAGGGCGGTCCGTCAATGGATGTACGGACCGTAGATCCTGTCCGTCAATTGGCCCCGACAGTTTTTAATTAAGGGCTTTTTGGTCTTTTCCCTAATTGTTTACCTATTAAGCTAAGTCATTTATACCCTTAATCTAAGACCTATAAATACTTTCTAAGCCTAATTCCTTTCATTCTAATTCATTCCAAAACTCTCCTCTCTCAAATATTTCTCTCTCTAAAGAGAAACTCTCTCAACTCTCAAGGAAGAAGAAGGAGCTTGAATCCTCCATTGAAGACCTTCAATCTTCTCCAATTTCTTGTGGATTGCTTTGAGGTATGATAGTGTTCACCATTAGGAGTCTTTTCCTCTAATGGGCCGTTCCTCTTCTTCATAATTTCAACGGTTTACTCTAACCCAATTGAATTAGGGTTTGTGATCAATCATTGTGGGTACTTCAATTATGATTCCAATTGTTGAATTTATGATTCCTAGTGCACGAATTAGCATGGATTACATGATTCGATGTAAAGATTGCATGAACCCCCATGATCCCAAGCTAATCCTCCCCAATGTGATAATCTATGCTTTGGTTGTTGGGTTGAGTTATGATTTGATGAAGTTTATAAATTCTCTATGAAATGAAGCATGAATTATGAATCAATTAAGGATAATCTTATGAATTTAGCATGATCAAGTCAAAAGCATGATTTTCCTCTATTATGTGAGTTCCTTCAAGTATGGGTAAATTGTCCTAATTATGGCTTTCTAAGCATGAGCTTGCATTGAATTGCATGATATGAGTTGAACTTGAATGAACCCCTATGAACTCTATGATCTATGAACTATGAGCATGATGAACTAAGTACAGATAAGGCTAATGAACTTATGCATGTCTCATATGAAGTAAAAGATGAGTTAAGGGTGCTTTAAGAGTGAAGTGCCAAAGTTATGACATGATGATGCTATGGTTGAGTTGTGAAAGGTTTTCTCACATAATACTCCCAATAGGACTTAAAAGAACAAGAGGCAATTACCTATGTTCTTAAGGAGCTATTCTAATGAATGAAGGAACAAGAGGCGATTACCCATGTACCCTAATGTAGACAAAGCAGCGATTACCCAAGTCTACCAATAATAGGCTTATGACTAATGTAGACAAGAGGCGATTACCCATGTCTACCTAAGATAAAATGAACTATGATTAATCCGTGGGAAGTATGCTTAGTACCGAGTGGACAAGCGGCGATTACCCATGTCCCATAACCTATGTGCCACCATAGGGTGATGGCTTATGATAGACATTAGCTAGTGGATCCACATAAGCTAAGGAGTTCATGGTCTTACCTTGGCAAGTAGTACACCCCTTTACTGTGTGGGGTAGACACCGGATTCCAGGTTGCTAGCTCACATGGTCTTACATGTCGGTTAAGGCTATTCCCCACAAGTTAATGAACAAGTGTTCTCATGATGAAGTAAAGAAAAGAAGGAAAGTTGATTTAGCATGCTTTGGCCTTGATATATGCTTTATGTTTCATGTTTCTCATGTTTATCATGTTTTAGCTTGGCCATTGCATGTCATGATTATGTCTCTTTCTAGCATGATTTATGTGCGTGTGTGCATTGCTATCATACTTAGTACTTAATTGTGCTAACTACCTCTAGTGATTCTCTTTGATGGAGATTCTTCCTCCATGGTTAGATTGATTGTACCAAAGGATTCAAGATTTAGCTGTGGAACTATGAAAAAATGGGAAAATCAAAAAAATTATACAAATACAAGAAAATCAAGAACTGATGAAAGTTAAAAAAAAAAGAAGAGAAATTGAGATTACCTTATTATGCACAATTAGGAGGGTTAGGAGGGATGATTCAAAATTTGAAAATTTTGAATTTTAAATCGGTTGAGAGATTAAAGGGAAAATGAGAGAATTAAGGAGTAAATTGATGAGTGAGTTAGAGAGAGGTAGTGATAAATTTGTATAAAAGACGAAATGGAAATATACACGATCTAATACAAAAGTGGTGGGACCCATCTTAACCATTATCTTAAACATTAACCCTTTTCTATAATTAATTAAAACTATAACTATAATATATAATTAAGTAGTATAAGTTAGCTTAGTTGCATAATTTTCTCAATTTAGCTGAACAAGCCTCGTCTTTAGAAAATACTCAGGAAAACGCAGAAACTTTAAGAAGCTTTGGGTCAAACATGCAAAAGATTTTGACAGTGGTCGTCAAGGTTTTGAGATCGGAAAATGAGGGTATTCTGCAAGTCTTATCATCGGAAGGGGAAATTTACAAATTTAATGAGGGGCAAGAAAGTATGCAGAGAGTAAGGCTGGCAATCGGACCGGATCGGCAGAATAGGACCGGTTTTACCGTTATCGGAACCGATTCCCGTTTATCAGAGAAATTACCGGAACCGGATCTACCGAAAAATTTTCGTAGTTCCGGCCTGGTCCTATAGCTACCGGTTTGGACCGGTACCGGAACCGGGTCAACGGATTCGGTAATTTTTTTAAATTAACTTATTAATTATTACTTTATATTATTATATAATATATATTATTAATTATTATATTTTAATATTATTAAATAAATATATATTATAGTTATATTATTTAATATTCATTAAAATATTTAATTAAATTATTAAATATTTATTAACTTAATATATAATAACTTTTATAATATTACAATTTACAAAAATGTTTGATTTACGTTAAGTCTTTTAACTTTTTATAAAACTTCAATTTGAAACTTTAAATTTAAAGTTTAAACTTTAAACATTAAACATTAAACTAAACTTTAAAGTTTAAACTTTAAACTTTAAATTCAATTTTAATTAAACTTTAAAATTCTTATATTAGGCTAATATTAAAATAGTTAAAAATTAAATTTATAAAATGACTTGCATTAAATATAAGAGACTATATTAAAAGAAAATCAAGGCGAATAACTGTCTATTTATTCAAATAAATAAATTGCACAAATACAAATTCTAGAAAGAATATCTAATCTACGCAGCCACCTTCTAGGAAGGGTTCTGTTTGAACTAGGTATTGAATATTATACTAATAATTGAATTTTTTTTGAAAATCTTTTCGTAAATTTTGTATCATACTCCAAGAAACATTATTTGGAACTTGTATTTTTCGTTCTTCCTCCATTGCTTCCATGTCATCATCACTATTATCACCAAATATTTCATCTATTTCGTCTTCTATTTGGCTACTTAATAGTGGTAGTCCACCATTTCTTTTTTCAACATTGACTCAATCTCTAAACAACACTGATATTTCCAAACTATCTTTTGCTAATGAATATCGATGATCTCCAATCATAAATCTCACTGCGCTGAAGGCTTGCTCCGAAGCGACCGAAGATGCTTGAATCGTTAGCACATCTCGAACAACCCTAACAAGGTTCGGAAATTGTTCTCCACGATTCTTCCACCATATTAATAGTTGAGATGGTCCTTGATCATTCCTAATCTTTTCTCGTGCCTGATTAATATATTCATCAAAATCATTATTAGTAGAGAATTCAAGACCAAGATAATCATCCATAAATTCATCTAAATCATTACTTTTTGGCTTACTATGTGGAGGTACTACTATTGGAACATTTATTTCTATGGCTCTATATGTATTATATAAATCTCTAGCTTTTGTTATTATGTTTTTTTTACAATCTTCAACACGAGGAGTAATTCAAGACCAACAATTTAAGCTTTTCAAGCTTACAATTTGGAGCAATGTGACCATATTTTCCACATTTATAACATTTTATTTTTGCCAAATCTCTTTTTGATCTGTTTTTGGCAAATCTCTTTTCTCTTCTAGAACTTTTTCTAGCTTCTCTTTCTTCTTTAGATCGTTTTCTCGATCTCCTTCTTCTTTCATAAGAAGATTTCTCATATTTGTCCATTTTCTTGCCTCTTCCAGAGACATCAGGTAATCCAAATTGAGAACAAAAATCACCCATTTGATTTTTCTCTTTCATTCTATCCATTTTTAATTGTCTGGACAGTCTTAATTCATTACACAAATTTAATCCTTCTTGTGTACATAAACCTATCATTTTTCCATAGGTCAAAGCATCATATTGGATTTCACCATCATTTCCTCTTAAAACCTTTTTTACTCTTTCTGCAAAAAGAGGAGGAAGTCCATCTATAAACTTAGCTTTCCAATAAACATATTTATTTTCAGGTAATTCCATTACCCTACTTAGGTACGTATCTTTATTAAACATAAATTTAACAGCTTGCGCATCAGTTTTTATTAAAAACTTTTGATTATATAAATCATCTTGAAATTTCAAAACGCATTTTACAATAGTCAACATTTCATGTTCTACCGTAGCATACTTCTTTCTACTTTCAGTCCATTTTCCTGAATGATACCTGATCAAATACTCAATTTTATCATGAGGATTAATCTGTTTTAAAATTCCTCCATAACCGATATTAGAAGCATCAGTTTCTATGATCTTTTGCCAAGCTAGATTAGCGAGAGTTAAACACGGCAAATCATTAATTTTTTGTTTAACAAATTTGACTAAAGCAGTATGTTCATTAGTCCAAGGAGATTTATAATCCTTTTTTAACCTATCAAATAACGGAGCTAAATCTCTAGACAGATTCTTATAAAAAAGAGAAATATAATTCAAACTTCCCAGAAATCTCTGTAACTGAGTTCTATCAGAAATAACATCAGGAAATTTTGAAGCAAAGTCAATTGATCTTTGAATAGGAGTGATCTTTCCTTGACAAATCAAATGACCCAAAAATCTAACTTCAGTTTGAAATAAGCTCATTTTTGGTTTTGATATTACCAAACCATTTTGAATAACAACTCTTTTAAAAATATCAAGATGTTTTATATGCATTTCAACAGTCTTTGAATAGACAAGAATATCATCAATATAAACAATAATAAAATCCATATACGGATTAAAAATATCATTCATAATTTTCTGAAACTCAGAAGGTGCATTTTTCAAACCAAATGGCATCACATTCCATTCATATTGTCCAAAAGAAACATTGAAAGCAGTTCTATAAGAATGCTCTTTAAATATCTGAATCTGCCAATAACCTGATTTTAAGTCAAACTTCGAAAAGATATTAGCATCATATAATCTTGAAAGAAGATCCCTTTTATTAGGAATAGGGTATCTAATCCATTTTAAAAATTTATTAAGAGGTTTATAATTTATAACTAATCTAGAAACCCCTCTTTCCTTTTCAGCAGCATTATTCACATAAAAAGCTGTACACGACCAAGGAGATTTGGACGGTTTTATCAAATTCTTTTGTAGAAGATTATCAATCTCTTTTTTGAAAAATTCAACTAATTCTGCATTCATTTGACAAGGTCTTGATTTAGTGGGAATATTTTCCTCCACAAAATCCTCTTCATAAGGAAGAGTGACAATATGTTTTTTCCTATCCCAGAAAGCACTAGGATGATCTGCACAAATTTCAACAGATAATTGATCAGTGATTAATTTAATCTTTTCTTGATTTTCACTGATTTCATAGTTTCGAATATATTCAAATTTAAACTTTAATTTAAATTTAAATTGGAATATAGTTTAGGCAAGTTTTTAGTTTTCTCTCTTTGTAAAGAAAAAATTATAAAATCTTCAAACTTTTGAAGGCAAGATCGGCGGTGGATCTCAGTAAGTTTAAATTTTTTTTCTTGTATTTATTTTCCTGTTTTACATAAATGATAGGCTAAACAGATCATATCTATGATAGAGTTATAATTAAGAAGATTGTTGGTAACTATGAAAGTAAGCTAGACTCAATTTAGATGTAAAAGATTAATTTTAAGTTCATCTTAACTTGATTCCAAGATGGTGGTACAGTCAGATCTATATATTGTTAAACAAGTCTGGGTTTGCAAAGCCGTTGGAAAAGTAAGTCCCCGTTATGGAGAAAAAGGGGCAGATAAATCCCGGTTAGAATCTTCAAACCAAGATTGTTGAAACAATATTTAGGCTCTTGACAGGCCCTTTGCTTGGGTAAAAGATTACCATACAGTTATTATGAAATTAAAATTGTTCTTAAACATTTCGATTGTCTTCTGTACAATGATCTAGATCAAAGTTGTTATGGCGGACTACCGCCCGATGACTTGATCCTGAAATTGGTATCAGAGCCTAGGTATTTTCATAGTAATCAAGTTTTCTAAAGTTATAAATCTGTCATAGATATGTTTGAAGCTCATCGTTTCTTACTGTTGTATGGAACAGGGAATGATTAGCACCAAAAGTGCTAGATTACAGGAGGTAGATTTACCTCAAAATTTAGACTTGTTAAACAAGTGGACTATTCCTAAAGTTGAATTAAGAACTATCTATGATTATGGGTGGTTTGATAAATTATCACCTAAGCAATTAATAAAAACTACTGAACAAAGTATAGCTTTGAATTCGTCTGAACAAACTATTCGTTTGATAAATGAAAGAGATATTAATATGTATCGCCATCGTTATAAGTATATGCATATTGGTATGGTTCAAATTGCGGTTAAACCATTAACTCTTAAAGGGTTACCTGAAACTTTTATGGCTGCTCTTCGTGATGCTAGAAATTATAATTTCAGGCAATCTTTAATCGGTTCGATAGAATCAACTGTTGCTTATGGGTCAGTTTATTTCAATACTCAGCCTAATTTGCAATTATCTTTATCAGATGTTAATATTCTTGATGCTTTAACTTTGAATATTAAAACGCATGGTTATAATTATCCGCCTGGATCTGAATTGCTTTGTTTATCTTATAGAATTTATTATAGATTACTTTCTACTTTGAATCCAAAGTGTAAGTTGTTTGATAATTCTCAACAGACTGTTTTGATAGAAACAAATTTCTCTAAATCCAAGATCTCTACTAGAAGGACTATTTTATGGGATGAAATAGATTTTCCTTCAACTTGGACTTTAAATTCTGTTATAGCTCCTGAACAATTGACAAATGAAATTAGTAATACTGATTGTTCTCATATTTCTCAAGAAATGGATGGAAGAATTGTTATACAGTTTGATAACAGTAATACAGGTAGATTTGATGATAGATCTACAATTTATGCGAAACAATCTTTCTCTGAAGCTAGATTGAAAAGACCAATGGTAAGTCATATATCTCCGTTGGATTCAAGATTTGGATCAGCAAGAAGTAGGCCAGCTTCTTTGCATACTTTGGTAACTGATGAACCTGTTAAAGAAAAACCAAAGGACGTTATAAAGGTGGATCCAAGAACAAATATTGTTCAGATTGCTAATACGCAGGGAGAAGAAATATCTGCGTCACAAGTAGGAGATATGCCTACTGCATCCGAGATGGGATATGATAAAAATGAGTTTTAATGATCCCACAACAAATTGATTTTAGCCCTGGTTCTCAGGCAAGAAAATTCATTCAAAAAGAATTTCTTTCAGAAAAATGGAACAAGTTTAAAACTTGGTTTTTTAAATCATATTCAAAGGAAGATTTAAATAATATATCTCAGGAATTTTATGAATTCTGTGCTTTGCATAGAAAAATGGAACAAGTTTAAAACTTGGTTTTTTAAATCATATTCAAAGGAAGATTTAAATAATATATCTCAGGAATTTTATGAATTTTGTGCTTTGCATAATCAAATTGTGCATTTTGTGCCTTGGTACATAACTACTTATATTCCTTTGTTTATAAATGTTTTAACAAGATCTTATAAAGATTCTGCAGGAAAATTCACGAGGGCTATTTATCCACCGCAAAATCTTTTTATGTTACCCAATAATACTGGATTACTTTTGAAGCTTTTCAAGAATTTATTGATTTAGAAATAGCGCTTATAAGTGTTAAAGAAATTAATAAATTAATTTCTCAAAATAACTATTTGAGTTTATATGTTAAAGTTTTGGGAGAACATATAAGTTCTTTGGATGAAAAAATTGAAAATTTGACTGATTTAGTAAAAGATATTTTAAAAGAAAAGAAAATTACTGAAAAGGTAACTGAAGTAGCTTCCACTTCTCAGGCTACTAAGGAAGTTCCAGTTCCGTCAGTAATAGCTAATATTCAAAGACCCCCTGAGATTCAGGGATTTCGTTTTAAAAACAAAAATGATTTAGAAGATCTATTAGAAGAAAAGTTTGAAAAAATGACTAGTAGATTTAAAGATTTGAAATTAAAACCAATTCATTTATCTGAAGATTTTATTAAAACTTTGGAAGAATCTGGTAATCATAAAGAAGAGATTTTTTCTGAAATGAATAAATTAAAAGGTTATTTTAAAAATAACAAAAGTTTTGCTGAAAAACCGCGTATGCAAACTTATTATTATCCCAGACCTACTCCTCAAGATGTCTTGATAGAAGAAAGGGATTGGAATCAGACTAATACGTCATACAGTGGAACAGAGATTTATGAATGGAATCTCGATGGGTTAACAGATAGACAGTTAACCATTTTAGTACACAGGATGTTGATATATTCTACTATTTGTAGAAGTGTTAACAATACAGATAGAAATATCTGTAAAATGATTGTTGCAGGATTCACTGGTCAACTAAGAGGCTGGTGGGACAATTATTTAACCATGGAAGAAAAGGCTTTGGTCATAAATGCAAGAGCTCCCACTGAAGGTGTGGATAATTTAGGTATGGCTCTAGTCTCTAATAGAGAAGATGCTGTTTATACTTTGGTTCTTACTATTTTAGAACATTTCAATGGTCGTTATATTAATCAGCATGAAACAGTCCGAACTTTGCTAAATGGTCTTCGTTGCAGGACTTTGAGTGAGTTCAGATGGTACAAAGATACGTACCTAAGTAGGGTAATGGAATTACCTGAAAATAAATATGTTTATTGGAAAGCTAAGTTTATAGATGGACTTCCTCCTCTTTTTGCAGAAAGAGTAAAAAAGGTTTTAAGAGGAAATGATGGTAAAATCCAATATGATGCTTTGACCTATGGAAAAATGATAGGTTTATGTACACAAGAAGGATTAAATTTGTGTAATGAATTAAGACTATCCAGACAATTAAAAATGGATAGAATGAAAGAGAAAAATCAAATGGGTGATTTTTGTTCTCAATTTGGATTACCTGATGTCTCTGGAAGAGGCAAGAAAAAGGACAAATATGAGAAATCTTCTTATGAAAGAAGAAGGAGATCGAGAAAACGATCTAAAGAAGAAAGAGAAGCTAGAAAAAGTTCTAGAAGAGAAAAGAGATTTGCCAAAAACAGATCAAAAAGAGATTTGGCAAAAATAAAATGTTATAAATGTGGAAAATATGGTCACATTGCTCCAAATTGTAAGCTTGAAAAGCTTAAATTGTTGGAATTGGAAGAAGGAGTTTATGATAAAATTCATGGATTGTTATACACTTCTGGTTCCGAATCTGATTATAATTCGGTAAGTGAATCTGATGAAGAGGTTGAGTTAATCGACTTCTCAGAGGAATAACAGATTGGTAATACCAGTTGTGATAAATGTGATGATAATAACTGTGTTTGTGAAAATGATGAATTTTATAAATTGCAAGCACAATTTCAAGATTTGAATGTTAATACTCTTACTTCTGATAATGTGATTGAATTATTAAAAGAAGTTACTGATAACAAACTTCGGGAAAAGATTATTGAATTAGCCTCAAATGGATCTACTTCAGTATTTCAAAAACCTTTTGAAAAACCCAGAAGCTTTGATTATCAGCCTCCTTATTCTATTAATGAAATTAATAATCGTTTAATGAAAAAGAATGATAAAACGGTTATAAGAGATTCTTCTTTCGATGACTTAAAAGAAGAAATTGAGAATTTGAAAAAAGAAATTAAAACTATTAAGCAGAATCAAATTGTCTGCGATCATAGGATATCTCAGGTAGAGGCAATTCATTCTTTAACTGAGACATCTAATGATAAAGGAAAAAATGTCGTTGAAAACGATGAAGTTTTACCAACAAATCATTTTGAAAAATCAAATGATAATTCTTTTCTGGGAATGATGCAAGTTATTACTGCTCATAAATGGTATGTTAAATGTACTATTTTGATTGATAATAATTTCTCAATAATTGATATTGCTATGATTGATAGTGGTGCAGATTTAAGCTGTATTCAAGAAGGATTAATCCCTTCAAAATATTTTCAGAAAACTATTCATACTGTTAAATCTGCATCTGGACATTCTTTAGATATTAAATATAAATTGTCCAATGTTAGTATTTGCCAAAATAAAGTTTGTATTCCTCACTTCTTCTTTTTGGTAAAAAATCAGTTATATACTCCTATTATATTAGGAACTCCGTTTATAAATGCTATTTATCCTTTTACTCATATTGATGCTAAAGGTTTTATAGCAGGAAAGGATGATAAACAGGTTAAGTTTGATTTTGTGACTAATCCTGCTTCAAAAGAAATTAGTGCTTTGATTGATATGAAGCAAAAGCATATTGATAATTTGCAATTTGAATGTTATAGTATGAATATATTCGAAACTATGAAATCAATGAAAATTCAAGAAAAGATTAAATTAATCACTGATCAATTATCTGTTGAAATTTGTGCAGATCATCCTAGTGCTTTCTGGGATAGGAAAAAACATATTGTCACTCTTTCTTATGAAGAGGATTTTGTGGAGGAAAATATTCCCACTAAATCAAGACCTTGTCAAATGAATGCAGAATTAGTTGAATTTTGCAAAAAAGAGATTGATAATCTTCTACAAAAGAATTTGATAAAACCGTCCAAATCTCCTTGGTCGTGTACAGCTTTTTATGTGAATAATGCTGCTGAAAAGGAAAGAGGGGTTTCTAGATTAGTTATAAATTATAAACCACTTAATAAATTTTTAAAATGGATTAGATACCCTATTCCTAATAAAAGGGATCTTCTTTCAAGATTATATGATGCTAATATCTTTTCGAAGTTTGACTTAAAATCAGGTTATTGGCAGATTCAGATATTTAAAGAGCATTCTTATAGAACTGATTTCAATGTTCCTTTTGGACAATATGAATGGAATGTGATGCCATTTGGTTTGAAAAATGCACCTTCTGAGTTTCAGAAAATTATGAATGATATTTTTAATCCGTATATGGATTTTATTATTGTTTATATTGATGATATTCTTGTCTATTCAAAGACTGTTGAA
The DNA here is from genome assembly GCA_018342035.1 of Solanum appendiculatum. Taxonomy (NCBI): domain Eukaryota; kingdom Viridiplantae; phylum Streptophyta; class Magnoliopsida; order Solanales; family Solanaceae; genus Solanum; species Solanum appendiculatum. The sequence continues at coordinate 338,431 of JAGDQO010001237.1, read as the reverse complement.
ATGCATATAAAACATCTTGATATTTTTAAAAGAGTTGTTATTCAAAATGGTTTGGTAATATCAAAACCAAAAATGAGCTTATTTCAAACTGAAGTTAGATTTTTGGGTCATTTGATTTGTAAAGGAAAGATCACTCCTATTCAAAGATCAATTGACTTTGCTTCAAAATTTCCTGATGTTATTTCTGATAGAACTCAGTTACAGAGATTTCTGGGAAGTTTGAATTATATTTCTCCTTTTTATAAGAATCTGTCTAGAGATTTAGCTCCGTTATTTGATAGGTTAAAAAAGGATTATAAATCTCCTTGGACTAATGAACATACTGCTTTAGTCAAATTTGTTAAACAAAAAATTAATGATTTGCCGTGTTTAACTCTCGCTAATCTAGCTTGGCAAAAGATCATAGAAACTGATGCTTCTAATATCGATTATGGAGGAATTGTAAAACAGATTAATCCTCATGATAAAATTGAGTATTTGATCAGGTATCATTCAGGAAAATGGACTGAAATTCAAAAGAAGTATGCTACGGTAGAACATGAAATGTTGACTATTGTAAAATGCGTTTTGAAATTTCAAGATGATTTATATAATCAAAAGTTTTTAATAAAAACTGATGCGCAAGCTGTTAAATTTATGTTTAATAAAGATTTTAAACATGATGCTTCTAAATTGATATTTGCCAGATGGCAGGCTCAGCTGGCTCCTTTCAATTTTTAAATTGTTTATAAGAAAGGAAGTAAAAACTTCCTACCTGATTTCTTATCAAGAGAATTTTTTACAATGAGTTCTTCTTTTTTAAGTTGTTTTATTGACACTCCTACATTACTAGCAATTCTTCAAGTTATACCTTTACCTCGAGATATGAAAGAGGTTATTCTAGACAAAATTATTGATGAAATTGTGAGAGAAGATTTCTCTATTTTTTATTATAGTTATGGAGAAGTATATGATTATGGTGATGACATATATTATGAAGACTCATCAGATTGGTGATTATACTTGCAGGATGGAATCCTCGAATTATCGAGGAAAAGGTTCACAAGCATCCTCATATGGATCATCATCGCAAAGTTTTCCAGTTATACAAATGGGAAGAAAAACTTTGGTAAATGAGAAGATTTCTCAACCTACCAGTTCGATTCATTTGGAAGATATTCCAGAAGATAATCCTTTATATGCTCAATTACAAGCATATCTAGGAAAACAAAAGCAAAAAGATACTTTTGCTTCAATAGCTCAAGAAGATAGTGATGATATCAAGTCTTATGAAAAAGTGCAGAAACAAGAGATGATATTTCTTGTTGAAAATGCAGAAATTCAAAGAAAAGATGATCCGTGGAAGATATTCCAGCGGTATTTGATAAATGGTTTATATTACCCGGGTGAGTCATACAAAACCCGTTCATATTATGAAACAATTTTGAAGGAAACCGGAAGTGCAGAATTTCAGCATTTTTCAGGTTATAATTCAAGTGAGAATGTTTATAACTTCTCAAAAATCATTATAAAGCAGATAATAACCATTGAAGAATGGGGAATATCTACGATGAAAGAAAGGCAGATAAGCTTTAACCAAACAAAAATTGGTTTTACATATTGGGATTATATCCAGGCATTTGATAGAGTGCTATATTATAATAATGACAGACACAAGCATACTTGGTTTGTTAAAATATGTTCAAAGATATTTGAACAAATCATTCCTAATTGGTTCTTAAATTGGTGGTCATACCACGGTCCAACGGTAAAGATTTTACCTGAGAGTTTTTTAAAATTATATAAAGAATGGATCAAAGTTTCTCCAAAGTTAATTGTGTTATATCAAGCGGATCATATCTGCTACTTAGAAAATATTGATCAAATTTACTTCTTTATTGAGTTCTCAATTCCATGGATTCATAAGTGGACCCCTGAACTTGGTTTCAATGAAGAACAGATTCCCTGTTTATATAGGGTATTTTACAATAATTTCTGGGATAAGTTAATAAAGAAAGATCCCAAAACCAAAAAATTATTTGGTCAAGAACTCCTTGATGAAATTCAAGGAAAAATTCAAGAATATTCCACGACTCCCTTAAAGGAAGTTCTAGTTGATAACTCAGTAAGACATATCGCTAGAAGAATTTCAGTTCAAGAAGGTGATAAGGATGAAACGATCGAGAAATACCTCGAACAAGTAAAAAGGAATCTTTTACAAACTTTAAATCAATTTGTTGTGGGATCATTAAAACTCATTTTTATCATATCCCATCTCGGATGCAGTAGGCATATCTCCTACTTGTGACGCAGATATTTCTTCTCCCTGCGTATTAGCAATCTGAACAATATTTGTTCTTGGATCCACCTTTATAACGTCCTTTGGTTTTTCTTTAACAGGTTCATCAGTTACCAAAGTATGCAAAGAAGCTGGCCTACTTCTTGCTGATCCAAATCTTGAATCCAACGGAGATATATGACTTACCATTGGTCTTTTCAATCTAGCTTCAGAGAAAGATTGTTTCGCATAAATTGTAGATCTATCATCAAATCTACCTATATTACTGTTATCAAACTGTATAACAATTCTTCCATCCATTTCTTGAGAAATATGAGAACAATCAGTATTACTAATTTCATTTGTCAATTGTTCAGGAGCTATAACAGAATTTAAAGTCCAAGTTGAAGGAAAATCTATTTCATCCCATAAAATAGTCCTTCTAGTAGAGATCTTGGATTTAGAGAAATTTGTTTCTATCAAAACAGTCTGTTGAGAATTATCAAACAACTTACACTTTGGATTCAAAGTAGAAAGTAATCTATAATAAATTCTATAAGATAAACAAAGCAATTCAGATCCAGGCGCATAATTATAACCATGCGTTTTAATATTCAAAGTTAAAGCATCAAGAATATTAACATCTGATAAAGATAATTGCAAATTAGGCTGAGTATTGAAATAAACTGACCCATAAGCAACAGTTGATTCTATCGAACCGATTAAAGATTGCCTGAAATTATAATTTCTAGCATCACGAAGAGCAGCCATAAAAGTTTCAGGTAACCCTTTAAGAGTTAATGGTTTAAACGCAATTTGAACCATACCAATATGCATATACTTATAACGATGGCGATACATATTAATATCTCTTTCATTTATCAAACGAATAGTTTGTTCAGACGAATTCAAAGCTATACTTTGTTCAGTAGTTTTTATTAATTGCTTAGGTGATAATTTATCAAACCACCCATAATCATAGATAGTTCTTAATTCAACTTTAGGAATAGTCCACTTGTTTAACAAGTCTAAATTTTGAGGTAAATCTACCTCCTGTAATCTAGCACTTTTGGTGCTAATCATTCCCTGTTCCATACAACAGTAAGAAACGATAAGCTTCAAACATATCTATGACAGATTTATAACTTTAGAAAACTTGATTACTATGAAAATACCTAGGCTCTGATACCAATTTCAGGATCAAGTCATCGGGCGGTAGTCCGCCATAACAACTTTGATCTAGATCATTGTACAGAAGACAATCGAAATGTTTAAGAACAATTTTAATTTCATAATAACTGTATGGTAATCTTTTACCCAAGCAAAGGGCCTGTCAAGAGCCTAAATATTGTTTCAACAATCTTGGTTTGAAGATTCTAACCGGGATTTATCTGCCCCTTTTTCTCCATAACGGGGACTTACTTTTCCAACGGCTTTTCAAACCCAGACTTGTTTAACAATATATAGATCTGACTATACCACCATCTTGGAATCAAGTTAAGATGAACTTAAAATTAATCTTTTACATCTAAATTGAGTCTAGCTTACTTTCATAGTTACCAACAATCTTCTTAATTATAACTCTATCATAGATATGATCTGTTTAGCCTATCATTTATGTAAAACAGGAAAATAAATACAAGAAAAAAAATTTAAACTTACTGAGATCCACCGCCGATCTTGCCTTCAAAAGTTTGAAGATTTTATAATTTTTTCTTTACAAAGAGAGAAAACTAAAAACTTGCCTAGAAAGGACTTGCTTCTCTAAGTGAAGTAAGTCTTCTTAAATAGAAAAGAAAAATATACTATTTGTACAGTGACCCGACATCAATGGGTCCTACGCACTTATTTCATAGTGCCATGTTACAGTATATCTACTGTTTCTTTGGGCCCCTACGGCGGCTTTACTGTTTTGTTTTTCCTCTCAATTCTCTGAGTAGGTCTTCTGCTCTTTTTAATGAGTCTTCGGACATTATCTCTTCCGGCTCCACTGGTTGTGCATCAGTGACTGTAATGTCATCATTACTTGTTTCACTTCTCATCGAAGTGTCAGATTTATCAAATTGATTTAAAGTTTGTAAAAGATTCCTTTTTACTTGTTCGAGGTATTTCTCGATCATGATAAACATAAACAACTTCAAGCATTTCAAATAAAGAATTACATCTAGTGTAAACTTCTTTTGGAACTTTTCAATATGCAAGTCCATATTTATTACAACGATTTTTAAATTCTGTAATTCTAGCTTTATTATAGCTTTAAAAATTCAATTACAAGCAATTCTAATTTTTTTCACAAGAAATTTCAAATTGAGAAATACCATCTTTTACTATCAAATTATAAACATGTGCAGCACACTTAATATGAAAAGTATCATTATCAATTGGACAAAGTCTACATTTTAGACAATCAACTGCTTTTAAGTTATTAGAAGCATTATCTAAAGTGACACTCCTTATTTTATCACATATTCCATAAAATTATAAAATACTACCTATTTTTTAGGATATATAAGAACCAGCTTATTTTCTTCAACATATATATAAGCTAATATTCGTTTTTGCATGTTCCAATCATGGTCAATCCAATTGACGCTACCAGTAAAATAATCATTATAATTAGAACTACGTCCCATATCAGAAGTAATAGATAATCTACCATCAAAATTAACAAATAAACAACGAAGAAAATGACAATATTCTTTTTGATATTTAAAAAGATCACTTTTAATTGTATTTCTTGGAATACCTTCATAATTTGGGTTATACAATTCCCGAATATAATGAATAAAACCAGGATGTGAAGGAAATGAAAAAAGCATGATTCTCATAAAAAAAACTCTTCGTCGATGATTTGGCATTGAAGGCGGTGAACTATTTATGATGCTCCTACAAGATAAAAATAACCCTAAGGATGTAAAAGAGGCTCTCTCATGTCCTTTTAAGGATAAATGAACAAAAATAATAAAAAAATAATTGATTTCTATGAGAGTCAACAAAATTTGGAAACTAGTTGATCTCTTTGAGGGACGCAAAGCTATTGGGAGAAAATGAGTCCTCAAAATTAAGTTCAAAACTGATGACACAATTGTGAGATAAAAAGCTCGATTGATGGCAAAAGAGTATACACAGTAGAAAGGAATATATTATGAAAATATTTTCTCTCCTGTTGTATGATTTATATCTGTTCGCTTGGTTTTGTCTACAGTTGCATGTTTGGATCTTGAATTACATCAAATGAATGTGAAAACTGTCTTTCTCAATGGAGAATTGAATGAAGAAATTTATATGAAACAATCAGAATATTTTATTGAAAAAGGTCATAAACATTAGGTTTATAAACTTTTGAAGTCTATTTATGGCCTCAAACAATCTTCAAAATCGTGATATATACTCTTTCAGAATGTTGTCATATTCAATAATTTTATCATGATAGATGAAGATCATTGTGTTTATGCCAAAAGATCAAGAAATAAACTCGTGATTATAACATTGTATATAGATGAAATACTTATAATTGGAAATGATAAGAGGTTCATAACCAAGATTAAGTCATGTTTATCATTTCAATTTGAGATAAAAGATATGGGTGAAACTGCATATATTCTTGGAGATAGGATTTTATGAGATTGTCCAAGGAAATCATTGTATCTGTAATGACCCTTCTTGTCGGTATGGGTGAGGTATTTGTAAAAAAAATTAAGCGAGAAAATTTCTAGAGTAGTGAATTGAAAATTTCAAGCTAAGCTAGGCTTAGACAAAATCTGAGCAAGATGAGGTCTAGGAAAATTCAGGGAAAGGATTGAATGGAGTGTCTAAGAAGAGTTTATTTTCCTTGTTTCCAAGATATTAAGGAGTGCGTAGGACTTTTCGAAAGTGAATTCGGGTGACCAGAACTTTCGATATTGAATTTGGCGTAAAAGATTTGGTTTGGAAAAGGTTTGTTGAGAAATAGGTTAATTTGGAAAGATTTCCAAGGTTCAGTCTCATGCAAGCTGCTGTAGCAATTGACATGCTGCTACGGTGGGTAGAATTAATTCCCGCTATAGTGTGAGATCCCACTACAACGCCACCTCTATAGAGGAGAGGGACGTATGGCGGGTTAAATCGCTAATATGCAGAAAATTTTCCAAAATCACCCATTATCATTTAGTAAAGTTTTGGGGAAGTGCAGAGGCGATCTAGGACAGATTTTACTTGTTTTCCATCGAAATCATCTATAAACGTAAGTAAATAACCCCTTAACTTGATAGATCGATTACTAGGCCTTAGAATCCATGGTACTGACTTTAGGGAGGGTTTGATTTGACTTAATGGTGGAAAACTCTGATTTGAGTGGAAATATCATGGAACTGGCCTGGAGTTTGGGATTAGGATATAATCCGAGGGTGTATTTAGGCCAATTGGGTATTATTATATGTCATATTGATTATTTATATACCAAGAACAAGTCCCCTACTCTTGAGTCAATCCCGATAGTTTTAGAATATTAGGTGATAATTCCTACGGATCTACCTAGTATGACTCCAGATAGGGATATTGATTTTTGCATAAATTTGGAGATGGCACTCACTCAATCTTTATCCCTAATTATCGTACGGTTTTGATAGAGTGGAGGGAACTCAAAACTCAGCTTCAAGAACTTTAGGATAAGGGACTTGTTCGTCCTATTGCATCGCCTTTGGGGTTCTCCAGTCTTGTTTTTGAAAAATAAGGACAGTAGCATGAGGATGTGTATAGACTACATATAGTTGAATAAGATTACTATCTAGATTAAGTATCATTTACCTCGAATAGATGATCTATTTGACCAGTTGTAGGGTGCTTTAGTGATTTCAAAGATTTACTTAAGGTCCGGGTACCATCAGTTGAAGATTAGGCCAGAGGATGTACCTAAGACGATATTCAAGACTCGATATGGACATTATGAGTTCTTGGTGATGTCATTTGGGTTAACCAATGCACCAATGACTTTCATGAATTTGATGAATGGTATCTTCAAGACATTCCTAGATTCCTTTGTGATTGTGTTCATAGATGATATTTTTATCTTCTCTAAGAGTAAAAAGGAGCATGCAGATAGCCTTCACATTGCTCTGGGTATCCTTGGAAAATAAAAATTATATGCCGAGCTTTCAAAACGGGAATTTTGGTTGACTTTGGTTTCTTTCTTAGAGAATGTTGTATCTGAAAAAGGGGTGTTGGTGGACCCACAGAAGATTAAGGCAATTAAGAGTTGGGTCCGGCCAAGCTCTATGATTTAAGTTAGAAGATTTGTAGGCCTTGCTAGCTATTACCACAAATTCATTAAGAATTTTGCTTCCATTGCTACTCACTTGACTAGACAGACTTAGAAGGAGGTTTGCTTTGTATGTTCTGACAAGTATGAGGAGAGCTTCCAAAAACTCAAGACACTCCTGACTATAGCTCATATCCTAGAATTGTTAGTTTTAGGTAAGGATTTAATTTCATTGTGTTTTGTTATGCTTCTCCTTTGGGTTTGAGTTCTGTGTTTGTGTTAATGTGGAACAAGAATGTGTTAACCTATGCTTCAAGACAATTGAAGCTTCATGAGAAGACCTACCCAACATATGATTTGGAGTTGGCAGCGGTGGTTTTCACACTCAAGATCTGGCGACATTATCTCTACGGTGTAGAGTATGGAGTGTTCACTGATCATCGCAGCTTGCAATATGTATTCACACAGAAAGATTTAAATCTGAGACAGAGAAGTTGAATGGAGTTTTTGAAGGATTATTGTCACGACCCAAACTACCCCCTAGACGTGACATGGCAAATAAAATCTCGAAAGACTCTAAACAAGCCACTTGACATAAGCATGAACCTATGATAACAATAAAACTAAAATAAGAGATAAACGGAAATATAATCTCAAACCAACAATCTCGTAATGATACCAAAAATCAGAGTACAAAGCCTCATAAAGTGGAAACATACTATGTTTGACAACAAGCCTCTACTAATCATAGATGTGGCTAGGACAAGCCCTAGCTCACGAAATAAGTCTAAAATATGAAAATGTAAGAATTATATAAAAGATTCATATCACGTGGTCATGCCCTCGAACCATGAGGACTCACCAAAACTGCAAAGCAAGCTGATAAATCCAAACTAGTCATGGACATATGGAGGAATGTCAAAACCTATATTATTAAAAATATAGGCACAAAAGATATATGTATTAGTATTCAAAATGTACTAAGTATGAGGAAAGATGCATGAGTATAAATATGGTAACGTGATCAGTATGAAAATATGATAATGCATGACCAAGTAAAACATATCAAATCGGCTAAGATTAGTTCATAATTCATTAATAAGGTCAATGCAATATTCTAAAATCATATCGTAAGTAGAAGTCATAACATATAAATAAAACATAAGCTATTTAGAAAAATCTTATTCTTTTGTGGGAGATATCATTAACCGACATAAACCATTTGAGCTATAACATGGAATTCACTGTACTGCTCCTACAACAAAACGATAGTGTCCTATTTTCCAAGGTAAGGACCATGTTCTCAATCTTAGGTGGATCCACTAGCTAATGTCCAATCGGGACAATTCTATGAGGGCACGTAGTTCAGGGACCTGGGTAATCGCTACTACTCCAACTGGGTGCTAAGTAAACTCCTAACGAAAAGCATATAAAATTATATTAAGTTCATAATCTTAGTCTTTGAAATGATAAGAATCTAGTAATACAAATTCAATCATAAAGACTCCCAATCATAAGAATAGCTCCTTTAAAATATCATGATTTCATAACATAATCAATTCATAAGAGACACTTAATAGAAAGTATCTAAATTATGATAATCTTTTCATAATGAGAATACTTTAATCGGAAGCAACCTATTTTCATAAAATCATATCGACACTTTATTCGAAAGTATCTTTGAATCATAATCTCTTCAAATTCATAATGCATGCATAATCTCAAAGCTTAGTTCATAGTCAAAATATTCATATAGCATGAGTTCATATAGAAATCATTAAAAACATATAATTATGATCAAATTATGCATAATAAGATCAATCAAGATAGAAAAACCTTAATTCAATTGAACTCATACAAAATCATGGAACCCTAGAATTTGGGTAAGGATCATAGTAGAGAAATTTAGGTTTCTTTGGGACTCAATGGATGAAAAGGGATCCTTTGATGAATTTCCCACAGACCTTAATGAACCTTAGCTTTGGAATTGGAAGAGGAGACTTGAACCTTGAAGAAACCCTAGATCACCTTGAGAGAATCCCTTGGAGAAGAAAACCTTGAGAGTTTTTGAAGTGTAAAATCAGTTATAGGGCTTAGAAATAGTCTAGAAATGACGTAGTTTAGAAATAAAAAAGGTAGGAAAAGACATAAATAACCCTGAATTAAAACTGTCAAAGTGGCTATACGGCACTATGTATGGTCCATACAAGCTTCTATGAACCGTACTGGTCATTCGTAGATCAACATACTGGAGACCTAATTTCCATATCAAAAACCACGAACCACTCTCTATAATCCTTTAAAAAATCCACGAACCATAACCCCTTTCGTATATCTCAGGTCTAAAATTTCCCCCAAGTCATAGTTACCAACCACAAATCAGTCTCTACGGGCCGTATAAACTTGTACGGTCCATACACTCACCCGTACAAGTCGAGGTATCAAAAATTACCAAGTCTGAAACTCTATTCATGATAGGAAACCACAGACGGTAGTCCCTTGTACGTGCCATCCTATTGGCTCGTGCAAATCCATCAGAGACTTTGAAAATTTCAAACTTTCCAAGACTCAAACTACACCTGTCATCTACGGATCGTAGGACCTTGTACAGTCTGTACTTGGCCTCCTATAAACCTACACCAGCAAAGTTTTCTACACTTTTCCTTTCCAACTTAAGTTTCTAACTTTTGAGGTGTTAATATGACTATTTACTACCATCCGGGTAAGGCCAATGTGATGGCAGATGCATTGAGCCAGAAAGTGGTAATCATGTGCAATTTGGCTTATTTAGGGGCGTCTAAACGACCTTTGGCTAGAGAGATTTATACTCTAGCATGTGATTTCATACAATTGGGTATTTTAAAAAAGATGAAGTGTTGTCCAGTATTAAAATTAAACCCACATTCTATGAGGAAATCAAGACCAAGCAAATTCAGGATGAGCAATTGAACATGCTCCGAAACAAGGTGGTGTTTGGTGAGACCCTGGATGCCACACTTAATGGTGGTGGGGTTCTATGTTTTACAGGATAGGTTTGAATTCGTCGGGTTGACAACTTGATTCACAATGTATTGGCAGAGGTCATGGCTCACAATACTCGATTCATACAGGCGTAACCAAAATATATCGAGATTTCAGGCAATTTTATTGGTGGCCTAGGATAAAGAGGGACATAGATCAATATGTGTCCAAATGAAAAAATTGTCAGTAGGTGAAGTATGAGCACCATAGGCTTGCAGGACTACTTATGCCCATTCCAGAGTGGAAATGAGAGAGGATAGCCATGGATTTCGTGGTGGGTCTTCCTAAGACTTTTGAGAAAGTATGATTCCATTTGGGTCATTGTATTCAGGTTGACTAAATCAGCCTACTTTATTCCAGTCAAAGTGAATTACAATTCTCAACTGTTGGCCAAGATTTATGTCAAAGGGATAGTAAGATTTCACGGGGTGCCCCTTTCCATCATCTAAGGCTGGGGTACCCAGTTCACTTATAAATTCTAGGGAAAATTGCATGAAGTGTTAGGCACCCAGCTCATATTTAGCATGGATTTTCATCCTCAAACAGATGGTCAGTCAGAGAGGACGATTTAGGTAGTCGAAGACATGTTGAGAGCCTATGTGATTGACTTTGGGGGCCATTGGGATCAGTTCTTACCTTGTGTGAATTCTCTCACAACAATAATTATCACACCATTATTGACATGGCACCATTCGAAGCACTTTATGGTAGGGCTGTTCAAAATCGAATCTAAACCGATAATCCGAATCGAAAAAAAGTTATTGGTTTAGTGATTTTGATAACAGTTTTGATTCTTTTTGTTATCGGGTTATCGGTTCTTAACAGTTTGAGGTTTTTTCTTAACGAAATAATCGATAATCTGATACTAAATTAAATAATTATATTTATACCATTTTGTATATAAAGTCCTTGACTTAGAGTTTAGTTTCCTACTTTTATTTCTAGCTGTCTCAAACTCTTGGTTATTCTACAATGTAAACGTGTTTGCTTTTGAACAAGATGCAATTTTGTGAACTCATATGAATGGTTCATTTAGTTTGTCACCTTGTTTCTAAGTGTTTTTCAATGATTTTTTTTGTGTCAAATCTTAACAGTTAAATCGATAACCAAGCCGATAATGATCAATAACCGATAAGTCAATATCTTAATGGTTCTATAATGTTTTAGCATCTCTACAAACCGATAACCAATAAGTCAAATCGATAAACTTCAAAATCGAATCGAACGGACCAATACGCAACCCTACTTTATGGGAGGAGATGTAGATCGCCCATAGGATGGTTTGAGTCGAGGGATGTAATGCCTTTGGGCGTTGACTCAAAGAGGGAAGCTCAGAAAAAGGTGAGAGGTATCCAAACCAAGCTTGGTAATTTTATTACTAGGCCTTAGAATCCATAGTAGTGACTTTAGTGGAGGGCTTGATTTGACTTAATGGTGAAAAACCCTAGTTTGGGGGGAAATATCATGGAACTAGCCTGGGGTTTGGGATTAGTATTTAATCCAGGTGTATTTAGGATAATTGGGTCTAATTATATGTTGCATTGATTGTTTATAGACCAAGAACACGCTAGGATTGATAACAAGGGGAAGGATCAAGTTCAATAGAGAATTCCGGGCTTGATTTGAGGTAGGTGATGATTGATTTTGTTTCCCGTTTACTTATACGTGCATGTTAACTATTTCGCTAGTATTACTTGTACAATCCATGGTTAGGGAGATAAAAAGGATGAAACGGAAATGATGTCTTGTTGTCACTTTCATGTAATGAATGTGTACTATTTACGTGTTTACAAGTGTAATTGTATTTATTGTGATTGTGATTGTGTGTGACTGTTGGTTGGCTCGGTTACCACACTAGCACGCCTGGTACATATTATCGATTAGATCAGGTACCACGCCTTGTACGGGATATCACATATGGTACGGGTTCTATATCGGTTGGCTCGAGTACCACGCATGAAATTGTTTGTGTGTTGGTTTTATGAGTGAATCAGGTTGAATTTATTGTAACGTTCTTGAGCATATTTATTGTGATTGTTAATTAAGGATGAGGACTTGGAGTCTTTTTTATAATTATGAATGTGGTTATATATGTATGTTGTCTGGTTTTACTAATTTGTGGTTACTTGTTTATATTTTGTATAACTGGAGTTGACCGACGATCCTACCAGTACAGTGTTAACATTGTGTATTGATATTGCACTTGCTCTTTTTTTGCTAAGTACATTGCATATTCCAACGGTTGCTACGCGATCCTTTTTGTGACTCCAGCGCTTCTTGAATCCAAGAGTGAACTACTTCTTTCGGGCGGCTATGGGTTCATCTTACCTCTAGTCCATTTTCAGGACTCAGACATCTTGTTTTTCCTTTGTGGTTGCATCTCCATATTCTAGGCTAGTAGATGTTTTGGTGCACGACTTTCAAGTTATAGGAGGATTAAGTTCCACATACGTTTTGGTGATGATTTTGTTTAAAAACTTATTTTAGTTAAAGGATATCTTAGGTTATTATTTTCTTGTGTATTTAGTAGAGAGTTGGTTCTACCACTGAGGGTGTAGTGTGGGTGCCTCTCACAATGGGTTTGATCGTGATTGTATCTCTTTTAGTAGAATTATATTAGAAAAGTTCCTATATGATTTAATATGCAAAATAGTAGCCATGTGGATACCCCTATCAGTAAAGGTCAATCCTTGGGCAATCAGATGTGTCCTAAGACTCCTAAAGAGTCAAAAATAATGAGTTGAGTTCCTTATAGGAGCGCAATTAAAACTATGATGTACGCTATGATGTATACTAGACCTGATATCTATCAAGCAGTTGACTTAGTAAGTAGATATCAAATTAACCTAGATTTAGCACATCGACAAGCAATAAAGAGAATCATGAGATACTTTAAGAAAAGTGTTGATTAAACAATTTGTTACTAAGGAAACAAAGATTTGTGATTAGTTGCGTATAGTGATGTTGATCATGGAGGAGATCTAGATGAGAGAAAGTCTACCTCAGAATTTGTTTTCTTACTAAGTGATAGTGCTTATCATGTAGTGGTAAGAAATAATCTTGTGTATCACTATCTACGGTTAAAGTCAAATGTGTGGCTTCGCATCTGCAGCACAAGAAGTTGTTTGATTCAAAAAGTTCTAGGAACATATATTAAATATTGCAGAAAAAATAAATCAGTTTGTCTATTGTAACAGTGAATAGGGATAACAATGGGACGGGATGGGGTGAGTGTGAGGCTGATTTTAGCCTATGAGAGGCGGAGCGGATGAGCTTTCATGCGGGGTGGAGTGGGTGATAATAAATATTTTAAAATTTTAAGCGGGGCGGGGCGGTTAGGTTAGGTTAGGTTGAAACAAATTCCTAAAACTTTATTGTTAATTTCGCTGCAATTTCTGATATCTGGGCTCTAGCAAGAGACCCATTTGGACTCAAAATCTTCAAATAACTTTTGAATTTATATTTACAACCAATTTAAGGTTTTTATTAATCAACATTCAACAATAATAATTAAAATATATTTTCCTTACCTAAATCTGATTTATGTACATTTGATATTTTAATGTATTATTTAAATTTCATCAAATGACAATTGACATAAATAAATTTGTGTCAATCATAAGTTTATCTAAAATTTTAAATGATCATAAAAAAAAAAATTAAAGAAGGCAACATGATACTACGATTTTATAAGATTTTATTTTCTTAAGACTACAACCTTTGTAGTCCTTTATCAACTCAAATGACCTTTAAAATCATATGCTTTGATTTTTAGTTTTCCACAAACAATATTTCTAATAGTTAAATTTGTAAGTTCATTCCTCAAGATTAAAGCATTACAGAAAAAATAATATCATGTATAAATAATAAAGTAGAAAAATAAAACAAATACTTATGTCGGGCGGAACAGATTTAGGCGGAGTTATGTGGAGCGAGATGAAGCGGAGCGGATTGAAATTGAAGAAAAATGTCATGCGGGGCAAAGCAGAGTGGGTTACGGATTAAGACAAACCCACTGTGTACCCGCTCCACCCTGCCTAATTGTCATCCCTAACAATGACGATGCTATATCTTCTACCATGGAACCCAAATTTCTTTACAAAATCAAACACATAGATATTAAGTACAATTATGCGAGAGACATGGTTAGATGCAAGGTAGTGAACGTAAAGTATGTGTCTATCATAGATATGTTAATAGATTCATTGACTAATTCTTTGACTAGAGATGTATCATATATATATACTAGTTTCACGGCACGTGCGTTGCACGTGTGTATCGTATCATATTGTACAGGGTGTTGTAAAATAGAATTAACATTACTAAATTAAAATATTTTAGTAAATAATTATAATTAAAAGAACACAGGACGAGTGTTTTTAAATGAATAATACAGATTGTCATAGAGTTACTTATTTTTTGAGAACAAAACTACCAGATATCATTGAAACATTTCAAAATACATTCAAAGTTTAAATATGGGGAGAAAGTGACATTTCTTTAGTAGTATTATTTTTGACTTCACTCATGTTATAGTTTTCTAGATTTCATAATGTGGAATTATTGTGGATATGTGATTATTTTTTATTGTTATTATCATGTTATAGTTTATCAGTATACACAATTTGCTAATTAATTGATTATATTTTTTGACGTAGTTAAAATTCCTTTTTAGTTTATTGTCAAGTGTAGTTGTATATATATTATTAATATGGTGTTGAAGATAAAACTCAATACAACAGAGTAATTATCTAAAGATAATTGTTCTTTTAATATAGTCAAACCTTGTTAATGTCTATTGGAAAATTTCATGACTACTATAGTGAGGTGTTGTTATATATTTATATTGATATTTGACATTTTGGTCTCATTTAGCTATTAAAAATACACAACATGATCGTTTATTGATTTTGTGTGATCAAAAGAAATAATTTATTTGTAAACAAATTTAACCAATAAAATAGGAAAAAAAATATCAATATAAAAAAGGTCACCAATAGCCTTTCCTCATGAGGTTATGGCCATAAATGATAGACACCATTTAAAGACATTTTTTCTCTCAAATATTCATACTTGAAATTTACTATGTTCATGACACTAATAATGATTACCCTAAATATTTCAATATTTTATCTTTATACGTAATATATCTTTTACAAAATATTATTACTCAATTAATATTTGAATAAGGCTATCATAATGAGATAATATTACAAAAAGTGTACTTCTGTAGTGAATACCGACACTGTTATAAATAGAGTGTTATAGAGACAAAAAATATAACATGAAAAATAGTTCTAAAGAAAATTAGGCTGTTGCAGTGAAATGTTGTGCTAAGAAATGCTGGTTAAATAGAGGTTTGACTGTATGTCAAATATTCAGCTTAACCAATTCTTTGTTATATATATATATATATATATATATATAGAGAGAGAGAGAGAGAGAGAGAGAGAGAGAGAGATGGTAATTTAAATTAACTGGGCAGATTTCTCTTATTTCATTGATATGTTTTTATTTCTTGGATACTAATGTGATATCATTAGTTAAATGTATCATCTTATTCTAAGTCTTGAACCAATGATATCATTAGTTCCATATCATCTTATTCTTAGTCTTGAACCAATGAATTGCAATTTTTCAGCTCTTATGTCACAACCGTTTTACGCATAAAGTACAGCTTGACTTCACGTTTGAATTAGTCATATTTTCGAATTAGGTTGGCATCTCTATTCAGTTGTCTTTGACTTGGAATTGCCTTGATACCTTTGGACACTTCAGTTATATTCTATGTATAGATAGTAATGTCTATAGGTTTATTTTCAGTTCTTTTGAACACTAATGAGACAAAAAGAAGAAATGAAATGAGTTTATCTATGACAATGTTCTATCCATATTGAATAGAAATACTTACATGGACATAGCCAAAAGACTTGCATAGTGAAGAAGAAACAGTGAGTGCAAGGAAGATTAGAGTACCAAAGGAAAGAGTATTTTATGGTTAAGACCTAAAACATATACATCTCAAAAAGTCTCCTCCACATTGCATGTAGTGCACACTACCCTGGTGAATAATGCTTTATCATTTCATGAAGGCCCAAAACTTCAGTCCACTAATAGCAGAACATATTGCTTCACCTAAATTTTTTTAGGTCATCTTCGTCATTCTTACCTGAAAAGGGAAAAAAGAAATTATACCTTAATGCTTACATGTCCAACATCAACAACATACTCGGTGAAATCACACAAAGTGGAGTACAAAGTTGAGTATGAGGAGGGTAGAGTGTACGCAGGCCTTGCCACTACCTCTCCGAGGTAGAGATTTTGTTTTCGAAGACCCACGACTAAAGCAATTCGAAGCAATGCTTATGTGTCCAAACAATGTAAAAGCTAAAAAGCTACTACTATCACAATTTGACAAATCAAACAGCTATTAAGTCAATTTGAATAGACTTTTTCAGTATGATCGACAAATCTAAATACCCATTTTCTGTGAAACAAACTTTGAATCCATTTCAATACAAAATTGGTTCAATTTGAATGGGCTACTCAGGAAGATGGTCAAAAGTTTTATAGCATCGTTGATAGGAACTAACATCAAATTGAAATTCAAATATTATAGAAATCAGTTACTGGCCATTATTGGCTAAGTAGGCTCGGACTCTCCAAAAATGTTGTCCCACCAAATACAATATTTTAGTTCTTTTCCCTAGGAAAAGAAGTTATAGCCCAAAATTTAAAGGGTGTGAAAAAGAATGTGAAATGTACCTAAAGGACTTAGAATTGAGATATAAATTGATTGACTAATAATTACTTATGTGTTTCAAATATAGTATAAATCCATTTGTGGAGTATCAACACCTAGTCATTTCACATAAATGAACTGTTTAAGTTGTCAATTTGAAAGCAATGGTTGAATTATAAAGTTATTCGCCCTGTTCATCTTTAATATAGTATTTATTAACACAAATTTGCATCAGACTCGTATCGCAAGTGGAGGAAGACGAAACTAAGTCCAATGATATTTTGAAGAAAAATCATTGAAAAGACCTCAGATAATTCAATAAAATATTTACCTTTGAGCAGATTCAGAGAACAGTATCCCATTGTTTCTGACTTTCTGTCGATCCCTAAAGGTTGTCCATGCATTATGCCAAAACCCATTACAAATAGCTATATGCATCAAGACGCTCAGAAAACAGACAAAGGAGAAATACAAACAGATGAGAGACAATTATGACTTGTTAAAGAATAACACAGACTAATATTACCAGTCAAATTCACTTCATCATCTTTGCAAGCATTAACTGCTTAAATGCATGAGGTCTGTTGGAGTGATTGGTAGAGTAAATAAATATTCAACAATGAAATGTAAACCAAAGGACCTTAAATGAACACAAATAAGAAAATGAGAGAATTTCAGCATCATTAAACTGTCTTGGTGAAGTTGCATTTCCCTTCTCTTTTTTTTGGTCCACCAAAATTTATATGCTATATGTTGAATTATTTTGTCATGTAAATAGTCTAGTAACAAAAGTCCCAATTACAATTTTATTGTTAGCATTATTGTAATAATGGACATGTAAATGAAGCACTCTAGATGGTGTTGGATGAATTAAGTCATTGATCATATTAAAGGTCAAGAATAAAACTAACAATAAGAAAATAATTTTGTTCTTTGTTTGTTCTCTACAAAGAAAAAGTATGATAAAACTTACCATAGTAGCACCCTCGATTTTTTTATCCGAGTGTTGGGTCTAAGTGTACCTGCGGGAGTAATATGAACATCATATATGAAATTATAAATTACATTACAAAATGAGATGTCTATATATAGTTACTAACATAAGGTAAGATTTGAAAGGGTGTTGGATGAAAGAATGGAAAAATTTATATACTTTTCCAATTTCTACTACTGTAGTCCTAGTTTAAAACTTTTAGCAGTGGTATTACAATTAGGTTAAAACAATCAATCAAAACATCGAATTGAACTTACCGATGGCATACTTCTCGTCTTTCTCACCTTGAGTTTCATCAGCCTTGTTGCCCCCACTACAAGCTCAATAGTGTTTTTTTTCATGTAAAATTAAATCCTTGAAATTAGAATAAATTGCCTTACCTAAAAGGGTAAGGCTCAATTAGACAACTATCAATAGATTATAAATTAATTGACAGACAAACAAAATAATTGACACAACATGAATGCATTACTAACTTTTGAAAATTTTATTTACTGAGCATCTCTCTATTCATATGAATACCTCTGACGACTATGCAATTGTGAAAAAAAAAGTTTAAAAAGAGCTGAAGGCCAACAATGATGGAGGACGAAAAACCCTAGAACAATACCCACTACAATCTTGTCGAATCTCCAAAAACCTCGATGTTGACACCAAATATCTAAAAAAGAACATGCATGAGTAGACTCAATTAATTAAGAAACGAAGACACAAGTAAATCTAGAATTATTCTAGTAGAATAACCATCAGAGAATTTCATACCTTCTAAAGTTACTAAATTAGTAGTGAGCCGCCAAACATAAAACGGAAGAGAAGAGGCAAAATCCCCAAAGCAATACTGCCTACCTGTTAGTCAGTTGATAATTAGAAAAATATCATCGCCAAAGAAAAAGATCGTACCAATGAAAAAGAAATCCTGAAGTGAGACCAAAAAATAGGAAAAAATACCTGAGGAAGAGGTAGATTTTGGATCCTACAATTTGCATATGAGTGAAGAGGAAAAGCATATCAATTTTGATGAGGAGGAGGAAGAGAGTGGAGAAAACAGGGACATGTGCTGCCTAGAACATTAGAATTTTTTTCAATGACAAAATTACCCCTATTTGTCCTACTAATTTATCAACACATAGTACAATTCTCTTGTGGCACGTGGTTTACCTACAAATGAAATAGCAATACATGTGTCAACATGAAAAAGGTCCAAGCCCATGTATAAGGTACCATTCATTCAACTTTTAGTACAATAAGTAATAGCATTGTTCGTCCTAGCCTTGTTGGCTTATTAAATACGGTAATATATATATATTTCAGTAGCATAATTTAATGTTAATATATGAACAACATCACCTATGGTGAGAATATTTCATTTCTTAAAGTTTCTACCTTATTTTTGTGAAATGGTACTCTTCTCCTTTTTTATGCTACATACATATTATATAGTTGTTGTCTAATGAAAGTATCTAATATCTTATAGAAGTTGAATCATGATATAAAACATTGAACTTTTTCAACAAAAAAATTAATAGATGAATAATATTTAAAGTATTATTTATAGAATCTTTAATTAGATTTACGATCATTTTATGATCAATCACTATTTTTTAAAATCTATTTTATATAGCTAGCAAGGAGTGTATCTTGTGACATAGCATTTTATCATATTAAAATGAAAACAAAATAACAGAAAATTCATACTTAAAATTTTTTATACTCAATATAAATTTTAAAAAAAGACAAAGTATATGGAACAATTCATAGCCAATGAAGAAGGAAGGCCAAAATATATATTAATGCTATATTCACTCTAGTGTTCCATTTGATTAAAATCCCATGCCACCAAAGATTTACTTTCTCCGTTCATTTTTACTTGCTATAATTCGACTTGACATATCTATTAAAAAATAATTATTATCATGGTTATAGTATCATATTATCTCTATAATTGATGTTTTGTATTAAATAAGAGTGAAAATCTATTTTTGAAATATTGGGCTTAACATCAAAACTAATAATTCAATGGACTACGTTGATGCCCGTTGTTTTAGCAAAATTTGGAAGAAACTCCTTCGTATGAGGTAAAAGAATAAAAAATGGAAAAACAAAGAAGAAATATCTTACCCCAATCATGTGTCTTTTTTTGTATTTATTTATTATTATTATTATCTTTCCCACACACCGATCTATTAATTTTATTAGAAAAAATAATCCACAATGTGTGTATTCGTCACTATTCACTCGTTATAGAAACATTAATTATTAAATTCTCTCTCGAATGAAAACACAAAAGAAATTAATTTAAGAAACAAAATAAAAAAAAGAAATGAAAATCCCTGCGCACTGTATATAGAACTTTTATGTGTGAAGAAAAGTTCACAGTTAAATGCACATTTCTTTGTTCTCTTCTTTTTTTCTTTAATAAAAAGCTAATACCTAAATTTCATTGTTAAGAACTTCAGCATGTCAATGGACGTTGCACGTGTATCTCATGCTAATTAGTAGTAATGTTCTAAAATGATATAAGTTATATTGAAGTATGTATGTGATGAAAATCGTAGGAGAAAAATACCAGTGCGAATTGATGAATAATTTGTTACAATTTGTTCACCAACTCTTCCTGGTGTGATACCTCAATTCTTATTCAACTGTTACAAATCACACTTGAGAATTTTTAAGAAGAAGAAGATTAGAAAAATTAAATAAATTAGTGTAAAAATGAGAGGAAACCCCTCTATTTATAGTAAATAAATGGTAGTATGAATAGGTGCTAATTGTGCCTTTTTAAAAAAGTCACAACCCTTTGAAAGAGTTACAACTGATCGGAAAAGTCACAACCCTTCAAAAAAATCACAACTCATCAGAAAAGTCACAACCCTTTGAAAAAGTCACAACCCTTTGAAAAAGTCACAACCCTTCGAAAAAGTCATAACTCATCGAAGAAATCACTACTCTTCGAAAAAGTCACAACATTTTGGAAAAGTCACAACTCATCGAAACAGTCACAATCCTTCAATGTGAGAAGTTGTCTACTTTTAATATAATACAATTAAATAAGTAAATAAATAAACTAAATTAAGTGTTTTTTGTTAGGGTTATTATAGTAATTTAACATTCAATTTTGGGAGTTTATGCTTTTAAGGTAGAGGAACTTTCACATATAGCCACTCAAAATATTTTAATTATGCTCCATAGCTATAGTTTGCTAATTACGATTCGTAGCTACATGTTATAGGAGGAGAGAGGCGAGCAAGAGAGGGCAGGGAGTGGAGAGAGACGAACTGTATATGTATATCTGCCAAATAATTGTATATATGTAACTAATATACATATGCATTTGTATATCTGGCGAGCGAGAGTGAGAGAGGGAGGAGAGAGGCGAGCGAGATTGGGAGAGAGAGGAGAGAGGCGAGCGAGAGAGGGTAGAGAGTGGAGAGAAGCGAACTGTATATGTATATCTGTCGAATTGTATATGTATATCTGTCAAATAATTGTATATATGTAACTAATATACATATGTATTTGTATATATGGTGAGCGAGAGTCAGAGAGGGAGGAGAGAGGTGAGCGAGATTGGGAGAGGGAGGAGAGAGGCGAGCGAGAGAGGGCAGAGAGTGGAGAGAGGCTGATTGTATTTGTATATTTGTCATATAATTGTATAAATACATATGTATAATTTGTATATGTATAAGTGACGTAATTACAGTTAAAAGTAAGCTGCGAGCCGTAATTAATTCAAACTATAGTTATGCTAGCTAATTAACTAGTATATGTTTGCTTATCCATGTAATTATATATATATACTAAAAGTGGGAAGCTCCAAACTTCAAAGTTGAATTACCATTTTGCCCCTATACTAAATCAAAATCTAATTAATAGTAAATTTAATTTAATAGTCATATTTTATTTATGTAAATGTAGAATTAGAAGTCCAACACTTCAATTTCTTAGCTATGTCATTGTAAATTCCCTTAGTCATTATTAATTAATTAATTAATGCAAATGTTATTCACCTATTAAATATTTTTTTTTCTTTCATACTCCAAAAAGTCTGAAGAAATTGAAGAGTTGCAATGAACTCAACTCATATTATAGGCCAAATTCATTTAGATAGTGTAAAGTCTATATGGTCAGATCACAATCCAATATGAGCACATAAAAAACGTAAGAAATACTCCATAAATTCTATGAATTATTTGATAATGTTATTGTCTTTTCCACTATTTTTAGTTAGCTCCTAGAAGACTATTTTTTTTGTCATGTTCTCTTATTTTTTTAAAAATAAATTAGCTAGGTATGTCCTTGAGGCTTTTGGATATCTAGCCATTCAATATACTCTTAAAACTGTCATACTAATTTTATAAGTATGTGTTATACTCTTAAAACTGTCATACTAATTTTATAAGTATGTATAACACACTCCTTGAATCTCTTCAATTACCCATATTTGTTGTATTATTTTGATCATATTAAATTATATAAATGCTCTTAAAGTTGGCAAAAGGTTGTGGGATTTTAAGGCTCACTATAAGATTGAAGATGTAGGCAAAATATGGCACGTAAATGGTTTGTTTTCAGCACTATATTACATTGCATAATACACAATTTTCACTAATTTTTATTTTTTGTTGTTGCAGGAATTAACTCAACAAGTCAATAACATTATACAGGTTTTAACCTTTGGTCAGTAATGCTCAAATTTGAAGTTAGAAGATAGAACACTCTTAAGTGATTATTAGCTTTATCGGTACTTTATCACAGCACTATATGATTTTTCATTGTAACAATTCACTACTTATATGTTAGTTTCTTCACTTACACTGTCTATCATAATTATATATTCATTTTCCCTTTGAAAACTTTTTAGAAGGAAATTGTTTTTTGAGATGTAGCAATAATGAAAGAGAGTGAAAGATCAAAAATATGGAAAAGAAAATGGTAGATGGACCTCAAGGAGAAGAAGTAGTAGTCGACATGGTGATATATATCTGACTTCGTATTCTAGAAGGCTTGATTTTTGAAATATGAATTTATTTCGTCTAATTTGGTATTTCATGCTCACACAAAACAAATTATATTGGTGTTGACTTATTATCGTGTATATATATATATATATATATATATAAAATTAATTAATTTTCATATGTCGATAGTTATTATGTTTTCATTATAACAAGTAACTATTTTGTTTTATCTTTGCAGGTGTTTGGTGATATTTGTTTAGCCGAAAAATGTGTTCGTAGTAATAGTTAAACAATTAAACCATCGTGAGAAGAGGAAGTTCATTAATGAAATCTCATTGATTTGTGTTCATCGGTGCATCAGATATAACATATGAATTATAATTGTGAATACAAAAAATAATGATATATGAGATCTTGAGATTATATCAAATATAATTCATATGACATGGGGTACTGCATACTTTATGATGTACTTGCAGGTTTACATTCAAAGAGAGATTATATATTCCTAAAAATATATATATCACTTAGCTCTCACAATATGTTGGTTGCACGATCTAATTTCATATATGAATAATTGTGCATATGAGAATTTGTTCTCAGATTGAAAAAACACTCTCATTATGTGTGAGTAGGAGATATAAAAAAATCAGATCCACCCTTAACGGGTGCTTTTATGGCCCATTAGAATTATTAAGTTGACCTTATTTTTTTCCTATATAATTACAAATAAGATGTATTCTTAAAAAAAATACAAAAAATGAAATACTAAACGCATAATTATGAATGGGGAAGGAGTTTAAATCAATGGACATTAATGAATCATCATTGATGGACATTGCACATGACACAATCGATTTGACTTAAGATCCGACGCTAATGGAAGTTGCTTACTTTCCTAATAGCGAAGGGAAGGAGCTGAAAGTCACTTAACTGTAAGGAGAGAGCATGATTTTTTTCATAGTAATAGTGAACCGGTCTCATGAAATCTATGCCGGTCATCGGAATCAAACAAAAGTCGAAGGACCAGTCAATTCATTAAGGGGTATAGCGGTGCCCTCACACGGCGCCATTTTCGGACCTAACAACAGACGGACGGACATGTTTGAATTCAGACCGCACTAGACTCTTCTTTGTTTGAGTTGCTCCCAGGCACACTTACTTGTCCTAGACAAGTATGTAGAGATCTCCGTGGAACCGTGGAGAGAGTCTCAATCAATCTTTTTAAAGATTCTTTATCACGTCACACATGGAGATCAAAACAAAATAAGATAAATAATACTAGAAGAGAGCAATAAAAATTGGGAGAAGAAAGGAGAGTTTTCTTATAATACTTCCAATTGTATTTATCAATTTTCATATACAAGGTAAGTTATTTATAAGTCCCAAGTAACTTGAAAAGTCAAGTTCACTAGTGCAAATGAACATTGACATTCACCAAATACTAGTGCATATGCACGTTAACATCCGCCATCTTAATAATTCATAACATATACTCCCTCCATTTCAAATTGAATAAGTTTTCACTTCATATGGGGTTTAAGTAAAAAAGACTTTTAAATCTTGTGGTGTAAAATTAAAGATTTGTCAAATATATCAAAATATCTTTTGATCTTATGATCTTAAACATGTCATGTGAAAAGTTGAAATAAAAGTTGCTAAAATAGGAAAAAGTCATTTTTTTCTAAACAGACTAAAAAGGAAAGTAGATCAAACAATTTAAAACGGAAGGATTATATTATATAGGGAAGAATTTTTATTTATTTATCTTCCTAATACATACTTTCGAATTTTGTCAGATGGTAATTTGATGAGCTGAGCTTGACATATTATCACAGGAGATACCATACCTTCATAGTTCATACTAATCATTATGGTTCTACCCTCCAAATGTTGAATTGTCATTCAAGAATAAATGACATGTTTGATGACATTTGTTTAGCCGAAAAATGAGTTTGATAATATTTGTTTAAGATCTTCACATTCTCAAAACTTAGAAATGAAATTGTATTCTACTAGTGAAGATGAGATCATATCCATTTGTACAAAATGTTTCAAGCTCCTGATGCACGGAAATCAAAGGTCTAGGAAGTAGGAGTTACAGAAATCCGTCTTCATCTTGGGCGGCATGGTTTCTCCTCCTATGTCGATTGCACAAGTTCATACAAACATCACTCATTCACTATGATCTGCACAAATCATGCCAAGTACTTGAACAAATTTGGGTTATCTTTGTCCCTCTCTAGGTATTCTCTAGTTATCAAATCTTCGATTCTCTTCTTGATAGCTTTGACATCAGGCTATGGAGTATTCAAAACAAAGTAATTAGCTCAGTTGAACTTGAATAACGAATATTAAAATTGAGAAGTAGAAGTTTATCCCTGGGGATACCTTGAATATCCGTTCCAACTGCTGAACGCATTCCATAACCAGTTGCTGGTGGGCCAATACTTTACGACTCTTCATAATACGCACAATTGAAGCATCTATAGCATACCACCTATCCTTGTCAACGTCTTCAATAACCTTTTTCTTCTCATCAACAGAAGGGAGAGGTATCTGCATACCATTACAGCAATATCCTCACAGGGTCAGTAATGTAGTGCAACAATTCATAGTAGAAAGGCTAAAACCTTACTCATCATTAATTATACCTTGATCCTCCTCATTTTGTCAGTGAACTTTGAGTTGAACTCAAAGACATCAGTCGGAGAAATTGTTTTTGTGCTTGGCTCCTTGTTGAGAATCTTGTACTTCGCACATGAAAGGGAATGAAAAAGCCGAACAACATTATCATCTGATAGGTTTAATTGCGTCATGATTTCCTGATAACTCAATCTATCTGATGCATTAAAGAGCAGCAGAGCAGATGCCTACGAAAAGGAAGAAGTCTCAATCTCGTTTTCTAATTGATAACCTAATAGAAATATTTCTAATTAACTAAGCCTATCCGATTTCAAAAAGTAAGCCAACAATCAACCTGATAAGTGGTGACAATGAGCTCAATAGTCTTTGGCTCAAATTTTCCATTTATGTTGCAAGTTCCCAAAGAGTATATCCATGTAAGTTTCCTGTGCTTCGTTTTTGTTTGATAAAACTCCTTGAATACTTCAATGCACCTAACCTGACAATGTGCAGCATAAAATGAATCAATGACAAGACATTTGAGAAGAAAAATGATTCAAGCAAAGAAACATGCATCATTCTTTGCCCAAAGAGAAGAACTTCAGCAGGAGGAACAAGGGTCAAAACCAAGATAGAATCAACTACATAATGCCAATTAACATATTGATATGATATACCATTTCTGCTGGGAGGTTGAGATCAAAAGACTTGTAGCTAGGCCAGAAGCCAGAAGTCAAGACAGTCACCGTCAAGTCAATTCCTGGATTTGCTATTGGATTATTGCTCAAATACTCCTCAAAGCTGGCTTGATTTTCCCTTGCTAATGTCAAATCTGTGACCTATAGGAAGAGAAGAAGAATGTCACCAGAGAACATAGCCTCAAATTCAGCATAATTGATCTGGATAGCTTACCATTCTCTCCATCTTTGATGTGAACTGTCCCCCACACTGCTGCTTCAACTTTGTTAGGACACTTCTCTCATGTTCATCATTGGCACTGTTATCAAATAACAACCGCCGGGCTAGCTTTTTCCTGAAAAAAAAAAGGAAGTCATAAACTTGTAAAGAGAAGAAGCTAATATTCAAGTAGTGGTTGAGATACACAGTAGAGGTAACTCTACCTATAGAATTCTGCAAACAAGTCCTTATCACTAATATAACCTAGCAGCTTTACCACCTGCAAGTGAGATCTATTATCAGCTTTCTCCTGCTCCAGTAGTACGAAGAAAAAGCAGATGCTCTAGAGGAAAAGAAGAGAAGGGGATCTATAGAGCAAGAGCTCACCTTCTCCAACGTCTCTTCAATGGCTTCATCATTCAATTTTTCACTCCTGCCTTTTTTGAGAATGTCGTCGCAGAATGTGGCAAGAAGTTCAGTGCTTGAGATACCAGCAACACCCTTGTTGCAGAAAAGTTCGAAAGCTTCTTTAAGTGCCTAGAAAGTGACAAAGAGGACAGATATTAGCAATTTACTTTTACCCTAATGCACATACCTAACGCACAGAGTAGGACAATTAAATTAGACAACTATCCTTTGCTCCAACACATACCTTGTGAAAAAGTTTGTGGTTTTGGAAACAGTTCTCCACATATGCCAAATATTTATCATGAAGCTCAATCACTTTCCGAACAAAAACCTGAATATTCAGAAGTAAGTTAACCGCCGAAAACATATTCAAGGATCAGATAACAGATTTACTAAGGGATTACCTGTTCCTGCAAACCAACCACATAACTCTTATCTGCCTGTTGAAGAACACTAGTTGATAAGAAAGAATGCAAGACATTGAGCAATTATATTAAATGCATTCACAAAGAAATACCAGTCTCATCTTTTAGAGAATCATCCCTAAAAAGATAAAATGAATTAATTTTGACATTGTTCTAACCAGCAAAAGGGGAAAAGTTAAGATACATAAAAGAAGGAAATGCGACAAAAGGCTCTTGTTGGTTCCCTAAGCAACTGCTCATGTTCTTTCTTTAAGATAAGTACAGAATTTGAAGGGGGATTTCTGTGTTGCTCGGACTCTTTCAAAATGTCAAGGGGTGCGTGTTGGATCCTCAAAAAATAGTGTATTTTTGAAGGATCCGACACGGGTGTGGCATCATTTTTGGAGAGTCAGAGCAACTTAGGGGGATTTTGCTTTAAAGAAACGTTTAGCATCTCTTTGAAGTAACATTCCCAACCACCAAATTATCAATGATCATGTACTGAAGGACAAATAAAGTAAATGAAACAAAACAATCACTGAGATGAAGTCAAACTTTGTGACTTCATGCTTTTGATAGAAAAGAGAAGATACGATGTTAAAAAGAAATCTCTGAACAAAACTCATCAAAAGCACAAACTGACAATTAGAATAAGCAGAATAGCAACATACTACGAACAAGGGTTATGGTGGAGTGGTATGTACTCCTTACTCCTTAATCAGGTCTCCAGTTCGAGATCCCTTGGTTATTGAGTTTCATTTATTACGGAGCGCTTTACCCCCGGTGTGAGACATTCCGGCGCGAATCCGGATTTACTCGAGCCCCAATGCGGGTACTGAACACCGGGTGGGAACCCCCCCCCAAAAAAAAAAAAGCAAAATGCTCTAATCAGCAATAAATAAATAGTCTCACAAACTGACAACTCAAGATGTGATACACAATATATTCTAGCAGTCATCTCCCCTTTTCAAGGGATTGCTGTGTTTTGAGAAAGGTCCCTGAACTTCTTGTCACTTACTTTTTTCACTGAGTTTACAATCACTTTTACTTGATGTATTGTGAAGCAGCACGAGCTTTCTAATGAATGGATTTTCCCTCTCTAATATTTATATCGAGCATTTTCTAGGGACAAAACCCCCCACCCACCCCCACCCTAATGGTGTTGAACCTTCTTCTTCTTCATGCCTCTCAACAACCATCGGGGACAACATCAAGCATGTGAAACCCCACGTGCCTATCATTTGTTATGAAAGATGGATGGATTTTTCCCTTAGCATTCATCAATTCTCGATTCACAATTTAATTCCTTCAACCATGTCGCCATATGTACTATTGCAACACAGGACAATGGACACTGTCACCTTACTCAGAGAGTTTCACTTCCAACATTTTAAAGTCTCCTCCCATTCACCACCATAATCACCACTATATTCAGCAAACGACGAAGTAAACCAGTAATTGTCGATGCTACTGCTCACTGCTTGATGATTGTAGAACTCTAGAAAAAAGAAAACCACGGAGATAGATCTCTTACAAGTCAGATGAGCTACTGAAATGGTGAAATGTAAAAACAAAATGCGCTGGAGACCGACTGGAAAGAGGCTGCTGGAAAAATGAGCTTCTTCTATGATGGATGAAATATTTCGAGCTTCTACAACAACGGGGAACTACAATGGCTGATCTTGAGGAGGTTTTCGTCATGTGGAATAATTTTCCAGTGAAATCTTCAATTTTTTGCTGGAAAACAAGCTGGACGACAGAAAATCGGCAAGGAGGGAGAGGTTTTGGAGGGAAAGAAACAGATTTTGTGAAATTTTTTTTAATTTCTAAATAGGGATATAAAATATTTATAGTAAGTGGTTAGTTTGTATTTTCTAAAACTTGGGTGGTAGAGGGTATTTTGTATTTTCTAAGACTTGGGAGCTAGAGTAGATAGCTTTTAAACTTAAAGTACAGATATAAGAAATGGTGTGTTAAAATATGAAATTAAGTTGATCAGGCACTTGAACACAAGTAACTTCGCATATTAAAATAGCAAAAACTTCTAGTTTGACAAGTTCCAAGTCAATTCAAAGTGTATAAACGCCACATAAGGAAGAACAAAATTTCTCAAGACCAAAGAATTTGAGAAAAGGATAGATTGTACAAACCTTTTTGTTGCTAGCAGCATCTTCAGCCTGTTTCACCAAAGCTGTACCTTCAGCAGTAACATGCTGCATTCAGATTAAAAAGAAGGATATGTGAAGTAACTTATAGGCATACAATCGAAAATATGAGGTCATGAGATCACAAACCAGCTTTAAAATATTGGCCACAGGGTCTAAGCATCGAGGAATCTTAGAAAAGAGCCTATACATCCTTGATAAATCTTCAACCTAATAAAATAATCATGATTGTGTCAATTACTGCAAAAAATAAAATCAGAAACGTGGTCATTAAGATGCTGCTAATTACCTTATCATCTCTTAGTAACGCATGGCATCCAGAGTGCTCCTTCTCAAGAAGTTGAGTGGCATAAACAAACAACAACTCATGCTGCACTTTCTGTAGAAAGGTGAGAGTAGTAAAGTTGCAGCTAATTTATAGTTGATAGGCTAGATCCAGAAAAAAGAAGATGTGAACAACAAAAACTGATAGCAACATCCGTCATCTTGAAGGCTAAAGTTCCAGTAAAGAAAAAAAAGATTAAGAGCTAGAATGAACCTCAAGCAACTTTGTCTCGCTGCTTGAATGGAGATAATGAGAGACCCTATCCTTCTCCCGTTTCAAGCACTCCTCGGCCTAAAGGAACATTGACATGATTATGTAGGTTAACATATGGATGTTAACCAGATAAAGGACAGACAGAAGAAGCAACAGGGCAAGAATGGCAGAATCAAGGGGTTGCATACACGGTATACTCACTTTCAGCATATAATCTGGACATGAATCTTCAAGGATCCAGTTAGAAGCTTTGCAAGCTGCAGTGCCCTTGAGTATTGCAGCTTCAAAATCGTTCTCATAATAATCCATTGACCCCATTCCAATTTCAACAAATATATCTACCACATTCTTTATTAGAGCTCTGTCAATTTGCTCTCCCTCACGCTCTTGATCAATCTGGTTAGAGGAATGTTATTGCTCAATTAAAAGGAAAAAAGAAATGGTAGTGAGAACTCAAAGAAAGACAAAAGGGATACCAGAGATATAACAGCATCCCTGACTTTTCCATTCAACTCTTGGTAGACCTGAAATAGAAAAACAGTTGCCAGTAAGATATTACTCTGTCCTAATTTATGTGATACTCTTTCTTTTTTAGTCGGTCCCCAAAAAAGGGACATCTTTCCAAATTTCGTAACAATTTAACTTCAAATTTCTTGTTTTACTTTATAGCCACAAAGTTTCTATAGCTTACTTTAATACCACAAGTTTAAAAATTCTTTCTTTTTGTCTTAAACTCCGTGCCCAGTCAAACACCTTCACATAATTGGGATGGAGGGACTAAACGGCGACATCTTTTCGTAAAAGGACGTGACAGCAGTTGAGTATACTCTCAAACTGAAAACCAAGCTCTAGAATAGGCAAAACCCAGAAAACAGAATTAAAAAAATCAATATAGAAGCCATGAGCTGAACTCAGTGCTTTAACCAAGGGATCAGGTGGAGATGTTTAAATAGATGACCATAGAAACAAAACTTTGATTGAAAGAGAAAAGAGAAGGAGAACCATAAATTACCTGATAATAGAAGCAAGTTAGTCCAACTTCATTAAGGTTCGGCATAGAATTCCGAGCAATGAAATAGCGGTCAAGATAGTGGAAGAATCTCGACAACCATCTGACCATGACCTTATGATTTGACCACCTTTGTACCACCTCTCGCAACATGAACTCGTCATGTTTTTCTCTCAAAGAAGGCAATACCTATTTTGAAATTGAATTGCAGTGTGAAATTTAGAGAAGGTAGAATTATTTGGAGAAACAAAAATTAGGTAAACAAACTTTAAGCCAAATTTGAGTTTTCATCATTTTAAACTTCTAAGCAAAATTGCATGCCTAAAATAACATACAAAAAAATCCATGAAATTTAGCTGTGTTTTTAAACTTCTATCCGCTTTCCCCGTATCCTTTTCTTAATATTCTATGGGATGAAGAAGCAGCAAGAGCAGCCTTTTCGAAATTTGAATCTTATAATAGTGGGAATAAAACTAAAAGATAATATGCCTCTTGGGAAAGCAATGGCTGAATTACATTCAGATCCCAAAAAAATGTATATACTTGCACATAGATCCTTACTAAATAAAATGATAGAGGGCATAAAATAAAATCACAGAGGGCACCAAGGAAACTACCCGTACTAAGCCCTCTTTGTTTACATGGCTAAAATTGAAAAATAAAACAGCAACAAAGGGCTCACCAGACTAATGATTTTCTGTTTCTTTATTAAAGAAATCATTTTTATAAGTTTCAAACAGTCCAGAATGATACATAGAGAGCAAACAATCAAGAATGGTACATGGATATAACAAACATCAAAGAATAATTATGAATAATACTTCTTCAATTCTTATTTTTCTTGTTTTATTGTAGTAGCTTGTTTAATTTCTACTAAAGTGAAATGCGAATGAAAACTGAAGCTACGCTTACCGTTGTTGTGATATATTCTTCATAAGCTTCACGATATTTGTCATACAGCTGTTGAGAATAATCATGTGGGGGCTTCTGAGTACACATGTTGTAAATTGTCCTGTTAGTAGACTTAAGGAAACAAAGGGTTAATTTCAAATCCAAGTTATCTACATGCCTAACTGTGTGGGAGTCTAAAAGGATACGTATACAGCTTCATATAGTCCTCTGAGCTGAACTGAGGCTCAGGCAGCCCTTCTAGAATGTTCTTCAGCTTTGTGATGCCCCTTTGCATGAAGTCCCATCCAACTTCCAGATCGATTGTGCTATGTTGGTTCATTGTGATTTCAATATCTTCACAATTTAACAAAATGCAACCCTACACAAATTCCAAAATCCTCAAACTAAATAACATCACCAACTAAACTCAACAAAAGCTAGAATGAAAATCAAGCAATTTTTAAGCCAGTCAGAAAATCAAATCACATTAATATTTGACTTTACTGTTGAGAATAAACAAACAAATGACAGAAAGAATGCTCTTATTAAATACCAAAGTCTGATGTTGGACAGGCTAAAAACTTGGCTTTATCCTTGAAATATGGACCAGAATACTTGGGTTCCAAGGCTTCAAAGCGGGGGTCTGCTAAGGAGCGATGCGTACTAAGAATCACACAAGTACCTTGAGTCATTTCTGGGCCTAACTATAGAAAGGGTAGTAGAATATGACTAAAAATCAAGAACAGGAAACAGGACTACATATTGGAAGCTTAAATTCAAGTAATACAAAGAGGAGAGAAGATAAAGGAGCACAAAAATAGAATCCAATAATAATAAAGGAACGAATCAAAGTTCACTAACTGGAAATATTCCGAATTACCACAGTTATAGATACCTAATTGGAAAAGGTAGTGGGTTTCTTTATTGGTTCAGTGTGATCTTGGTCTTCTAAATATTCTTTACCACTCTGAATTAGATATTTAGTTGGGTGTATAGGACTTTCAGTATAATGAATTATCAAGAACAAATGAACCATTTATGTAACTAAACAAGTCCAAACTCCAAAATTTTAGAAGTGTTGAGATAAGCGTAAAGTAAAAGTACACGTCACAAAAAAAAAGAAGCCTTCGAGAGAGCTCCACAAGAGTACAATAATGTGCAGCAGAGATTACCTACATTGAGCCGAAATAAAAACCCTAAGTAATTACCTCATCCGCTATTGATATTTACTAGCCAACTAATCATCTAAGCTCATGATTCATAACAAAATAACTCACAGGTATAACTCAATAGTCACGTGAGCTTACTTTTTATTCATGCTTATTGCTCGGTGAAAAGGAATTCTACTCTAAGTTCTATTTAGGGATTGATTCAGCAATTGTTTTGCAAGCTCTTAACGTCCTTTGCCCTGGAAAGGGGCACTTTTCAGGACTAGTACCCACACGGTAACAGCATTTTTGTGGCATGAGACATGTCAGCTGGTATCATATGATACATCTCTAAGCACATTCAACGTAATTGATTGATTCCTAACGATTCTGAATTGGTTCCCGAAGACCCTGACTTGATAGGAATTCCATAAGAACTAAGTTTCACCAAGTTATTCCTAGGACCTAGATAAACCAGAGCTACCAAAACTGCACACTGAAAAGCTGAGAATACCAAAAGAAAATACACATCAAAGACACTGAAAAGCTAAGTTGCTCGGATCCTTCAAAAATACACTTTTTTTGGAGGATCCGACACGCACCCGTTGACATTTTTGAAGAGTTTGAGCAACATAGCTGAAAAGTCTAAAGTTTCAGGCAGTTAACGAAATAAAACAAAGTCCTGGAATCAGCTGTTCGTATTGAATTTCTAGTTTACATGAATGCCGTCGGTTGCAACAAAGAATGAACCAAAAATTAAACTCAAACCCTACCAGTAATGAACACTAAACCTCCACTATACCTAACTTTAAAAAGGACAAAACAGTCATGCTCAGAATCAACTATAGAGAAATAAAAACAACATAAAACTAGTCCATCAATCACAGCTCTGAAGATCGCAAAATCAACCACAACAAAACAGCACAATTTCAATAGCTACTGGAAACAAAATCAATAACAGGATCAATCCAAAGCAAAGGAACAAGCAATTAAGCCAAAACAATCTCATCAACTAGGCATCATAGATATATACATGCGTGGGAACAGTGTACATCGAATCGGAGCTCACAATTTAACCGGAAAATATACCTGTGATGTCACCGGAGAGCGAAGGAATTTGCCGAAAGGGTGATCGGAGAGTCTAGACCCAATGAGGGCACAAGACGGAGCTGCCAGGAACCATTGATTAGAAGAAAATAATTGGGTGAGATGTGAATATCCCTTTCCCCTTTTATGTGGTTTTCCTATTTCCTCGAAAATCCCCCTTGTACTTCTAACTATTTCCATTTTTGCCACGGTAATATCTTGGTTTTTCATTCAGGGTTATTGCAAATTTATCCCTACTATTTTTGGGTTTTATGCATTTTTACCTCAAGTGCTTGAGTACTCTTTTCTTTTTCTTTTTTGAGAATGTTGTCTATGTTTTCCAGATTTTCTATATTTGACCAATCTAATATAGGTATCTGCATAACCATTACAGCAATATCCTCACGGGGTCAGTAATGTAATGCAACAATTCATAGTAGAAAGGCTAACATTACTCATCATTAATCGTACCTTGATCCTCCTCATTTTGTCAGTGAACTTTGAGTTGAACTCAAAGACATCAGTCGGAGAAAATTTTTTGGTGCTGGGCTCCTAGTTGAGAATCTTGTACTTCGCACATGAAAGGGAATGAAAAAGCCGAACAACATCATCATCTGATAGGTTTAGTTGCGTCATGATTTCCTGATAACTCAATCTATATGATGCATTAAAGAGCAGCAGAGCAGAAGCCTACGAAAAGGAATACGTCTCAATCTCGTTTTCTCATTGATAACGTAATAAAAATGTTTCAAAAATTAACTAAGCCTATCCGATTTTAAAAAGTAAGCCAACAATCAATCTGATAAGTAGTGGCAGCAAGCTCAATAGTCTTTGGCTAAAATTTTCCATTTATGTTGCAAGTTCCCAAAGAGTATATCCACGAAAGGTTCCTGTGCTTCGTTTTTGTTTGATAAAACTCCTTGAATACTTCAACGCACCTAACCTGACAATGCGCAGCATAAAAGGAATCAATGACATGACGTTTGAGAAGAAAAATGATTCAAGCAAAAAAAACATGCATCATTCCTTGCTGAAAGAGAAGAACTTCAGCAAGAGGAACAAGGGTCAAAACCAAGATAAAATCAACTGCATAATGCCAATTAACATATTAATATGATATACCATTTCTGCTGGGAGGTTGAGATCAAAAGACTTGTAGCTAGGCCAGAAGCCAGTAGTCAAGACAGTCACTGTCAAGTCAATTCCTGGATTTGCTATTGGATTATTGCTCAAATACTCCTCAAAGCTGGCTTGATTTTCTCTTGCCAATGTCAAATCGAAGAAGAATGTCACCAGAGAACATAGCCGCAAATTCAGCATAATTGATCTGGATAGCTTACCATTCCCTCCATGTTTGATGTGAACTGCCCCCACACTGCTAGTGAGATCTATTATCAGCTTTCTCCTGCTCTAGAGGAAAAGAAGAGAAGGGGATTATAGAGCAAGAGATTGACACTTTCCGAACAAAAACCTGAAAATTCAGAAGTAAGTTCATCGCCTAAAAAGATGAAATGCGACAAAAAGCACCTGTTGGTTCCCTAAGCAATTGCTCATATGCATTTTTTTAATTTTAGAAATAAATATTAAAATATATGGGCTTGAAGCCCATTTAACGTGTGAAGGCTATAACATTGAATGGGCAGAAGGCCCACTTTCAGATTATAGATTGCGCTAATGGCCTAGTTAAAGTTATAATGTGTAAAATTTTTAGCGAAAATTACTTAAATATACACCTTTTGTTATAAATCCATTGAACTATGTGGATTGTCCATTGAGTTTATTCATGAACTTACCCTTATCATGTATGTGCATTTTCAAGGTGATATGAACCTTTTTGGGATAACAATGTATCTATTAATTTGACATTCAATATGGTGACCTTTAGATTGATTTCTCAACCTATAAATAGAGATATCATTCACTATTGTAAGAGACACTTGAATAAGAAGAAAAGCTCTCTCCTTCATCTACATTTCTTGTCTTCTTCTCTTTATATTATATTATATTGTTCTGTGCTTGATTTTATAACACGTTATCAACACGAATGTTCTACCATGGAGAATTAATCTTAAGGTACTTCTTATATGTCACGAGAGAAGTGCATACGGTAAGAATGAGGTTGGTGGCACAAGGCCATGTCAAAGAACCTTCCAAATATGTCTTAAGTTTGTGCATTTTATTATTTGTCATAACTTATTCATATGATGCAGGATAGTGGCATATATTGCTTTTATCTATTATAAAATGATTTTACGCAATTATAAATTAGCATGTATTGCTTTAAGTTGAATATCTAATATTAAAACATATAGTTTACAATTTATATTTCGTATATATCTTGTTCACATATATATATTTTTAAGGACTTGGGGTGAGTCTTAAAGCACTTTGGACTATGATGTTAATGATTGAGGGTAAGACGAAGAATGCAAGTTTCATCGCACCAAGGGAGTAAGACATTGATTTGAATTTCGGTGCACCTTGATGATAAGATGTTGGGTTCAAGTCCAACCTATTTATGGCCTAGAACGGCTTTATATGGATAAGACGTTGGATTTAAGTTCTAATGCACCATAATGATGATTTATGATGACTATAACAAACTAATGTATTTTTAATGAAAAGTCATGAATTTCGCCCAATTGGTTTGCTCCATTCTCTTATATGAATATGGTAGCAGTACATGATAAGTCTGAAAGATGAGACAATGATTATTGTGGTTGTACAAATGAATATGAGCATGACAAAAGACAAAATTATAATAGTTATCATTGTGGTTAAATGAAGAAATTTATGGGTTCTCAAAATGATCCTTCAAAGGGTGAAGAAGTTATTGGTATCTCCAAATAATCCTTCAAAATGAGAAGGTAATTTTTATTATCAAAATCCTTCAAAATGAGAAGGTAATTTTTATTATCAAAATGGTATGAAAGGTCATTGGAACCGTGGTTGTTGTGCGACCTAATAATTT
Source organism: Solanum appendiculatum (assembly GCA_018342035.1). Lineage (NCBI taxonomy): Eukaryota > Viridiplantae > Streptophyta > Magnoliopsida > Solanales > Solanaceae > Solanum > Solanum appendiculatum. The sequence continues at coordinate 301,081 of JAGDQO010001237.1, read as the reverse complement.
AATAAATTTATAAATCCTCCATCAAAAGAAAGGAAGATAAAGTGGTGGTACATTTGACCTTTCAAAGTGATGTTGAGGTGTGTCATGCAAAGATGATAGGTTTCAAAGGTATAACAATGAGCTTATAATGCAAATTTATGAAGCACATACAAATGATTGGTTCATTCCTTAAAGAGAATGTGACTTGTGATAAGAATCATGACTGCTCGACTATTCGGAAAGAGAATGAGTCAAGATATGATAAAAATATTATGGGTTGGATATATGTCACAACTTATCTCCACGTGAGGTGTGAGAAAAATGAATAAATTTTATTTGGCGTAAATGATCAATGGTCGTGTATACGTTTGTACGTCATAAATATTATGGTATGCTTATCGTGAACTACTAAAAGAGCAAAGGAAAGAAGTAATTCTTGCCTATAAAGGTTGTGGTCATGATCAAAATAATATTATTGTGTGGCAATACAAATTTGACATTGATTGTGTACCTGTGGTACGACAAAAGTAAAGTAAGAAACATGTCTTGCTTGTAATAATTTTGACCATGACAATAATAATATAATTTTCTCCTTGAAGGAGATGCTCACCATACGGATGGTGTCATGGAATATGTGATAGTACACAAAATTAATTGTAAACTCTAACGAGTTGTGTTATTATCGAAGGAATAATATTGAAGTTGTAGTAAGTCTCAAGAGAAACTTTTTAAGTTTCAGAGGATTGAAAGAAAAATTATTATATTGAGACTATAAATTATGAGAATATTTAATATCTTCAGATTACTACAACCAAGTGGGTTATAAATATTTATGTAAAAGATTACCGTTTTTCCTCTTATTTGTTGTATACAAATATGAGCATGATGATGGAATCACATGCAAGAGTAAATTAGAAGTTTACTATAATAAGTATCAATTGGCATAACCGATTGGTGATTTCGGTTTAAATGTATAAATTGAGAATTCACGTGGTTATATATTGAAGAAATAAAAGATTCTTCAAGAATTCTAATGTGTTGCTTGTTCTCATGATAAAATTATCATTGTACCAGCTAAGGTTGGGATTGTATTCCTTGAAATTATTTGGAACATATAAAAAAGTGAATATGGGATCGTTCACTTGCCATGTGGACCGTTTACTATTATGATTTAATAGATGCATCTATGATAAGGTCACATGTGCGCTTATTATCAATTTGCAAATTGATTTTTGTAAGGTTGTTTGCTCGAATTATTAAATTACGAGCATAGTTCCAAATTATAAAATTATGTTGATAATGCTGGTTGGTTTAGCAGAAATTGTATGCCTCAAATTATAGCTAAACCAATGGTTACGAGAACAAATCTCCCAAAAGAAATTTTGGTATGAGATGAATTTATTTAACATGTAGCAACACTTGTACGCATCAAGCCAACAAAGGTCCCCTATCAAAATTGGTTCAAGGTCAAATAATTTTCATCTAAAACGTTGAATGTGCGGTTATGATTTAATTACTCCACCACGCACAAAGATGAATTTTCAAATGAGTTGAGATGAATGTTAGATTTTCTAACATTAGGGGGAGAGGTGATTGATAGCTGAAAATTATATGTGATGTGGATTATGAATTATCTAGATCCTCGTTAAAAAAATGTGAACTTGAAATTCAAGGGATAATTCATTTGCATAATGTTGCAAACCTATTGCCAGATAAATTTACTGACCCTATGTTATAATTCAGTTGCAAATGCTCCAATGAGAAGTCCCTGAAGGACAGAGTCTATGATATACCTGAAGGGTGGTAGACCAATCGATTCCAAATATAAAATTTCTTGAGGAAGAAGAGGAGCAAATGATCAGGATGGTCATGATAATGAGGCAAGTGCTTTAAAGTAGCACGACGACATAACACTTCATAAAACCTTCACAAAAGTTCAGGTACCTGAAATGATGAAAAATGAAGAGATCTTGATATTGGAATCGATATCAAATAACCATCGACGGTATCTTTGATATGAAGTAGCGCTCAATGATATAGATCGTGATGAGGATCTTGAATTCAAATCTGTCATATGGTGTGGACAGATAAATGATTGGCCAAATAAAATGCATAATTCAAGTATATTTTATTTTACTTAGAAAAGTGACGTTTGAGACTAATAGTCCATAAATCAAGGTATAATATCAGTGGGGTACAAACAAATTATTATGCGATAGTATAACCATAAATATCAAGTACAGCTTGCCTTGGGGCATAAATGTTTTTCGCAAAAGTCCTGACATTATTGGAGATATTTTCTTCTATGGTGGATGTAATAAGATTTGTTTTGATCTGGCAATATATGAAAACTTGAATGCATATAATGAATAATTGTTATGTCTAGCTAGACAATGAAGGTTAAATGAAATTCCTTGAAGCAATCAAGGTGCCTGAAATATATAAAAGTTTGAAAGAAACTTTTTCAATAAAGCTTTTAGAATCCTTATATGGATTGAGATAATCAAGGAAGAAATGGTACAAAAAATGACCATATTTTGACCTTGCATTCTTATAAAAAAAGGTCAGGATCTAAATTTATTATAATAGTTGTGTATGTTGATGACTTGAACATTAGCACTCTTAAAGAGCTTTCAAAAGCTGTTGAGTGCTTGAAAAGGGAATCTAAAATGAAAAGAGTTTGGTAAGACAAAATTTTGTCTTGACCTACAGATTGAGAATTTGACAAATGAAATATTTGTCAATCAATCAACATACACAGAAAAGTTTTGATGCGATTTTATATGGATAAATCACATTCATTGAATACCCCAATGATTATGAGATCACTTGACATAAATAAAGATAAATTTCGATCTCAAGAGAAGGATGAAGAACTTCTTAGTGATGAAACTCCATATATCAATCAATTGAGACACTAATGAATCTTGCTATATATGATCAAATATTTTGCAGTGAGTTTATTGACAAGATTCCGCTTCTCCTCAACGAGACGACGTTGAAATAATATCAAGGACATATATGAAGTTATCCTACAAGACAATCAACTGCAAATGAAAGTGTCCACAAGATGATTATTGCTATGTACAAGTTGAATGAGCAATTTACTTGCAACACCGAGGTCACGGATAGATGATTTTCAAGAATTTATTTGGCTATGCTCAAAGCCTCATCATATCTATGAAACCAGAAAATGATATATCAGGATGAGTTCAACGATGCAACATCTTCGTGAATATGATTTGATCACAAAGACATTGTCAATATTTGAGAAGTTGGTATATATGACTGGATGACATCATCACAAGAAATTAAGTGATGTTTTAATCATGGGGAGTATAATACGCATTGCACTATTTTTTCCTTGACCGATATTTTGTCCCACTGGATTTTCCAGGCAAGGTTTTAAATGAGACAACAAATGGTGCATATCAAAAGATATGTGTACTATTTTTCCTTCACTAGAATTTTTTCCCACAGGGTTTTTCCTAGTAAGGTTTTAACAAGATACATTATCTATGGACATCCAAGGGGGAGTGTTATAAATCCATTGAACTATGTGGATTGTCCATTGAGTTTATTCATGAACTTATCCTTATCATGTATATGTATTCCCAAGGTGATATGAACCTTTTTGGGATAATAATGTATCTACTAATTTGACATTCAATATGGTGACCTTTACATTGATTTCTCAACCTATAAATAGAGATATCATTCACCATTGTAAGAGACACTTGAATAAGAAGAACAGTTCTCTCCTTCATCTACATTTCTTGTCTTCTTCTCTTTATATTATATTATATTGTTCTGTGCTTGATTTTATAACACCTTTAAGTAAAATAATTTCCAGTTTTTCCTACCTTTTATAAAAATCTCAAAAATCTCTTATTTTACTCCCAACCTCCAAAATGTTGGATACATAAATCAAACCTCCCCAAACCCACGTCTATCCCTTTCATATTTCACTCCACATATTTAGACACACAATCTTAGCAGTTGTTTTCTCTCTCAAGTTTGAAAATCAAAATCAAGTCTCTTTCCTGTCAAAAAGATTTCATTCTCGATTTAGGTACCATTTTCGCCTTCTCTAACTTTCTTTTCATCTTTGGATTTTCGGTTTTTTGTCTTTGAAATCACTGATACATATGGATGATGCACCATCTATTGGACTTACACAAATGGACTCTTCTAACACTAGTCGTGTGTTTGATTACGAAAATGTGGGATGAGCTGAGAACAAATCTAAAAAATTTCATGATCAATTAATAATGGAGAAGGTAAACTTTGAGAAGTCGAAGAAGGATAATTCTTCATTGTCTAGAGCAAAGGTTGATAAACCCCCCAAAAAGAGGGGTCGGAAATTTGCTCCTCCAATTAATTTAACACCTTTACCCAAGGCTTGATTTTCGTTCTACTTTTGTATTTTTTTAATTTTTAGAATTGATAGTAAGAGTTTATGGAAACATGATACATTATTGATAAAATACATTTATCACATTGCAATGTATCCAGATATTTGTTTAATCTGTTGATACAATAAAGCGACAATAAACCCTAATTTTGTTCATTATTTAAGTAGTTGTTTTAAATAAATCAATTTATTATAGTGTATCAGTTGGAAATTGTTTATCCATTTTGTTTCAGATACTTTATATATAACTTTTAATAAGTATATGATTCAAACACCTTTTTTTGGGATTTTAATGTGTATCATGTTCATTGATGTATCAGTCAAAAAATATATCGTTCAACATGTTTCATATACATTATATCGAATGAAATAGGTGTCTGATACAAACACCTTGTGTCATGTTTAATGAATATTATTTTCAATGGTGTGTCAATCAGAACTTTTATTATTTAATGTGTATCAGATACATTAATGAACGTTTAATAAGTATATAACACAAAATTTAATGTTTATGTATCAGATATACAGTTAAGATACATTAAAACCTGATACTTAACGCTCAGTATATATCATAATTATGTTTTGTATCATGTGTAACTGTTTTTTTTTTGGGTTCAAAATAGCCTATAAAAATATGTCATCAAACAAATTCCAACGCACTCCTTGAGGTTTGATTCTACATATAACATGGAGTTCTTAGAAGATTTGAATTTGTCAATAGGAGCTGAGGGTATTGAGTTATTCCAAAATACTATTTTTGGTCCATACTTAAACATACGTAACTGCAATTTTCAAGGACAAATAACTAAGTGCTTGTTGCTTCTTGAGGTGGAACACAATAACATCAACGAGCTTCATATTATGCATGCTAATGGGAATATTTTGCATTTCAGTCTAAAAGAATTTTCAATAATAATCGAACTGAAATGCATGGGCAACCCCGATGATTTTAAATATCCAGATGATACTTAGAGTAGGCTCATTCAATACTATTTTCCTGCTTCAAAAAAATAGTATTAGCAAGGATCTACTTGCTCAACGATTTGTAATAGGTGGTTGGAACAACAACGAGGATGTTGTCCAAATGAAAATTCTTTACTTCATCCACACCTTCATTTTTTCTCAACTTGGCGATACACATATACATGTCGATGACTTCCTAATGGTGGAAGATGGTACATATGAACAATACCCTTGGGGACAGCTTGCATTCTCCAAGATGATGAAATCTTTGAGGCAAGAATTCACAAAGGAAAAAAATTGTACCGATTAGCTGGAATACCTTATGCTTTAAATGTTTGGATTTATGAGTATGCATATGTAATTAACGATGAAATTGCTATTAAAGAGGCAGATTACATATCTCGGATATGTAATTGGCGAGTCGTTGGTGCCAAGCCCAAATTTGACATATTCATGTCTAGTATCTTTACTGAGGTAATGAATTATTTTTTTTAGAAATCATGTTTCAAACTTGTTTTTTTATGCTGATATTTACAAATGTAATTTAGAATGCATGCACAAACATACAACCAGCTCCCGAGGAGATGGCGACACTTGATTTGCCTGATAATCTTGGTGTGTCTTCTGATGAACCCTCCATGTCTACTTCTAAGAATAAATAAGTGCTACCAAAAGACCTTCCCGAATTTGAGGATTTCTCTTCTAAACCACCGGAGCAGTTGTTAAGGAGGTCAACACGCGTATCTAGTACTTCATCTTCACCGCCCCCGAAGAGAAGAAATAATGTTATCCTGGTCAAACCAAAGGATACTTCAATTAAACCACCAGAACAATCTCCCGTGATACAAAAATAGTCATTCTCAATTCCAGAATCTGCGGGTAATGTGCCTGATCTTCATGATCCTTCAACTCATACTAAAGATCAGACAGACAAGTCTGATATTGATCAAGTTAAGAAGTATCTTTAGAAATATGTAAGTAATACACATAATTATATTTTAAATATGATTTATTGTTCATCAGATTAATATTAACTTATTTATTTTTTTCTACAAGTTGACAAAAAGTTTGACTATCTAGAAGCCCTAATAAAAAAAATCACAATGAGTTGATGAAAGTTGTTGAGAAGCACAAACAGAAGGAAGTTGTTTATTTATCAACCATTTCCTCTTTTAAAAGTTTTTTCCCCTTATGTATAATTTTTGTTTCATCAAGAACAATGTTGATACAAATATTCCAAACACGAAAGAAGAGTTTGTCCAAGAACCCCATGTTGATCAACCACAAACAACACCTGTATTTGTTGAACAACAAAGTTCACCATTTAATATGGAGTTTGACAACAAGGACCCCATTGATATAGATGCAGTAGAGATTGAAGAACAAACACATGTCCAGGAATATGAGGTATTATAGATAAGTATCTGATCATTTATTTACTTTAATATATCAAATACAGAATTATATATTATAGAGATTTGTTGATACATTGTTTCATTCATACACTTTCAACTTGAAATACTGATACATTCCTAATTATTTTAGATGTATTATTTATAAAATTTAATCAATTCTTATTTACAATTGATGTAACATTAAATACAGATATGGATACATTATCTTATTATGATACATTAAACTATCCTTTTGTTTTCTGATACATTCAAGGGTCAAGTAGACATGGAAGATGTATCAGAACACCCATCAACAGTAGATGTTCATGTTGAAGAATGTGTATACAAGAAAAATATCATAAGTTTAAGTTTATTATATGACAAATTAATAATTTAATGTATCATTTTTATCACTATTTATTGAACAATCATACATGATGATGAAGTTGAGGCAGGGACTAAAACATCTGAAAAAGTTTTATGGATCAAGATGTTTTGTTGATTTGAATTCTTTTTGAAATCTCATTTTTTTCTTGTTAATTTCTCACATATACAAGCTCAAACTACAGCCAAGAGGGTGAAAGTTGTGTGTTTACAGTCACTTTCCTATATCCTATAATAGCATAAGCATAGCAGAAAGCTTCCATGCCTTGCTATCCTATCTTTAAAACCGACACTGCAACATAATATCCCACAATCAAATGCAGTGTCAGCAAAGATTGATATATCAGTAATTTTTAAATTCATGTATTGTGTGGTGTCCCTTTTTTATTGAATGATACATTATTTTCACTAATTTTATCCTTGAATAAAAAAATATAAGATTCTACCACATCGAAAACAATTTCCTCGGGAACTCAAGAAGCGATAGATGCACCTCTATTAGGTCTTCAACCTCCTAGTGATGTTCAACCATTGAGCTCTATCAATCCCAATCCGACAACCGAATCACATCAAATGTTTCGAACAGCCAGTTACCCATGGAAACATCAGGCAAAGAAATTGTTGTGCATGAACAATTAGAGATCCATGTTTCACGTAATAGGATGTCATCTAAGATTTTCCAATCACCCTATTTGATTGAATTTGAGTCCAGTGACAAAGGTAAAGGGAAGGTTTATTTGGATGTTCGACCGAGCACTCCATTTGATGGATGTGGTATTTGTTACCACCTCCGTCGAATTCATTGGACGAGTACTTTAAGTGGATTGCTAAGGGCCTCCTTAAAACACATGGCAGCAAGTAAGTTGTATTTTAATATTTCTTAATGTAAATATATCATTCTATCTTTACATGTTTTGATCGATAATAACTATATAGGAAACCAACAGAGGACAAATACAGGGTAAAATCATCTTCATTTGGATTTCAACAGATGGAATTTGTAGTTGCATTTTTCCAGGATAAAAAATAATTTTATGCCATGTCTCAGTCAAAAAAAAATGCTAGACAGATGAGGTACGATATAAAATATTATATTCATATATCCGATACATTATTAATACGTATTTGATACACATATTTTTTTGTATCAAATTAGTATGTATAATGTATCTACAATTAAATGATAATAGATACATTATAGTTGATTTGTGTTTGTTGGGCTGTATCATTTTTTACTAACATTTTATATATTATTTTTCATTTATGATGCAGCACATTGATGTAGTTTTTTACTACCTCAGAAAGAAATTAAAACTCCGCAGCCCCAATCAATACACATACACCACTGTGAATTGCATGTTCATGACACATATCAATAACACTTATGATAGGTACTACTGTCCAGCCGATGATGATATTAGTACATAGGAACACATGGTGCGGCTGTTGTATCTGGATTCGATGGGTCAATTATAAACATCATCAAAGGATTTTTCATCCCGTCTGAATTACCATGACATCTAGTAGATGATGTTTACATTTTGATTAACTCAGATGGAGAGTTCCATTGGGTACTCGCTGTTGTTGTTCTAAGAAAGAGGCTCATACGCGTGTATGATTCAGGATTGAGTTCAAGAAAAAAACCCCGACTGGTGAGATCAAAAAGTTGTCTCTAATGCTTCCATCTTATCTTCTGGATAGTGGTTTTTTTGATCAATCGGAGCGAACAGATTGATCATCATTGGATGCGTACAAAGATAAGGAAATTAGCACCCTTTTGGAACCACAACACCCATTTGATGTTGAGTTTGTACAAAACATTATGCAACAAGATGACGATAGCCTGTAAGTATAAGTATGATTTTGGGTTTATATATAATGTATCTTCTATATGTTTGTAATGTATGTTCTTCATTTTGAAGGGACTACGGATTATTTGTAGCTGCGTTTGCTGAGTTTCTTAGCGATGAAATCAACATTTCATTTGATGATTTCAGATCTGATTACCTACGTAAACGATATGCAACTCTATTATGGAAATACGGTACTGAAAAGGCCAAGGCTGGATACGTTAGTAACAATGATTATCCACAAAAGCCTAAGAATCATATCACAGCACCAGCTCAAGAAGACCTCGTTAATGTTGAGTAGGCTGATCTAGAGTGTTTTCGTGAAGATACATTAACTCTAGATTTGAAGATATATTAACTCTAGATTTGCAGTGTTTTTTTGTTGTTTTAAGATACATACACTCAAGTTTTAGAGTGTTTCTCTAAAAACTTGTTATTTTTACTTTAATTTTAAATATATCCAGTGGATATTTTCAGCATCTACACTTTTATACTTTTTTTGTATATGTAATATGATACAAAAATGAAAAAATATTAAGTATTTGATTCATTATTGCTATACACACTCAAAATTTCTTGTTTCACAATAATTGTTATTACTTGCTGATACATTGGATACCTAAACAATACAATGTATCTATTTTAAAACTCAATTTTTTTATTTATTGTGATACATTATTAGCTACATTTAATTACAGTTTAAACACAACTGTTTTTCACAATCATATTGGAGCAGATACAAAATAACAATTATTGCATCAGATTTATTCTTTTTTTTTTTTTTTACAAAATGATACATTACATAAATAATGTATCTGAAGCATATTGTGTGGCACCATATTCACAAAATAATATATATTTTTTCACTATGAACAATTTAATATCAATCAAAAATGTACACAAGGTTGAAAATATTAAAATGTCAATTTATTGTATCAGAAATTCATCACTAAAAAGGAAATTGTAGTTTATATCAAACACAACAATGGAAAATCAAAAAAACATAATGAATCTTTAATTCAAACAGAATGATTATGATACATAACATAATTCAAAGAACGAATTTATCAACCATCTTTCGGAAAGAAAGAACAAGTTCTTCGATTGTGACCTTTTTGTCCACAACGTCCACAACAATTTGTGTTTGTGCTTAGCTTTTCATCTGAATTTTTTTCTTTCTTTTCCTTGGTCGTCTAGACATCCTTTTGACCCTAGGTGGTAAGACAATTTTTTTCAAAACAAAATTCGGAACTGACCAATTGTCCTTATCCGACATTGGAACTATTGAAATTTCATATGTGTTTGCTAATGCATCTGGTTTGTAGTAATCAGAGCAGTAGGAATATATATCTGTAACATTTTTTTCTTCAAAACAGCAATTGCGTGCGCACAAGGTATCTTGTCATGCTAAAATCTACCACAGTTACATATTTTTCTCTCTAGGCAAACAATGTATCTTCGCCCACCTTCATAAACTGAATAAATAAATATCGAAGATGAAACAACCTGCAAATATTTACAAGTTAGAGACACATCACATGTCAATTAACTCAATAGGAGATACACAACAAATTAATGATAACCAACTCAAGATACATTATAGTTCATATATTGATACACACCTTCATTCTCGCACATTTAGAAGCGTTTAAAATCAATATCTCTTCAAACCTCCTCCCTAATGTTTCCTTTGTGTAGGAGGTTATTTCTCGATTTTTACAGTTCCAAGAACCAAAAAGAATTCTAGCTTCTTTTAAGAAATCCAATATAGGCAGTTCACACGCCTCAACGAGGCAACCATTGATATATTCTGTGATGTTTGAAGTCATCATTCTCCCCCTGTTTATTGGTGTATGAACTCTTGACCACTTTTCATACCCATCATCCTCAAGGCACATCTTAACCCTGTTGTCAACTTTATCCACTTTAGCCATCAACTTCTCAAAGTCCTCTTTTCGATAAGCCTTGGCCATTGAATAGAACACATCACTTAATGTGGTTCAGCTTCTTTTGAAGTTTGTACAAATATTTTTCCAAAGGTGTCATATGCATGCTAAATGAGGAACAGTTGGAAAAATAATACTTACACTCTTCATTATGCTTTCATTTCAGTATATAAGAATTTTGATACACAGTTTCCAACATATATATGTATTTGGGCAACTGTCTATATCCATCTGCAACTTTACCCCTTATCATCTCTAGTGCACGTTCCTTAGCACGCCATGCTTGTTGGTACGAAATATCAATCTCATATTTTTCTCTAACATTGTCAATTACATCATTTGGAGTATGAATTCTTTTATGATTGACCAGTTTTGGAGCTGTCACACCACTAAGAAACTCCATTGTAGCTTGTACATTTGTTAATATCCTATCCCTTAACGGACATGTATGTTCACTGTTGAAGTACCTAACTTTGAATATATCTGATTTTTTTCTAATAGACGCCTTCAATTTCCACGAACAATCATCCGATAAACACACTAATACATAGTTGAAATTTTACTAGATACATTAGAAAAGCTATTGTTTCATATATCTGTCACACCCCGAGCCTACACCCTGGACGTGGTTGGCACTCGAGAACCATTGCTGGTTCCCAAGCGAACCCTCATCCAGGCTGACTATAAGCGGAAGACTAATTCAAGCATACACAAGCATCAAAACTGAAGAAAAGTTTAATATAACTTACTGAATCTCAAAACTATATGAAAATACAGAGTATGAAACATAAAGTTTTAATTAAAATATCTGTAACTGAAAGACTCTCCAAAACTGTCTATAAAGAACGCCGGGATATAGAACACCTGAACTAAGTGGATCCACTAAGCTATAAAGATTCATCTAAAAAGTATGATCCTGAACCCATGCTGACAAGACATGGTTTATGGGGGCTGTGAGTTGTCTGAACTCTTTCCCATATCGGTGCTCAATACTACTCCCAATGATATATATATATATATATATATATATATATATATATATATATATATATATATATATACTGCTACTCTAATGTATAAAAACATTACTTTTTTCTTTGGTTTGAGGTAATTGCTCAAACTATCCTCTTAAAAGAGGTAACTGCTCTAGAGTATCTCAGTACTCATAACTCAATTAGAAAGCAAAGTTTCTCTTTTCTCAATTTAAAATTGTTATCTTAGGGAATTACTTAGTTCCCTATACTTTTCTTGAAACTCATCTTTTACTCTTTCTCAGAATCAATTTTTAAAGATAAAGCATTTGTTCTAAAATTATTCTTAAACTTCTCTTACTTTCTCAATAATATCTCTTGACTCTTCTCTTAAATTAACTTTAGCTTTGAAAATGCATTAAGACATAAGAGTAGGATAATGCGTGAGTTTTCAATCATAAATGGAGCCTATAGGAGCTAATATAGAGTGGGAAAGCATAGCCACAACTTAAAGGAACACGCCCGAATGAACAGAGAAGAAATGGGCCCTGGCAACCCCTAGCGTATTGTTGGCGTGGGGCGCCAGGCCCCAAATTACTGAAGAAAGTTTGGGGCGTACTGCTAGCATAGGGTGTCAGGCCCCAAACTTCTGAAGACCAGCTCTGGCCCCTTCATGGCGTGCCACGCCACACCCCTGCCCAGAATTTGGATGAATTTTCTTGCTCAATTCCAGGTCCTGACTCATCTAGAATCAATTGATTTCTTCAAAACTCTCTTTGATTCACAAACCAACATGAAATTATTAAAATCCCACTCAAATTCTATCAAGAACCACCACTTATTCGCAAAACCCTCACCTCAAGAACTCAAAACCTCCATTGATAAAGAATGAAGCTTAAAACTCAAGAACTCTTCAAGAATACTTACATAAACGATTATATGGGTGAATTAACGAAAGAATTACATGCTTGGCGTGAGGATGAACAAATCCATCACTATGGGAAGCCTTACATACATGGAAAGAACGATGTTCTTGGCGAAAACCACAATTCTTGAAGAACGCTTGAACTTAGCCCTTTTTCTCTTCTTGAAACCTCGCTCTAAAACCCTAAGTGTTAAGGAACGTGAATAGGTGATTTAAAATCTGATTAGACCCTTAATTAGGTCAGGAAAAACGTGCTAAGCCTAGTGGGAAAAAGGAAAAGACCAAAATACCCTTTCCTAAAACGAATGAAGTGCCTTAAATAGAGAGGCTTCACTCAAATAGGTATAACTTTTTACTCCAAGCTTCAAATGGAGCAAACTTGGTGGTGTTGGAAAGAGAACTCAAATACCTTCGATTTGATAGCTAATGGACCACCTAACTCATTATGTACTGAGAGATATGATCGTTTGAAATTGACCTAAGTAGAATCTTAGGTCAAAACTCACTCGTTAGGGAAGCTTCCAACTCAACTTTGTTGTAGGGGATTCTAGTGGACTTAAATTGATACCCAAAACCATTTCCACACTAATGAATTGACCTTATAATCTAAGAACAATTAAGAATCACTCGGTATGACCTTATACGCAATTCAAGTATGGTTCGAGTCTTAACTTAGAAATTTTTGGGGTGTTACAATATCATTCACGAAAACAGAGAAGAAACATTTTAATACATTTGTTAAAGTGGATATTAGATACATTAAAAATCTATTCTCATCCAGACTGATACATTTAAAAAATAGAAATTCACAACGCACTGGCTATATTGTATCACGTTATATCCAGTAATTCACATGAATGAATCTATAAGTGTATCATTATTATTTCATTGCACACATATCCTTATACAAATTTAAAAAATAAAAAAAATATCACATGTATCTGATACTTTATATAAACACCAAAATAACCCACATACATGCAAACCCATTACATGCGAGTCTAATTTGTAATGTATCAAGCTCTAACCTTTAATATATCATGTATTTTATATCAATATACAAATTCAAAATTCAAAGAAACCACTATTTTGAGCAGATAATAGACACATTTAAACTTGAAAGTAACTCAAATAATGATACATTTAAAATTAAAAAAATCACATGTACCTGGTACACGAAATTAAACACACTATGGCTATAATTGTATCATGTTGTATCAATCTATTCACATGCATCAAAACAGAATTGCATCCATTGTTATAGTCAGTAATGTATTATGGCTTACATACGCCTCTAATTAGTAATGTATCAACTTCAATCAACAATGTATCATGACTTATATTACTAATATCCACACTCAAAAATCATAAAACAATGATTACAGCACAATAATATGTGTTGCATACCTTTTGTTATCAGATCTCTTAACTCAAAAATTGAAGCCATGGTCGATTTTGTATTTTTCCATTATAGCCACTAGAGTAAAATTATCTTTGTACAATTGATTCACTTTCACATTCGTACTCTTTGTATCATCTATGTAATTTGTTATTTCCATTTCTGAAATATAACATAAATCACTAATTTTTTTATTCCACCAAATAAAGAGCATGTGTGTCCTTTTCAGAACCTTCAACACACACAATTGAACCAGTCGATACATCAAAGCTTTGTATCTCGCAATCAACCTTATCTATTGTATCAACATAGAGTAGATACATACCAAATCCAATCTCATGTTTCTTAACCTCAACGTACAGCTTTACCCCCATATCATTCCTAATAATCATAGGAGACGAATTACCTTCTACAATGTATCGGATCTCGATATTTTTTCTCAATTCATCAATACTCAACTCAGCTGCAATGACTGAAACTAGATTTATGAATGAAATATTTTTCCCGACCACTATACCATCACTCCGGTATCCTTCATATCTAACCTCACTTTCCCATATTCCTGAATGCCTCAACAAAATCGTAATATTCATTATGTATCTTATCAAAACTCTCGACAAAAAAATTTGAATACGATTTCTTCATTGAAATAAAGACGACGATGATCTGGGATTTTGAAATTTGAATTTTGAATTGGATTGTTATTTTAAGATACACGTTTCTCTGATTTGTAGTAATGAGGAACTAAATAACGTAAATCATGGGATTGCAATTTCAATTTCAGTTTTGTTTCCCTTTTTATGCGTAACAACAGTTCCATATAATGTATCAATATTAATGTATCCGCGCAACATATTATGTATCCGTAAAGAGTAAATTTTAAGGGATTAATGTAATTACAAAAAAAGTAGGGATATGATGTAATTTCATCTTTACACTATGGGATTTATGTAACATATACAAAATTTTAAGAATCCCATAGTGTAAGGAACACATTACATCTTATCCCTACTCTTTTTCTAATTACAATAATCTCTTACTTTTTTCAAATTCCGAATACATAACTTAGATTCCGGATATATTACTGCTGATACATGTATCCAGCTGTTACGCTTAAAAAGAAAAAAAAAATAGAAAATCCAATTAAAATCCCATAAATTATGCTTACACATTTCTCTTACTATCAATCATACAGTAGCAAATCGTAACAGAATCAACAATTTCAAAATTTAAATTTCTTCTTCCTGTTCATCGAAGAACCTTTCAAATTGGATTTAAAAATTATCAAAAATTCGATAAGATACATAATGAATATTTCGATTTTGCTGAGGCATTCAGGAATCTAAGAAACTGAGGTTAGATATGAACGACACAACAGTGATGGAACCGAAGCACATGTAGACGTTATTGGTAATGAGATTCAATCCTAGCCAAATTGTAACAAGCTAGCACAATTCAAAATTCTTCTTCCCATTCTTCCAAAAAACTCTCTATTTTGAAATCAAAATGGTCGACAAATTATACTGATACAACATGAACCTGTCGATCTTGTTGAGACATTCCGAAATCTGAAAAAGTGAGGTAAGGTATGAATGATACAAAAGTGAAGAAATTGTTGTTGGTCAAAATATTGATTTTGTGAATCTCAAATCAGTCATTTTAGCTAAATTAGAGATCGGTGAGTTGAGAAAAAAAATTGGACATCTGATACAACGTAGAAGGTAATTCATCTCCAATGATTATTAGGAATGACATAAGAGTAAAATTGTACGTTGAAGTGAAGAAACAAGAGCATGGATTTTCAATGTATCCGCTATGCGTTGATACAACAGACAACAAGACCAAAGAGATACATAGCTTTGATGGATCATCCATATCTTTTATAATGCTGTGTAATCGTTTTTTGAATTGTGTTTTTGAGATGAATAGATTTACCAAGATAAATTACTATTTATGTATCATGTTTAAATTGACAAGTACTGTATTTCTACTAGATACATTAAATAAGTAATTGTTGGTCATAAGATATTAGGTTTGAGATCAATAGATTACTGTGTGGTAGTTACTATGCATCGGATACATTTAGTATAAATTCGAATTTATGTATCATGCCCAAAAAATTAGTGCATGATAAATTACTATTTATGTATCTTATTTTGTTTGAGAAATATTGTATTTTATAAAAGATACATTATACATGTAATTGTTCTTAACAACATTTTTTTTTGTGTGATACATAACACATTGATGAGTTGATATGTATATCATACATGTAATAAATTTTGAAAACAACTGGATTTGATATATGTTATGTATCAGGTGTATATCCATTGATTTGATACACAACGCTTTAGTTATAGAATATTTGGGTTTATGTATCAAGTGTATTTATTGGGTAATATGTACAGACACATAACCTTCTAATTTGAATAAGCCTGAACAAAAATTAAAGACTGTAGATACATAACAACAACTCATATATGGTAGATTATACAATTTGTAATAATTATGTGTCAGATAAATATTTAAAAAAATCAATCAGTTGCTCTATCAATGTTGTGTCATATATACATAACTATGAATATGATATAAACTAATATTGTTATAAAACATTAGTGTTTATGTATCTATAATAATATTTGATAATGTCTAAAGATACATAGCCTTCTAGTTGATTAAGTTTTGGTGCATGTATCTGGTACTAAAAATAACGAAATTTGTAATAGTTATGTATCAAATACATAACTATGAACATGATACATACTAATTTGTGTTTCAAAACATATTTTTGAAAACGATACATTGAACGAAGGCATTATACATTAATTTAAGAAACAAAAACAACTAGATACATTAAAAATCTGAACCCATATATTTCAGAAAAATGAACAACAAATAATCGAAAAAAAATCAACAATCTGATCTACACTTTCTCAATATCTAAAAATTCTTCTACATTTTCTCAATGTCTAAAACTCTAAACCCATATGTTTTAGAAAAAGATGAACAAAAAAAATAAAAAATCTACAATCTAATCTACTGAAAGCAAAAAAAATGATGAAGAGATCCTTCTACACTTTCTCCTATGCTTTGTATCAACTCCTGTAAATTCATCACTTTCTAATTCAACTGCAATTGCTAATTTCAAATTCACAAACAAAATATTTTCTCCAACAACAATTTCATCGCTTCTGTATCATTCATACAATACTTAAAATTCCCAGATTCCTGAATGTCTCAGCAAAATTGATATATTCATGATGTATCTTCTCCAAATTTTTGAAAATTTTGAATCAAAGTTGAGGATGTTGGACGATCTGCTTGAACAATTTTGAATTGTTGAATTGTTGAAGTTGTTACATGTTGTGAGTGATTAATTAGCAGTGATTAAAATGTGATTGTATATTTTATGGGATTGTAAATTGATTTTTTTCCTTTTTAGCATAACAGACAGAAGATTTATGCATCAGCCGCTATGTATCCGGACATTCTAGGATGTATCCGAAATCCTTAAATTTTAAGGGATTTTGTAATTTGAAAAAGAGTAGGGATAGTATGCAATTATCTCTAACACTATGTAATTTATGAAAAATATACTAATTTTAAATTAAAATTTAGATTTAGAAAATTGGATCTAATTTTCATAATACAAATTTAGTATTTATATTAAAAGAAGTCATAATTATTTTACCATCCCAATTGTTCAAATTTGTTTGTTTGTTAAACATATGTGCATGCAATGTTAATTAGTTTAATATTAGAATTATATGCTATTTTGATGAGCATGATTATGTTAATATGTTTAGCATTAATTTTTCAAATAATGATGAGTTAACACTTTAGCATGCATAATATGTTAATTAGTTTAACATTTTTACATCAATTTAGCACGAAATAAACGTTAATTAGTTTGAAATTAATTTTATCATAATATGTTCAACATGCCTAATATGTTGAACGATTACTTGCACCTATATTATAATCTATATTAATTAGATTATGCATAAATCATAAATAAGAACTTATTTGTGGTTCACAAAGCGAAAGCAGAAAACTTGGTTGAACCTCGATTGGGATCACAAATCAATGGTGGTTGACACATTATGTTGAAGCAACCTCTTTATCACAATCTAAATCCTAACAACTGGAAGAGAAAAGAGTGTCACCTCAGTCTGCTAAGAGAACAGAGACCGAAATACACAAGAAAAAGTGTCTCAGACGTATCAACATTGTTAAAGTGAAATGAAATAATTGTGAACAGAAGGGTCACTATGCAAAAGATTGTTATGAGCCTCCTAAAAAAGATATTTCAGAAAATTAGAATTAGTAAACTTCGTATTTCTAGTTCTACTTTACTAGATGAATCTAATCTTTTATGAATTGTAGACTCAAGAACAACAAACCACATAGTATGGAAGTGTGATGCCTTTGTTGATTTTTGATGAATTATACGTGGATCAATATAAATACCGATGGTTTTGGCCCACAGTTTTAAGGTCATGGTATTGTAGTAAGGTGGTTTCCAATTTTCTATTTAAGTATTTGCTTGGTTATTAAGTTAGAGGTGGTGGATGCATTTTTAGAATTGGGGTTTGATTTGACTTAATGGTAGAAAACCCTGATTTGAGTGGAAATATCATGGAGCTGGCCTAGAGTTTGGGATTAGGATATAATCCGGGGGTTTATTTAGGCCAATTGGGTATGATTATATGTCATATTGATTATTTATATACCAAGAACAAGTCCCCTTCTCTTGAGTCAATCCCGATAGTTTCAGAATATTAGGTGGTATTTCCTACAGATCTACCTAGTATGACTCCAGATAGGGATATTGATTTTTGCATAGATTTGGAGCTGGCACTCACTCAATATTTATCCCTAATTATCGTACGGTTCTGATAGAGTTGAGGGAACTCAAGATTGAGCTTCAAGAACTTCATGATAAGGGACTTGTTCATCCTAGTGCATCGCCTTAGGGGTTCTCCAGTCTTGTTTATGAAAAATAAGGACAGTAGCATGAGGATGTGTATAGACTACATATAGTTGAGTAAGGTTATTATCCGGATTAAGTATCCTTTACCTCGCATAGATAATCTATTGACCAGTTGTAGGGTGCTTCAGTGATTTCAAAGATTTACTTAAGGTCCAGGTACCATCAGTTAAAGATTAGGCCAGAGGATGTACTTAAGATGACATTCAAGACTCGATATGGACATTATGAGTCTTGGTGATGCCATTTGGGTTAACCAATGCGCCAATGACTTTCATGAGTTTGATGAATGGTATCTTCAAGACATTCCTAGATTCCTTTGTGATTGTGTTCATAGATGATATTTTTATCTACTCTAAGAGTAAAAAAGAGCATGCAGATAGCCTTCGCATCGCTCTGGGTATCCTTGGAAAATAGAAATTATATGCCGAGTTTTCAAAACGTGAATTTTGGTTGACTTTGGTTTCTTTCTTAGAGCATGTGGTCTATGAAAAAGGGGTGATGGTGGACCCACAAAATATTAAGGCAATTAAGAGTTGGGTCCATCCTAGGTCTATGATTGAAGTTACAAGATTTGTAGGACTTGCTAGCTATTACAACAAATTCATTAAGAATTTTGCTTCCATTGCTACTCACTTGACTAGACTGACTCAGAAGGAAGTATGCTTTGTATGTTCTGACAAGTATGAGGAGAGCTTCCAAAAACTCAAGACACTCCTGCCTATAGCTCATATCCTAGCATTGTTAGTTGTAGGTAAGGATTTAATTTCATTGTGTTTTGTGATGCTTCTCCTTTGGGTTTGAGTTATGTGTTTGTGTTAATGCAAGACAAGAATGTGATAGCCTATGATTCAAGACAATTGAAGCTATATGAGAAGACCTACCCAACATATGATTTCGAGTTGTCAGTGGTGGTTTTCGCACTCAAGATCACGCGACATTATCTCTATAGTGTAGAGTATGAATTGTTCACTGATCATCGCAGCTTGCATAATGTATTCACACAGAAAGATTTGAATCTGAGATAGGAAGTTGGATGGAGTTTTTGAAGGATTATTGTCACAACCCAAACTACCCCATAGACGTGACATGGCAAATAAAATCTCGAAAGACTCTAAACAAGCCAATTGACATAAGCATGAACCTATGATAACAATAAAACTAAAATAAGAGATAAACAAAAATATAATCTTAAACCATCAATCTCGTAATGATACCAAAAATTAGAGTACAAAGCCTCATAAAGGGGAAATGTTTTACAACAAGCCTCTACTAATCATCGTTGTGGCTAGGACAAACCCTAGCTCACGAAATAAGTCTAAAAATTGAAAATGTAAGAAAGATATAAAAGATTCATATCACGTGGTCATGCCCTCGAACCATGAGGACTCACCAAAATTGTAAAGCAAACTGATAAATCCAAACTAGTCATGGACAGATGGGAATGTCAGAACCTATATTATGAAAAAATATAGGCACAAGAGATATATATATTAGTACTCAAAATGTACTAAGTATGAGGAATGATGCATGAGTATAAACATGGTAACGTGATCAGTATGAAAATATGATAATGCATGACCAAGTAAAACATATCAAATCGGCTAAGTTTAGTTCATAAATCATTAACAAGGTCAATGCAATATTCAAAAATCATATTGTAAGTTGAAGTCATAACATATGTATAAAACATAAGCTATTTAGAAAATCTTATTCTTTTGTGAGAGATATCGTTAACCGACATAAACCATTTGAGCTGTAACATGGAATTCACTGTATGCTCCCACACCGAAAATAGAGTATCCTACTTGCTAAGGTAAGGACCATGTTCTCAATCTTAGGTGGATCCACTAGCTAATGTCCAATCAGGAAAATCCTATGGGGCACGCAGTTCAAGGACTTGGGTAATCACTACTAGTCCAACTCGGTGCTAAGTAAACTCCCAACGAAAAACATATAGAATTATATTAAGTTCATAATATTAATCTTTGAAATGGTACGAATCTAGTAACACAAATTCAATCATAAAGACTCCTAATAATAAGAATAGCTCCTTCAAAATATCATGATTTCATAACATATTCAATTCATAAGAGACACTTAATAGAAAACATCTAAATTATGATAATCTTTTCATAATGAGAATACTTTAATCGGAAGCAAGCTATTTTCATAAAATCATATCGACACTTTATTCGAAAGTATCTTTGAATCATAATCTCTTCAAATTCATAATGCATGCATAATCTCAAAGCTTAGTTCATTGTCAAAATATTCATATAACATGAGTTCATATAGAAATCATTAAAATATATAATTATGATCAAATTATGCATAATAAGATCAATCAAGATAGAAAAGCCTTAATTCAATTGAACTCATACAAAATCATGGAACCCTAAAATTTGGGTAAGGATCATAGTAGAGAAATTTAGGTTTCTTTGGGACTCAATGGATGAAAAGGGATCCATTGATGAATTTCCCACCGACCTTAATGAACCTTAGCTTTGGAATTGGAAAAGGAGACTTGAAGCTTGAAGAAACCCTGGATCACCTTGGGAGAATCCCTTGGAGAAGAAGACCTTGAGAGCTTTTGGGGTTTTGAGAGAATGAGAGGGAATGAGAGAGTTTTGAAGTGTAAAATCAGTTATAGGGCTTAGAAATAGTCTAGAAATGACGTAGTTTAGGAATAAAAAAGGTAGCCAAAGACTCAAATAACCCTGAATTAAAACTGTCAAAGTGACTCTACGGCACCATGTGTGGTCCATACAAGCTTCTATGAACCGTATTAGTCATCCGTAGATCGCCATACTGGAGACCCAATTTCAAATTCAAAAACCACGAACCACTCTCTATGATCCGTAAAAAAATCCATGGCCCGTAACCCCTCTCATACATCTCAAGTTTAGAATTTCCCCCAAGTCATAGTCACCAACCACGAATCAGTCTCTACGGGCCGTATAAAATTGTACAGTCCATACACTCACCCATTCAACTCAAGGTATAAAAAATCACCAAGTCTAAAATTCTATTCATGACAGGAAACCACAGACGGTAGTCCCTTGTACAGGCCATCCTGTTGGCAAATCCATCAAAGACTTTGAAAATTTCAAACTTTCCAAGACTTAAACCACGCGTGTCATCTACAGATCGTAGGACTTTGTACGGTCAGTACTTGGCCTCGTATAAATCTACACCAGCAAAGTTTTCTGCACTTTTCCTTTCCAACTTAACTTTCTAACTTTTGAGGTGTTAATATAACTTTTTAGTACCATCTGGGTAAGGCCACTGTGATGGCAGGTGCATTGAGCCGGAAAACGGTAAGCATGTGCAATTTGGCTTATTTAGGGGTGTCTAAATGACCTTCGGCTAGAGAGATTTATACTCTAGCATATGATTTCATACAATTGGAATTTCAAAAAAAGGTGGAGTGTTGGCCAGTATCGAAATTAAACCCACATTCCTTGAGGAAATCAAAACCAAGCAATTTTAGGATAAGCAATTGAACATACTTCGAAACAAGGTGGTGTTTGGTGAGACCTTGGATGCCACACTTGATGGTGGTGGTATTCTATGTTTTACAGGATATGTTTGAATTCCTCGAGTTGACAACTTGATTCAAAATGTGTTGGCAGAGGTCATGGCTTACAATACTCGATTCATACGGGCTTAACCAAAATATATCGAGATTTCAGGAAAATTTATTGGTGGCCTAGGATAAAGAGGGACATAGATCAATATGTGTCCAAATGAATTTTTTTTCATTAGGTGAAGTATGAGCACCATAGGTCTGCAGGACTACTTATGCCCATTTCGGAGTGGAAATAAGAGAGGATAGCGCTGGATTTCGTGGTGGGTCTTCCTAAGACTTTGAGAAAGTATGATTCCATTTGGGTCATTATAGACAGGTTGAATAAATCAGCCTACTTTATTCCAGTCAAAGTGAATTACAATTCTCAACAGTTGGCCAAGATTTACGTCAAAGGGATAGTAAGATTTCACAGGGTGCCCCTTTCCATCATTTAAGGCTGGGGTACCCAGTTCACTTATAAATTCTAGGGAAAATTGCACGAAGTGTTGGGCACCCAGCTCACATTTAGCATGGATTTTCATCCTTAAAAAGATGGTCAGTCAGAGAGGACGTACGATTTAGGTATTGGAAGACATGTTGAGAGCCTATGTGATTGACTTTGGGGGCCATTATGGGATTAGTTCTTACCTTGTGTGAATTCTCTCACAATAACAGTTATCACACCATTATTGACATGGCACCATTCGAAGCACTTTATGGTAGGGCTGTTCAAAATCGAACCTACGCCGATAATCCGAATCAGAAAAAAGTTATTGGTTTATCAGTAATGGGTTATTGGTTTAGCGATTTTGATAACAGTTTTGATTCTTTTTGTTATCGGGTTATCGGTTCTTAACTGTTTGAGATTTTTTTTAACGGGTTAACCAATAACCCGATAGTAAATTAAATAATTATATTTATACCATTTTGTATATAAAGTTTTTGACTTAGAGTTTAGTTTCCTACTTTTATTTCTAGCTGTCTCAAACTCTTGGTTATTCTACAATGTAAAAGTGTTTGCTTTTGAACAAGATGCAATTTGTGAACTCATATGCATGGTTTATTTAGTTTGTCACCTTGTTTCTAAGTGTTTTTCAATGATTTTTTTTGTTAAATCTTAACTGTTAAATCGATAACCGAACCAATAACGATCAATAATCGATAAGTCAATATCTTAATGGTTCTATAATGGTTTAGCATCTCTATAAATCGATAATCAATAGGTCAAATTGATAAACTTCAAAATCGAACCGAATCGACCGATACACAATCCTACTTTATGGGAGGGGATTTAGATTGCCCATAGGAGAGTTTGAGTCAAGGGATGTAATGCCTTTAGGCGTTGACTCGGAGAGGGAAACTCAGGAAAAGGTGAGAGGCATCCAAACCAAGCTTGGTAATTCGATTACTAGGTCTTAGAATCCATGGTAGTGACTTTAGGGGAGGGCTTGGTTTGATTTAATGGTGAAAAACCCTGGTTTGGGGGGAAATATCATGGAACTGGCCTAGGGTTTGGGATTAGTATTTAATCCAAGTGTATTTAGGACAATTGGGTCTAATTATGTGTTGCATTGTTTGTTTATAGACCAAGAACAAGTTAGGATTGATAACAAGGGGAAGGATCAAGTTCAGTAGAGAATTTCGGGCTTGATTTGAGGTAGGTGATGGTTGAATTTGTTTCCCGTTTACATTATACATGCATATTAACTATTTCGCTAGTATTACTTGTACAATACATGGTTTGGGAGATAAAAAGGATGAAACGGAAATGATGTCTTGTTGTTACTTTCATGTAATGAATGTGTCCTATTTACTTGTGTTTACAAGTGTAATTGTATTTATTGTGATTGTGATTGTGTATGAGTGTTGGTTGGCTCGGTTAGCACACTAGCACGCTTGGTACATATTATCGATTAGATCAGGTACCACACCTTGTACGAAATACCACGTCTGGTACAAGTTCTATATCGGTTGGCTCGAGTACCATGCATGGTTCATGCAATTGTTTGTGTGTTGGTTTTATGAGTGAATCAGGTTGACTTTATTGCAATGTTCTTGAGCATATTTATTGTGATTGTTAAGTAAGGATGAGGACTTGGAGTCTTTTTTATATTTATGAATGTGGTTATATATGCATGTTGTCTGGTTTTACTAAGTTGTGGTTACTTGTTTATATTTTGTATAACTGGAGCTGACCGATGATCCTACCAGTACACTGTTAACATTGTGTATTGATATTGTACTTGCTCTTTTTTTGCTGAGTACATTGCATATTCCAGCGACTGCTAAGCGATCCTTTTTTGACTCCAACGCTTCCTGAATCCAAGGGTGAACTACTTCTTTCGGGCGGCTGTGGGTTCATCTTTTACCTCTAGTCCATTTTTCGGACTCAGACATCTTGTTTTTCCTTTGTGCGTGGTTGCATCTCCATATTCTAGGCTAGTAGATGTTTTGGTGCATGACTTTCAAGTTCCACGTAGGTTTTGGTGATGATTTTGTTTAAAAACTTATTTTACTTAAAGGATATCTTAGGTTATTATTTTCTTGTGTATTTAGTAGAGAGTTGGTTCTATCACTTAGTGTGTAGTGTGGGTGCATGCCTCTCACGGTGGATTGGATCGTGATTGTATCTCTTTTAGCAGAATTATATTAGAAAAGTTCATATATGATTTAATATGCAAAATAGTAGCCATGTGGATACTTCTATCAGTAAGGTCAATCCTTGGGCAATCAGATGTGTCCTAAGACTTCCGAAGAGTCAGAAAGAATGAGTTGAGTTCCTTATAGGAGCGCAATTAAAAGTCAAATGTGGGCTCTCGCATCAGCAGCACAAGAAGTTGTTCGATTCATAAAGTTCTTGTAACAATGAATAGGGATGACAATGGGGCGGGATGGGGTGGGTGCGAGGCTGATTTTAGCCTTTGAGAGGTGGAGCGGATGAGCTTTCATGCGGGGTTGGGTGGGTGATGATAAATATTTTAAAATTTTAAGCGGGGCGAGGCTATTACAGGTTGAAACAAATTGTTAAAACTTTATTGTTGATTTCGCTGCAATTTCTGATATCTGGGCTCTAGCAAGAGACCCATTTGGACTAAAAATCTTCGAATAACTTTTGAATTTATATTTTCAACCAATTTAAATTTTTTATTAATCAACATTCAACAATGATAATTAAAATATATTTTTCTTACCTAAATCTGATTTACGTACATTTGATATGTTAATGTATTGTTTAAATTTCGTCAAATGACAATTGACATAAATAAATTTGTGTCAATCATAAGTTTATCTAAAATTCTAAGTGATCATAAAAAAAATATTAAAGAAGGCAACATGATACTAAGGTTTTAATTTTTTAAGATTGCAACCTCTGTAGTCCTTTATCAACTCAAATGACCTTTAAAATCATATGCTTTGATTTATAGTTTCCACAAACAATATTTCTAATTATTAAATCTGTAAGTTCATTCCTTAAGATTAAAGTATTACAGAAAAAAATAATATCATGTAGAAATAATAAAGTAGAAAAAATAAAACAAATACTTATGCGAGGAGGAACGGATTTAGGCAGAGTTATGTGGAGCGAGATGAAGCGCAACGGATTGAAATTGAAGAAAAATGTCATGCGGGGCAAAGCCGGGTGGGTTGAAATTTTTACGGATTATGACAAACCCACCCTGTACCCGCCCCACCCTGCCCCATTGCACCCCTAACAATGAAGATGCTATATCTTCTACCAAGGAACCCAAGTTTCTTTACAAAATCAAACACAGAGATATTAAGTACAATTATGCGAGAGACATTGTTAGATGCAAGGTAGTGAACGTAAAGTATGTGTCTAGCATAGATATGTTAATAGATTCATTGACTAATTCTTTGACTAGAGATGTAACATACTCCCTCCATTTCAAATTGAGTGACCTGTTTTGACTTGATATGGAGTTTAACTAAGTAAAAAAGAGTAATGAATCTTATGGTGTAAAATTAAAAATCTGTCAAATATATCAAAATAGTTTTTGATCTTGTGGTCTTAAACATATCCATGTGAAAAGTTAAAATAAAAGTTGCTAAAAAAGAAAAATGTCATTCTTTTTCTAAACAGACTAAAAAGGAAAGTAGATCAAACAAATTAAAATGGAAGGATTATATTATATAAGGAAGAATTTTTATTTATTGATCTTCCTAATACATACTTTCGAGTTTTGTCAGATGGTAATTTGATGAGCTTAGCTTCACATATTTTCACAGGAGACACCATACCTTCATAGTTCATACTAATCATTATGGTTCTAACCTCCAAATGTTGAATTGTCATTCAAGAATAAAATGACATGTTTGATGGCATTTGTTTAGACGAAAAATGTGTTTGATGACATTTGTTTAAGAACTTCTTCATATTCTCAGAACTTAGAAATGAAATTGTATTCTACTAGTGAAGATGAGATCATATCCATTTGTACAAAATGTTTCAAGCTCCTGATGCATGGCTATCAAAGGTCCAGGAAGTAGGAGTTACAGAAATCCGTCTTCATCTTGGGCGGCATGGTTTCTCCTCCTATGTCGATTGCACAAGTGCATACAAACATCACTCATTCACTATGATCTGCACAAATCATGCCAAGTACTTGAACAAATTTGGGTTATCTTTGTCCCTCTCTAGGTATTCTCTAGTTATCAAATCTTCGATTCTCTTCTTGATAGCTTTGACATCAGGCTATGGAGTATTCAAAACAAAGTAATTAGCTCAGTTGAACTTGAATAACGAATATAAAAATTGAGAAGTAGAAGTTTAACCCTGGGGATACCTTGAATATCCGTCCCAACTGCTGAACGCATTCCATAACCAGTTGCTGGTGGGCCAATACTTTACGACTCTTCATAATACGCACAATGGAAGCATCTATAGCATACCGCCTATCCTTGTCAACGTCTTCAATAACCTTTTTCTTCTCATCAACAGGAGGGAGAGGTATCTGCATACCATTACAGTAATATCCTCACAGGGTCAGTAATGTTGTGCAACAATTCATAGTAGAAAGGCTAAAACCTTACTCATCATTAATTATACCTTGATCCTCCTCATTTTGTCAGTGAACTTTGAGTTGAACTCAAAGACATCAGTCGGAGAAATTGTTTTTGTGCTTGGCTCCTTGTTGAGAATCTTGTACTTCGCACATGAAAGGGAATGAAGAAGCCG
The DNA here is from genome assembly GCA_018342035.1 of Solanum appendiculatum. NCBI lineage: Eukaryota > Viridiplantae > Streptophyta > Magnoliopsida > Solanales > Solanaceae > Solanum > Solanum appendiculatum. The sequence continues at coordinate 273,098 of JAGDQO010001237.1, read as the reverse complement.
AACAACATCATCATCTGATAGGTTTAATTGCGTCATGATTTCCTGGTAACTCAATCTATGTGATGCATTAAAGAGCAGCAGAGCAGATGCCTACGAAAATGAAGAAGTCTCAATCTCGTTTTCTAATTGATAACATAAAAGAAATATTTCAAATTAACTGAGCCTATCCGATTTCAAAAAGTAAGCCAACAATCAACCTGATAAGTAGTGACAACGAGCTCAATAGTCTTCGGCTCAAAATTTCCATTTATGTTGCAAGTTCCCAAAGAGTATATCCACGAAAGGTTCCTGTGCTTCGTTTTTGTTTGATAAAACTCCTTGAATACTTCAACGCACCTAACCTGACAATGCGCAGCATAAAATGAATCAATGACATGACGTTTGAGAAGAAAAATGATTCAAGCAAAAAAAACATGCATCATTCCTTGCTGAAAGAGAAGAACTTCAGCAAGAGAAACAAGGGTCAAAACCAAGATAAAATCAACTGCATTATGCCAATTAACATATTGATATGATATACCATTTCTGCTGGGAGGTTGAGATCAAAAGACTTGTAGCTAGGCCAGAAGCCAGTAGTCAAGACAGTCACCGTCAAGTCAATTCCTGGATTTGCTATAGGATTATTGCTCAAATACTCCTCAAAGTTGGCTTGATTTTCCCTTGCCAATGTCAAATCTGTGACCTATAGGAAGAGAAGAAGAATGTCACCAGAGAACATAGCCTTAAATTCAGCATAATTGATCTGGATAGCTTACCATTCTCTCCATCTTTGATGTGAACTGTCCCCCACACTGCTGCTTCAACTTTGTTAGGACACTTCTCTCATGTTCATCATTGGCACTGTTATCAAATAACAACCGCCGGGCTAGCTTTTTCCTGAAAAAAAAAAAGGAAGTCATAAACTTATAACAGAGAAGAAGCTAATATTCAAGTAGTGGTTGAGATACATAGTAGAGGTAACTCTACCTATAGAATTCTGCAAACAAGTCCTTTTCACTAATATAAGCTAGCAGCTTTACCACCTGCAAGTGAGATCTATTATCAGCTTTCTCCTGCTCCAGTAGTACGAAGAAAAAGCAGATGCTCTAGAAGAAAAGAAGATAAGGGGATCTATAGAGCAAGAGCTCACCTTCTCCAACGTCTCTTCAATGGCTTCATCATTCAATTTTTCACTCCCGCCTTTTTTGAGAATGTCATCGCAGAATGTGGCAAGAAGTTCAGTGCTTGAGCTACCAGCAACACCCTTGTTGCAGAAAAGTTCGAAAGCTTCTTTAAGTGCCTAGAAAGTGACAAAGAGGACAGATATTAGCAATTTACTTTTACCCTAATGCACATACCTAATGCACAGAGTAGGACAATTAAATTAGACAACTATCCTTTGCTCCAACACATACCTTGTGAAAAAGTGTGTGGTTTTGGAAACAGTTCTCCACATATGCCAAATATTTATCATGAAGCTCAATCACTTTCCGAACAAAAACCTGAAAATTCAGAAGTAAGTTAACCGCCTAAAACATATTCAAGGATCAGATAACAGATTTACTAAGGGATTACCAGTTCCTGCAAACCAACAACGTCTCTCCTATCTGCCTGTTGAAGAACACTAGTTGATAAGAAAGAATGCACGACATTGAGAAATTATATTAAATGCATTCACAAAGAAATACCAGTCTCATCTTTTAGAGAATCATTCCTAAAAAGATAAAATGAATTAATCTTGACATTGTTCTAACCAGCAGAAGGGGAAAAGTTAAGATACATAAAAGAAGGAAATGCGACAAAAGGCTCTTGTTGGTTCCCTAAGCAACTGCTCATGTTCTTTCTTTAAGATAAGTACAGAATTTAATGGGGGATTTTGCTTTAAAGAAACGTTTAGCATCTCTTTGAAGTAACATTCCCAACCACCAAATTATCAATGATCATGTACTGAATGACAAATAAAGTAAATGAAACAAAACAATCACTGAGATGAAGTCAAACTTTGTGACTTCATGCTTTTGATAGAAAAGAGAAGATATGATGTTAAAAAGAAATCTCTGAACAAAACACATCAAAAGCACAAACTGGCAATTAAAATAAGCAGAATAGCAATATGCTACAAACAAGGGTTATGGTGGAGTGGTATGTACTCCTTACTCCTTAATCAGGTCTCCAGTTCGAGTTCCCTCGGTTACCGAGTCACATTTATTACGGAGCGCTTTACCCCCGGTGTGAGATATTCCGGCGCGAATCCGGATTTACTCGAGCCCCAATGCGGGTACTGAACACCGGGTGGGAAACCCCCCCAAAAAAAAAAAGCAAAATGCTCTAATCAGCAATAAATAGCTAGTCTCACAAACTGACAACTCAAGATGTGATACACAATATATTCTAGCAGTCATCTCCCCTTTTCAAGGGATTGCTGTTTTTTGAGAAAGGTCCCTGAACTTGTTGTCACTTACTTTTTTTACTGAGTTTACTATCTCTTTTTACTTGATGTATTGTGAAGCAGCATGAGCTTTCTAATGAATGGATTTTCCCTTTCTCTAATATTTATATCGAGCATTTTCTAGGGACAAAACCACCCATCCACCCCCACCCTAATGGTGTTGAACGTTCTTCTTCTTCTTCATGCCTCTCAACAACTTTAACCCAGAAAACTAGTCTAGAACCATCAGGGACAACATCAAGCATGTACAACCCCATGTGCCTGTCATTTGTTATGAAAGATGGATGGATTTTTCCCTTAGTATTCATCAATTTACTAATGATCAAGTTGCTCGATTCACAATTTAATTCCATCAACCATGTCGCCATATGTACTATTGCTACACAGGACAATGGACACTGTCACCTTACTCAGAGAGTTCCACTTCCAACATTTTAAAGTCTCCTCCCATTCACCACCATAATCACCACTATATTCAGCAAACAACGAAATAAACCAGTAATGGTAAATGCTACTGCTCACTGCTTGATGATTGTAGAATACTAGAAAAAAGAAAACCACGGAGATAGATCTCTTACAGGTCAGATAGGCTACTGAAATGGTGAAATGTAAAAACAAAATGCGCTGGAAACCAACTGGAAAGAGGCTGCTGGAAAAATGAGCTTCTTCTATAATGGACGAAATATTTCGAGCTTCTACAACAATGGGGAACTACAATGGCTGATCTTGAGGAGGTTTTCGTCATGTGGAGTAATTTTCCAGTGAAATGCTTCAATTTTTTGCTGGAAAGCAAGCTGGACGACAGAAAATCGGCAAGGAGGGAGAGGTTTTGGAGGGAAAGAAACAGGTTTTGTGAAAAAAAATTTAATTTCTAAATAGGGATATAAAACATTTATAGTAAGTGGTGTTAGTTTGTATTTTCTAAAATTGGGTGGTAGGAGGTATTTTGTATTTTCTAAGACTTGGGAGCTAGAGTAGATAGCTTTTAAACTTAAAGTATTGATGTCAGAAATGGTGTGTTAAAATATGAAATTAAGTTGGCCAGATACTTGAACACAAGTAACTTCGCATATTAAAATAGCAAAAACTTCTAGTTTGACAAGTTCCAAGTCGACTCAAAGTGTATAAACACCAAATAAGGAAGAATCAAATTTCTCAAGACCAAAGAATTTGAGAAAAGGATAGATATTACAAACCTTTTTGTTGCTAGCAGCATCTTCAGCCTGTTTTACCAAAGCTGTACCTTCAGCAGTAACATGCTGCATTCAGATTAAAAAGAAGGATATATGAAGTAACTTATTGGTATACAATCGAGAATATGATGTCATGAGATCACAAACCTGCTTAAAAATATTGGCCACAGGGTCTAAGACTCGAGGAATCTTAGAAAAGAGCCTATACATCCTTGATAAATCTTCAACCTAATAAAATAATCATGATTGTGTCAATTACTGCAAAAAATAAAATCAGAAACGTGGTCATTAAGATGCTGCTAACTACCTTATCATCTCTTAGTAATGCATGGCATCCAGAGTGCTCCTTCTCAAGAGGTTGAGTGCCATACACAGACAACAACTCATGTTGCACTTTCTGTAGAAAGGTGAGAGTAGTAAAGTTGCAGCTACTTTAAAGTTGATAGGCTAGATCCAGAAAAAAGAAGATGTGAACAACAAAAACTGATAGCAACATCCTCCATCTTGAAGGCTAAAGTTCCAGTAAAGAAAAAAGATTAAGAGCTAGAATGAACCTCAAGCAACTTTGTTTCGCTGCTTGAATGGAGATAATGAGAGACCCTATCCTTCTCCCGTTTCAAGCACTCCTCGGCCTAAAGTAACATTGACATAATTATGTAGGTTAAAATATGGACGTTAACCAGAAAAAGGAAAGACAGAAGAAGCAACAGGGCAAGAATGGCAGAATCAAGGGGTTGCATTCAAGGTATACTAACTTTCAGCATATAATCTGGACATGAATCTTCGATGATCCAGTTAGAAGCTTTGCAAGAATAATAAACCGCAGTGTCCTTGAGCATTGCATCTTCAAAATCGTTCTCATAATAATCCATTGACCCCATTCCAATTTCAACAAATATATCTACCACATTCTTTATTAGAGCTCTGTCAATTTGCTCTCCCTCACGCTCTTGATCAATCTGGTTAGAGGAATGTTATTGCTCAATTAAAAGGAAAAAAGAAATGGTAGTGAGAACTCAAAGCAAGACAAAAGGGATACCAGAGATATAACAGCATCCCTGACTTTTCCATTCAACTCTTGGTAGACCTGAAATAGAAAAACAGTTGCCAGTAAGATATTACTCTGTCCTAATTTACGTGATACTCCCCAAAAAAGGGACATCTTTCCAAAATTCGTAACAATTTAACTTCAAATTTCTTGTTTTACTTTATAGCCACAAAGTTTCTATAGCTTACTTTAATACCACAAGTTTAAAAATTCTTTTTTTTTCTCTTAAACTCCGTGACCAGTCAAACACCTTCACATAATTGGGATGGAGGGACTAAACGGCGATATCTTTTCGTAAAAGGACGTGACAGCAGTTGAGTATACTCTCAAACTGAAAACCAAGCTCTAGAATAGGCAAAACCCAGAAAACAGAATTAAAAAAATCAATATAGAAGCCATGAGCTGAACTCAGTGCTTTAACCAAGGGATCAGGTGGAGATGTTTAAATAGATGACCATAGAAACAAAACTTTGATTGAAAGAGAAAAGAGAAGGAGAACCATAAATTACCTGATGATAGAAGCAAGTTAGTCCAACTTCATTAAGGTCCGGCATAGAATTCCGAGCAATGAAATAGCGGTCAAGATAGTGGAAGAATCTCGACAACCATCTGACCATGACCTTATGATTTGACCACCTTTTTACCACCTCTCGCAAAATGAACTCGTCATGTTTTTCTCTCAAAGAAGGCAATACCTATTTTGAAATTGAATTGCAGTGTGAATTTAGAGAAGGTAGAATTATTTGGAGAAACAAAAATTAGGTAAACAAACTTTAAGCCAAATTTGAGTTTTCATCATTTTAAACTTCTAAGCAAAATTGCATGCCTAAAATAACATACAAAAAATCCATGAAATTTAGCAGTGTTTTTAAACTTCTATCCGCTTTCCCCGTATCCTTTTCTTAATATTCTATGGGATGAAGAAGCAGCAAGAGCAGCCTTTTCGAAATTTGAATCTTATAATAGTGGGAATAAAACTAAAAGATAATATGCCTCTTGGGAAAGCAATGCCTGAATTACATTCAGATCCCAAAAAAATGTTGATACTTGCACATAGATCCTTACTAAATAAAATGATAGAGGGCATAAAATAAAATCACAGAGGGCACCAAGGAAACTACCCGTACTAAGCCCTCTTTGTTTACATGGCTAAAATTGAAAAATAAAACAGCAACAAAGGGCTCACCAGACTAATGGTTTTCTGTTTCTTTATTAAAGAAATCATTTTTATAAGTTTCAAACAGTCCAGAATGATACATAGAGAGCAAACAATCAAGAATGGTACATGGATATAACAAACATCAAAGAATAATTATGAATAATACTTCTTCAATTCTTATTTTTCTTGTTTTATTGTAGTACCTTGTTTAATTTCTACTAAAGTGAAATGCGAATGAAAACTGAAGCTGCTACGCTTACCGTTGTTGTGATATATTCTTCATAAGCTTCACGATATTTGTCATACAGCTGTTGAGAATAATCATGTGGGGGCTTCTGAGTACACATGTTGTAAATTGTCCTGTTAGTAGACTTAAGGAAACAAAAGGTGAATCAAATCCAAGTTATCTACATGCCTAACAGTGAGGGAGTCTAAAAGGATACGTATACAGCATCATATACTCCTCTGAGCTGAACTGAGGCTCAGGCAGCCCTTCTAGAATGTTCTTCAGCTTTGTAATGCCCCTTTGCATGAAGTCCCATCCATGTTCCAGATTGATTATGCTACGCTGGTTCATTGTAATTTCAATATCTTCACAATTTAACAGAATGCAACCCTACGCAAATTCCAAAATCCTGTGGCCCTGTTCCCAAACTAAATAACATCACCCACTAAACTCAACAAAAGCTAGTATGAAAATCAAGCAATTTTTAAGCCAGTCAGAAAATCAAATCACATTAATATTTGACTTTACTGTTGAGAATAAACAAACAAATGACATAAAGAATGCTCTCATTAAATACCAAAGTCTGATGTTGGACAGGCTACAAACTTGGCTTTATCCTTGAAATATCGACCAGAATACTTGGGTTCCAAGACTTCAAAGCGGGGGCTGTTAAGGAGCGATGCATACTAAGAATCACACAAGTACCTTGAGCCATTTCTGGGTCTAACTATAGAAAGGGTAGTAGAATATGACTAAAAATCAAGAACAGGAAACAGGACTACATATTGGAAGCTTAAATTCAAGTAATACATAGAGGAGAGACGATAAAGGAGCACAAGAATAGAATCCAATAATAAAGGAACGAATCAAAGTTCACTAACTGGAAATATTCCGAATTACCAGTTATAGATGCCTAATTGGAAAAGGTAGTGGGTTTCTTTATTGGTTCAGTGTGATCTTGGTCTTCTAAATATTCTTTACCACTCTGAATTAGATATTTAGTTGGGTGTATAGGACTTTCAGTATAATGAATTATCAAGAACAAATGAACCATTTATGTAACTAAACAAGTCCAAACTCCAAAATTTTAGAAGTGTTGAGATAAGCGTAAAGTAAAAGTACACGTCACAAAAAAAAAAGAAGCCTTCGAGAGAGCTCCACAAGAGTACAATAATGTGCAACAGAGATTACCTACATTGAGCCGAAATAAAAACCCTAAGTAATTACCTCATCCGCTAATGATATTTACTTGCCAACTAATCATCTAAGCTCATGATTCATAACAAAATAACTCACAGGTATAACTCAATAGTCATTTGAGCTTACTTTTTATTCATGCTTATTGCTCGGTGAAAAGGAATTCTACTCTAAGTTCTATTTAGGGATTGATTCAGCAATTTTTTTGCAAGCTCTTAACGTCTCTTGCCCTGGAAAGGGGCACTTTTCAGGAAACTACAGTTATTGGACTAGTACCCACACGGTAACAGCATTTTGGTGGCATGAGACATGTCGGCTGGTATCATATGATACATCTCTAAGCACATTCAACGTAATTGATTGATTCCTAATGATTCTGAATTGGTTCCCGAAGACCCTGACTTGATAGGAATTCCACAAGAACTAAGTTTCACCAAGTTATTCCTAGGACCTAGATAAACCAGAGCTACCAAAACTGCACACAGAAAAGCTTAGAATACCAAAAGAAAATACACATCAAAGACACTGAAAAGCTAAGTTGCTCGGATCCTTCAAAAATACACTATTTTTGGAGGATCCGACACTCACCCGTCGACATTTTTGAAGAGTCCGAGTAACATATCTGAAAAGTCTAAAGTTTCAGGCAGTTAATGAAATAAAACACAGCTCTGGAATCTGCTGTTCGTATTGAATTTCTAGTTTACATGAATGCCGTCGGTTGCAACAAAGAATGAACCAAAAATTAAACTCAAACCCTACCAGTAATGAACACTAAACCTCCACTACACCTAACTTCAAAAAGGACAAAACAGTCATGCTCAGAATCAATTATAGAGAAATAAAAAACAACATAAAACGAAGTCCATCAATCACAGCTCTGAAGATCGCAAAATCAACCACAACAAAACAGCACAATTTCAATAGCTACTGGAAACAAAATCAATAACAGGATCAATCCGAAGCAAAGGAACAAGCAATTAAACCAAAACAATCACATCAACTAGGCATCATAGATATATACATACGTGGGAACAGTGTACATCGAATCAGAGCTCACAATTTAACCGGAAAATATACCTGACCGGAGAGCAAAGAAATTTAACGAAAGGGTGATTGGAGAGTCTAGACCCAATGAGAACTGCCAGGAACCACTGATGAGAAGAAAAGAATCGGGTGAGATGTGGATCTCTCTTTCCCCTTTTATGTGGTTTTCCTATTTCCTCGAAAACCCCCTTATATCTAACTATTTCCATTTTTGCCGCGGTAATTTCTTGGTTTTTCATTCAGGGTTATTGCAAATTTATCCCTACTATTTTTGGGTTTTATGCATTTTTACCACAAGTGCTTGAGCACTCTTTTCTTTTTCTTTTTTGAGAATGTTGTCTATGTTTTCCAGATTTTCTATATTAGATTGGTCAAATGTTTGGAAAATCTTTTCTCTAGGAAAATGACTTTCCTAATGAATATAGGGAAACCGATTTGCATAAGTGACATTCCAAGTTTACTGTCTCCTCTTACCCACCCAATCCCCCACCCCAACCACTTGAAGCATCTATAGCATACCGCCTATCCTTGTCAACATCTTCAATTACCTTTTTCTTCTCATCAACCGGAGGGAGAGGTATCTGCATACCATTACAGCAATATCCTCACAGGGTCAGTAATGTAGTGCAACAATTCATAGTAGAAAGGCTAACCTTACTCATCATTAATTGTACCTTGATCCTCCTCATTTTGTCAGTGAACTCTGAGTTGAACTCAAAGACATCAGTCGGAGAAATTGTTTAGGTGCTTGGCTCCTAGTTGAGAATCTTGTACTTCGCACATGAAAGGGAATGAAGAAGCCGAACATCATCATCATCTAATAGGTTTAGTTGCGTCATGATTTCCTGATAACTCAATCTATCTGATGCATTAAAGAGCAGCAGAGCAGAAGCCTACGAAAAGGAAGAAGCCTCAATCTCGTTTTCTCATTGATAACGTAATAGAAATGCTTCAAATTAACTGAGCCTATCCGATTTCAAAAAGTAAGCCAACAATCAACCTGATAAGTAGTGACAACAAGCTCAATAGTCTTTGGCTCAAATTTTCCATTTATGTTGCAAGTTCCCAAAGAGTATATCCACGAAAGGTTCCTGTGCTTTGTTTTTGTTTGATAAAACTCCTTGAATACTTCAACGCACCTAACCTGACAATGCGCAGCATAAAATGAATCAATGACATGACGTTTGAGAAGAAAAATGATTCAAGCAAAAAAAACATGCATCATTCCTTGCTGAAAGAGAAGAACTTCAGCTAGAGGAACAAGGGTCAAAACCAAGATAAAATCAACTGCATTATGCCAATTAACATATTGATATGATATACCATTTCTGCTGGGAGGTTGAGATCAAAAGACTTGTAGCTAGGCCAGAAGCCAGTAGTCAAGACAGTAACCGTCAAGTCAATTCCTGGATTTGCTATAGGATTATTGCTCAAATACTCCTCAAAGTTGGCTTGATTTTCCCTTGCCAATGTCAAATCTGTGACCTATAGGAAGAGAAGAACATAGCCTCAAATTCAGCATAATTGATCTGGATAGCTTACCATTCCCTCCATCTTTGAAGTGAACTGCCCCCCACACTGTTGCTTCAACTTTGTTAGGATACTTCTCTCATGTTCATCATTGGCACTCTTATCAAATTACAAAAAAAGGAAGTCATAAACTTGTAACAGAGAAGAAGCTAGTGGTTGAGATAAACTCTACCTATAGAATTCCGCAAACAAGTCCTTATCACTAATATAAGCAAGCAGCTTTACCACCTGCAAGTGAGATCTATTATCAGCTTTCTCCTGCTCCAGTAGTACGAAGAAAAAGCAGATGCTCTAGAGCAAGAGATTCACATATGCCAAATATTTATCACGAAGCTCAATCACTTTCCGAACAAAAACATATTAAAGGATCAGATAATAGATTTACTAAGGGATTACCTGTTCCTGCAAACCAACCACATCTCTCTTCTCCGCCTGTTGAACAACACTAGCTGATCAGAAAGAATGCAAGACATTGAGAATTTATATTAAATGAATTCACAAAGAAATATCAGTCTCATTAGAGAATCATCCCAAAAAAAAGATGAAATGAATTAATTTTGACATTGTTCTAACCAGCAGAAGGCAAAAAGTTTAAAATACATTAAAGAAGGTAATGCGACAAAAAGTACTTGTTGTTTCCCTAAGCAATTGCTCATATGTATTTTTTTTTCTTTAGAAATAAATATTAAAATATTTTGGTTTAAAGCCCATTTAATGTTTAAGGGTTATAAATGGGCAGAAGGCACACTTTCAGATTATAGATTGGGCTAATGGCCTAATTAAAGTTATAATTTGTAAAAATTTTAAGAATTCCAAACAAATAAATTACATCTTATCCCTATTCTTTTTCTAATTACAATAATTTATTATTATTTTCAACTTCCGGATACATAACTCAAATTTCGGATACATTACTGCTGATACATAATGTATCCAGCAGTTATGCTAAAAAAGGGGAAAAAAACAGAAAATTCAATTAAAATCTTATAAATTACGCTAACATGTTTCTCTTACTATCAACCAGACAATAGCAAATCATAACAGAATCAACAATTTTAAAATTCAAATTTCTTCTCCCTGTTCATCGAAGAACCTTTCAAATTGGATTAAAAAATTATCGAAAATTTGATAAGATACATAATGAATATTTCGATTTTGATGAGGCATTCAGGAATCTGGGAAACTGAGGTTAGATATGAACGACACAAAAGTGTTGGAACTGAAGTACATGACGTTATTGTTGAAGATGAAGGAAGCTGACGATTGGAACATGTCAAATGAACAAGTCCAATGAAGCTGACTAACGAGTTTACTGCAGTATAGTTAGAGTCCTAGATGAAGTCGACTATGATTATATTAGGAATAGGATTATATTACGACTAGGATTAGATTATTTATAATTGCATTATATTACGACTAGGATTAGATTATTTATAATTGCATTATTATTATAGTAGTAATAGGTATTGTAGTAGGACTCTAAGTATAGTTAACTTAGGACTCTATAATTTTCTCCATATATAAGGAGCTTGTACTCAACAATTTTAATCATCAATACAATCCTTGATTTCTCTAATCCTAGACATGAGAATTCTATAGTTATTGGCAATGGGATTCAATCCCTGACAAATTGTAACAGGCTAGCACAATTCAAAATTCAAAATCATTCTTCCCATTCTTCCAAAAAAGCTCTCTATTTTGGAATCAAAATTGTCGACAACTTATACTGATACAACATGAACCTGTCGATCTTGTTGAGACATTCTGAAATCTGGAAAAATGAGGTGAGGTATGAACGATACAAAAGTGATGAAATTGTTGTTGGTCAAAATATTGATTTTGTGAATCTCAAATCAGTCATAGCAACTAAATTAGAGATTGATGAGTTGACAAAAAAATTGGAGATCTGATACATCGTAGAAGGTAATTCGTCTCCAATGATTATTAGGAATGACATAAGAGTAAAATTGTACGTTGAAGTGAAGAAACAAGAGCCTTGATTTTTAATGTATGTGCTATGCTTTGATACAACAGACAAAAAGACTGAAGAGATACATAGCTTTGATGGGCATCCATATCTTTTATAATGTTGTGTAATCGTTTTTTGAATTGTGTTTTTGAGATGGATAGATTTATCAAGATAAATTACTATTTATGTATCCTGTTTAAATTGATAAGTACTGTATTTCTACTAGATACATTTAATAAGTAATTGTTGATCATAAGATATTAGGTTTGAGATTGATAGATTACTGTGTGGTAGTTACTATGCATCAGATACATTTAGTATAACTTCGAATTTATGTATCATGCCCAAAAAATTAGTGCATGATAAATTACTATTTATGTATCTTATTTTGTTTGAGAAATACTATATTTTATAAAAGATACATTATATGTGTAATTGTTCCCAATAACATTTTTTGTGTGTGATACATAACATATTGATGAGTTGATTTGTATATGATACATGTAATAAAGTTTGAAAACGGTTAGATTTGATATATATTATGTATCATGTACATATCAATTGATTTGATACACAGTGCTTTAGCTATAAAATATTTGGGTTTATGTAAGTGTATTTATTGGGTAATGTGTACAGACACATAACCTTCTAATTTGAATAAGCTTGAACAAAAATTAAAGACTGTAGATACATAACAACAACTTATACATGGTAGATTATACAATTTGTAATAATTATGTATCAAATAAATATTTGAAAAAATCAACCAGTTGTTCTATCAATATTGTGTCATATATACATAACTATGAATATGATACAAACTGATATTGTCATAAAACATTAGTGTTTATGTTTCAATAATAATATTTGATAATGTCTACAGATACATAGCCTTCTAATTGATTAAGTTTGGGTGTATATATCTGGTACTAAAAAATAACGAAATTTATAATAGTTATGTATCAAATACATAACTATGAACATGATACGTACTAATTTGTGTTTCAATAAATTAAGGTTATGTATCCAAACTAATATTTGAACATGACACATTGAAACGAAGGAATTATACATTAATTTAAGAAACAAAAACAACTAGATACATTAAAAATCTGAACCCATATATTTTAGAAAAATATGAACAACAAAAAATCGAAAAAAATCAACAATCTGATCTACACTTTCTCAATGTCTAAAAATCCTTCTACACTTTCTCAATGTCTAAAACTCTAAACCCATATGTTTCAGGAAAAATGAACAATAAAGAATCGAAAAAAAAATCAACAATCTAATCTACTGAAAGCAAAAAAGAAATGATGAAGAAATCCTTCTATACTTTCTTCTTTGCTCTATATCAACTCTCGTAGATTTTTTTCACTTTCAACAATGGCGTCACCCATGGATCTCGACCCAAGGCCCTTACCGGAGCCACCAGCGACTCGATCTTTTTCTCCTTTTTTGAATATTTTTTCCACAGCCGATTTTAAAGTCGAAGATGCATCTTTCTTCGACTAATTGGGTAATCACAATACTAAAAGATAGAGCATCATTCATATGTATCAGAAATTTGTAGATGAAAAAGCTAAAAATAAATAAATTTAATCGATAAGTGATGAACTCGAAAGAAAAAAATGGATGAAGAAGAACTACCTCTTCAATAACTTGCAATAGATGAACTGGAGAGAGAAAGATTTTGAAATTGAAATTGAAATGAAGGAATTAACTGATGAGATTGTGGGAGTGAAAATAGGGAGAGATCGAAGGAGTGAAAATAGGAAGAGATAAATGTGAGTTTGGGAGTGAGAAGTTATGTACTCGGAGGATGAGGTTTTTGGAGGAAAAAGAGAGATTTTATTAATATTTTGAAATTGTAGTGAATAATAGAAAATATGGTAAATAAGGATGTGTAAATAGGTGATTTTTCCTTATAATTTTAACGAAAAAATAAAAATCATCCAACTACACATACTTTTCTAAAACTTCCTACCATTTGAAAAAATTACAAAAATTCCTATTTTCCTCACAATCTCTCTTATTCTCGGATGCATTACTCTTCTTCTTCACTCTTCACGCATAACTTACCCAATTTAATGCCTAAAATCACGAGATGTATCAGCAATTTCCTCCAATTCACCATTTTTGAATTACAATTGTATTATTCTAGTTTTCTTCATTGATTTCAAGTTCTTAAAAAGGTAGAAGAATTTCTTCATCATTTTTTTTTGCTTTCAGTCGATCAGATTTCAAATTTTTTTCTTTCATTTTCTGTTCTTCATCCTAAAATTGTGATACATATGAATTCTGGTCCATAGTTTAGTATTGGCCTTTAAAAAAAAGAGGGAGGGGGGTCGATGGTTTTACTATAGTGCCTTCTCTACTCAAGGTTTAAATTTCTAATGTATCTGGTTGATATTCGTGTGTTTATTTATGTATCATGTTTATGTTTCAACTATCAAATATATTACAACTTTATTTGTGTATAATGTATTTGGTACAAATGGTATTTTTGATACATAACCCCAATTATTTCAAATCTAAATCTGTATGAGTCTTGTTTATAGTTATGTATCGGATACATAACTATGCCAACTTTTATTATATTTTAATATCTGATACGTACAGTATCCATTGTTATGTATCGAATACATAACTAAACACACCTAATACAAAGCTGACACAATACATATGTTATATATCAGAATTTATGTATCATATTTGTATTAAGTGTGTTAAGTCGTGTATAAAAATTATCTTCTACGATGTATCTATTGTCTATTTTTTTCCTCAATTCATCAATTTTTACCCGATACATACAATACCTATTGTTATGTATCGAATACATAACTAAACACACCTAATACAAAGCTGACACAATACATATGATTGTGTATCAGAATTCATGTATCTGCTTTGTATTAAGTGTCTTTAGGTGTGTCTAGTCATGTATTAGAATACCTTTTACGATGTATCCGATGTCTAGTTTTTTCCTCAATTCATCAATTTCTAATTCAGCTGTAATTGCTAATTTCAAATTCACAAACGAAATATTTTCTCCAACAACGATTTCATCGCTTCTGCATCATTCATACCATACTTCAAATTCTCAGATTCTTGAATGTCTCAGCAAAATTGATATATTCATGATGTATTTTCTTTAAATTTGTGAAAAGTTTGAATCAAAGTTGAGTATGTTGGACAATCTGTTTGAACAATTTTGAATTGTTGAAGTTGTTACATGTTGTGAGTGATTGATTAGCAGTGATTAAAATGTGATTGTATATTTTATGGGACTGTAAATTGATTTTTTTTCCTTATTAGCATAACAGACAGAAGATTTATGTATCAGCCGCTATGTATCCGTACATTCTAGGATGTATTCGAAATCTTTAAATTTTAAGAGATTTTGTAATTTGAAAAAGAGTAGGGATATGATGTAATTAGCTCTAACACTATGTGATTTATGTAAATATACTAATTTTAAATTAAAATTTAGATTTTAAAAATTGGATCTAATTTTCAGAATACAAATTTAGTATTTATATTTAAAAAAAAGTCATAATTATTTTACTATCCCTATTGTTCAAATTTGTTTGTTTCTTAAATATATTTGCATGCAATGTTAATTAGTTTAATATTAGAATTATCTGCTATTTTGATGAGCATGATTATGTTAATATGTTTAGCATTAATTTTTCAGATAATGATGAGTTCAACACTTTAGCATGCATAATATGTTAATTAGTTAAACATTTTTACATCACTTTAGCACGAAATAAATGTTAATTAGTTTGAAATTAATTTTATCATAATATGTTCAACATGCCTAATATGTTGAACGATTACTTGCACCTATAATATAATCTATATTAATTAGATTATGCATAAATCATAAATAAGAACTTATTTGTGGTTCACATAGCGAACGTAGAAAACTTGGTTGAACCTCGATTGGGATCACTGATCAATGGTGTTTGTCACATTATGTTGAAGCAACCTCTTTATCACAATCTAAACCCTAACTACAAGGAGAGAAAAGAGTGTCACCTCAGCCTCAGTCACCTCAGTCTGCTAAGAGAACAGAGACTGAAAAACACAAGAAAAAGTGTCTCAGACATATCAACATTGTTAAAGTGAAATGATATAATTGTGAACAAAAGGGTCACTATGCCAAAAATTGCTATGAGCCTCCTAAAAAGATATTTCAGAAAATTAGAATTAGTAAACTTTGTATTTCTAGTTCTACTTTACTAGATGAATCTAATCTTTTGTGAATTGTAAACTCAAGAGCAACAAACCACATAGTATGAAAGTCTGATGCCTTTGTTGATTTTTGACGAATTGTACGTGAATCAATATAAATATATGTTGATAACAAAAGTAGAGTGTTTATTGAAGGAATCAGTACATGCAAGTTAGTCATGTGTGACGGTCAAGATCTAATCCTACATGATGTCTTTTATGCACTACGGATTCATCGAAATGTTATTTCAGTCTATATTTTACTTAAGCTAGGGTTTGATTTATTTTTTCATGATAATTTCACCGAGTTGACTTCTGGATTAACTTTATTTGGTTTTGATTATGTGATAGAATGTTTAATTATTATGGATTTGAATTTTGATTCGTCTAATAATAATGTCAGTATTTCTATGTTTCCTTCTTCAAATAAATACGATCATGATGTAAACATTTGGTATATTAGACTTGATAATATTGACCAACATACAATGCAATGGCTAGCGAAATAAGATTTGCTTGCCGACATTGAACATGTGAAATTGTCCACTTGAGAAAATTATCTAGTTGAAAATTTTGTAAGAAATTTTTTTGGTAAAATAACTAGAGCTGGATATCCTTAGCAATTAGTCCATCTAGACATATGTGGACCCGTAAATGCTAGGGCTAAGCATGGATCAAGTTATTTTATTACATTTATTGATAATTTTATTTATTTCAGTTATGTCTATTTAATTTTTCACAATGTTGAAGAAATGAGTATTTCACAAGATACATGATCTTAGTGAAAAATTAATTAGTAGAGAAGATTAAAAAAAAGCTCTTTAAACTAATCAAGGGCGAGAATACTTATCGACTGAATTTAATGGGTTATGTAATAAAAAAGGAATAGTTCATTAGTTGACTATTTCAAGTTCTCCAACAAAATGATGTTGTAGAGAGAAGAAACAGAACGCAGCTAGCCTCTCAATTAATTTTTTGGGGTAAGCTTTACTTATTGTGCCTACAGAATCTGTTGCAACCGCTCCCTATAAGTTATAAACTGGAAGACATTCCAACCTGGATGTACTAAAACCTTGAGGTTGTGCTGCCTATACACACGATTTCTCTCACAAAAATGACAAATTAATCCCGTCAGAAAAGAAAAGTATCTTTGTAAGGTATCCAGAAATTTCTAATAGTTATGTGTTTATAAGTGAGCAAAATAATCGAAGTGTAACTAAATTTAAATCACAAGTTAACACATTCTTGAAGGATGAGTTTCCTAAGGAGGAAAAGATAGATCAAAACATTGTCCTTATTTGAGATGGCGAATTAAGACGTCCAAGAATCACTTCATTCAAGCGAGAGAATTTTAGAAGATGATAAATTAATTTCTCATTAGCAACCTCCTTCATCATCGGATGCAAATGAAATTAATCCTTCTACATTTAACAAAAGAGATCAAATGGATCTTGCTTCAAGTGGGAGCGAGATGGTCACCAATCTTGTTCCAAGTAGAAGCAGAATGAATGTTCTTGATCTGAGTGAGTTGATCTAAATAGAAATAATAATGAATCACAAGCTAGACGTAATTCTCATAAAAGACTCTTCGTCGATGATTTGACATTAAAGGCGGTGAACTATTTATGATGCTCTTACAAGATGAAAATAAACCTAAGGATGTGAAAGAGTCTCTCTCATGTCCTTTTATGGATAAATGAACAAAAACAATAAACAATTAATTGATGTCTATGAAAGTCAACAAAGTTTTGAAACTAGTTGATCTCCTTGAGGGACGCAAAGCTATAGGGAGCAAATGAGTTCTCAAAATTAAGTTCAAGACTGATGGCATAATTGAGAGATACAAAGCTCGACTGATGGCAAATGAGTAAACATATTAGAAATGAATATATTATGAAGAGATTTTCTCGCATGTTGTATTATTTATCTTTGTTCACTTGGTTCTGGCTATAGTTGCATGTTTGAATCTTGAATTACATCAAATCGATGTGAAAACTGTCTTTCTCAATGGATAATTATATGAAGAAATTTATATGAAACAATCAGAATATTTTATCGAAAAAGGTCATAAACATAAGATTTGTAAACTTTTGAAATCTATTTATGGCCTCAAATAATTTTTAAAATCGTGATATATATGCTTTCAGAATGTTGTCATATTCAATGATTTTATCATGATGGATCAAGATCATTGTGTTTATACCAATTGATTAAGAAATAAACTTGTGATTATAACATTATATATAGATGACATACTTATAATTGGAAATGATAAGAAGTTCATAATCGAGATTAAGTCATGGTTATTATTTCAATTTGAGATGAAAGATATAGGTGAAGCTGCATATATTTTTAGAGTTAAGATTTCAAGAGATCATCCAAATAAATTATTGTACCTGTAACGATCCTTCTTGTCGTTATGGGTGAGATATTCGTAAGAAAATTGAGCGAGAAAATTTCTAGAGTAGTGAGTTGAAAATTTCAGGCTAAGCTAGGATTGGAGAAAATATGAGCAAGATGAGGTCTAGAAAAATTTAGGAAAATAATTGGATAGAGCGTCTAAGAAGAGTTTGTTTTCCTTATTTTCAAGACATTAAGAAATTTGTAAGACTTGTCGGAAGTGAAATCGGGTGATTAGAACTCTTGATATCGAATTTGACGTGAAAGGGATTGGTTTGGAACGTCGAGGTCTAAAGGTGTGTTTAAAAATAGGCTAATTTGGGTGGATTTTCATGGTTTAGTCCCGTGAAAGCCGCTACAACAGTTGACATGCTGCTACGACAGGTGAAATTAATTCCTGCTATAATGGGAGATCCCACTACACCGCCACCGCTATAGCGGGAGAGGGATGTTGTGGCGGGGTAAGTTGTTAAGAAGCAGAAAATTCTCTAAAATCGCCCATTATCATTGGGGAAGTACAAAGGTGAACTAGGGTGATTTTTACTTGTTTTCCATCGAAATCATCTATAAAGATAAGTAGATTACTCTTGATAATTTGATTACTAGGCCCTAGAATCCATGGTAGTGACTTTAGGGGAGGATTTGGTTTGACTTAATGGTAGATACCCTGATTTGAGTGGAAATATGATGGAACTGGCCTAGGGTTTGGGATTAGAATATAAACCGAGTGTATTTAGGTCAATTGGGTATGATTATGTGTCATATTGATTGTTTATCTACCAAGAACAAGCTAGGCGTCATAACAAGAGAAATACTCAGGTTCAGTAAATCATTCCCGGCTTGATTCAAGGTAGGTAATGATTTAATTTATTTTTCATTTACGTTATATGTGCAAGTTAACAGTTTCACTAGTATCACTTGTACAATACGTGGTTAGGGAGATAAAAATGATGAATTTGAAATGATGTCTTGTTGTCACTCTCATGCAATGAACGTGTCCAATTTTCTAGTGCTTACAAATCTAATTGTATTCATTGTAATTGTGTGTGACTGTTGGTTGTCTTGAGTAGCACGCCTGGTACATAATTTTGGTTGGCTCGGGTACCACACATGGTATATATTATTGGTTGGCTCCAGTACCACGCCTAGTATATGATATCTATCGATTGGTTCAGGTACCATGCTTGGTACATATTTTATATCGGTTGGCTCAGGTACCATGCCTAGTATGAAATATCTATCAGTTGGCTCAGGTACCACGCCTGGTACATGTTCTATATCAGTTAGCTTAAATACCATGCTTGGTATGTGTGATTATTTTGTTTTGGTTCCACGAGTGAACTAGGTTGGCTTTATTGCAATGCTCTTGAGCAAATTTGTTGCAATTGTTAAGTCAGGATGAGCATTGGGAGTCTTGTTAATGTTTCTAATTATGGTTATAAATACATGTTGTCTTGTTTTACTAAATTGTGGTTACTTGTCCATATTTTGTATACTAGAGTTAACTGATGATCCTACCAGTACACTGTTGACCTTATGTAGTGATACTGCAGTTGATCTTCATTTGTTGAGTACAAGGCATATTTCAGCAGCTGCTACGCAACCTCAGTTGTGACTCTAGCGCTTCTAAGGTTAAGCTGCTTCTTTTGGGCTGCTATGGATTCATCTTTTACCTCTAGTCCATTTTACGGACTCAAACTTCTTATTTTTCCTTTAGGATTGCATCCTTGTATTCTAGGCTAGTAGATGTTTTGGTATACGACTTTCAGGTTCTAGGAGGATTGGTTTCCACGTAGGTTTTGGTGATGATTGTTTTTATAAAAAACTTGTTTTACTTATTAAATATGATGTCTTAGCCTACTATTTCCTTGCATATCTAGTAGAGAGTTGGTTCTCCCAATGGGGGTGTAGTGTGGGTGCCTCTCACGTCGGGTTGGGTCGTGAAAGAGTTGCTATTAGATCCTTAGGTATATTGATCTCATAGTACCAAAATAAGTCTAGAAGAGTCTTGCAGAATGGTATGAAGAAGTCTGTAGTTTTCCTCCGGAGGCTATAGAACTATAGGAGATTATCTCATCTTTTCTTCCTTCATGCTTTAACTAGATTCTAATTGGTATCGGGCTATCCAAATTGATATCTGACTTCATTCTTTGTTCGTAGATGGTTGACACCAGGCGTAATGGAGTAAGGGTACCAGCTTTAGCCGTGGAACCAGTATTCCAAGGGCAAGGAAAAGGCAGGGGTAGAGAAAGGGGTCGGGGAAAAGGAAGAGCAACTCCCGCCAGGGGTGGAGCTTAGACAACAGCTAGGTTGAGATCGGTGACCCCTCCCCCACCCTAGGCTCGTGTTGAGGAGGATGTGGAGGTAGAATATGAGGAAGGTGTTGAACCCGAGATAGCAGCACAAGTTGGGGGTGCAGGCCTCCCCCTATGAGTTCTGAGGTTTTTGAACGGATGTAGGCCTTCTTGAGTGGGATATTGAGTACTGGATCCACTCCCAATATTTCAGCTACTCAGGCCCCAGTTTCTCATCCCATTGCTACTAGCGCTCTCAGGATGGATGAAGCTTCGGGTACTGCTGTGTTCTTCCGTCCAATACTAGGCCATGCCATGATCGGGACTAAGCATGAGTTGTTGACCAAGTTTTTGAAGCTAAAGCCTCCGTCATTTCATGGTACTAAGAATGAGGATGTTGTTGAGTTCATCTTAGATTGTTATGAGAGGTTGCATAAGTTGGCTATTGTGTATCAGCATGGAATGAAGTTTGTTACTTTCTAGTTGTACGAGGATGTTAAAGAGTGGTGGAGGGCTCATGTGGAGTGCCATTTGTCTATTTTGCCTCCGCTGACTTGGGTCTAATTTCACGTCCTGTTCTTGGAGGACTATGTACCTCGTATCCTCAGAGATCTAAAGAAGGATGCATTTCTGTCACTTGAGTAGGGCAGCATGTCTGATGCAACCTATGAGGCTAAGTTCCATGATCATTTGTCTCGCTATGCTACCCAACTTTTAGGCACAGAGGAGGAGAGGATCCATCTATATGTAAAAGGTTGAACACTGAGTTGCAAGTCCTATATGTGCATATGACTTCTTTATGAAAGAGTTTTAATGATGTGACTAACTATGTAAAGAAGTTGGAGGGAGTCAAACAGGTTGGACAGGCTAAGGTGCTGACAAACAAATCGAAGAGTATGGGTAAGATCAGTGGTTCATATTCTAGAAGTCCTAATCAACAGTTGTATTTGGATCTTCCTATTCAGTTAGCCTTGCCGGCTTCTATATGTGGCCATATTGGGGTCATTCAATGGTCTTTTGCTCCTAGCTGCCAAGAAGCTTCTTATTCTTCTGCTAGCATGTCATATCTTGATTTATGGTAACTTGAGTCACTTTAAAAGAGAATGCCCTTTTAGACCAATAGTTAATATGGTACAACAATATACTAGAGATGTAGTCTCAATAGGTAGAGGTGGTAATGGCACGGCACACCCTCAGGATAGGCATAAAAAACTAGGTAGGTCGTTAGGGAGGAGGTAACGGTAACACGGGAAGGGGAGCGCACAGCCAGGTGGGTGTCATCCGGATTGACGATAGAGCTCAATTTAATGCCTTCCCGGGCAGATCAAAGGCTGAGGCATCTGATGCAGTGATAACATGTACTATTCTCATTTGTGACCGGATGACTTCTAGTTTATTTGGTCCAAAATCCTTGTATTCTTATGTATCTGTCTTGGGTCTTGATTTGATTGGTGATACTCTTGATACTCATATTTACGTTTCCATCCCAGTTGGGAAGTTGGTAGTAGTGACGCATATGTATCATTCTTGCTTTGTGGTGTTTGCTCATCTTTGTACTTGGGTAGATTTGGGTACATTGGATATACTGGATTTTGATATGTCCTTGTGTATGACTTTGTTGTCTCCTTATCATGCGGTGTTAAACTGCAATGCTAAGACAGTAACTCTAGAGATTTTGGGTAGGAATAGACTAGAGTATGAAGGTGTGTACAAACCTAAGCCAATAAAGATCATATCCTACATCTGGGATAAAAGTCTAGTGGGGATGGATTGTTAGCCTACTTGGAACATCTTCAGGAGGTTGGTGTGGAGTCCCCTTTTCTTGAGTCAATCCCGATAGTTTCAAAATTTTAGGAGGTATTTCTTACAGATCTACTTGGTATGCCTCTAGATAGGGATATAGATTTCTCCATAGATATGGAGTCGACACTCACTCAATCTCTATCCCTTATTATCATATGGCTCTAACAGAATTGAGGGAACTCAAGACTCAACTTCAAGAACTTTAGGATAAGGGATAAATCCTAGTGCATCGCCTTAGGGTTCTCCAGTCTTGTTTTTGAAAAAGAAGGATAATAGCATGAGGATGTGTATAGACTATAGACATTTGAATAAGGTTACTATCAGAATTAAGTATCCTTTACCTCACATAGATGATCTATTTGACCAGTTGCAGGGTGCTTCAGTGATTTCAAAGAATGACTTAAGGCCCGGGTACCATCAGTTGAAGATTAGGCCAGAGAATGTACCTAAGACGACATTCAGGACTCAATATGAACATTATGAGTTCTTGGTGATGTCGTTTGGGTTAACCAATGCGTTGGTGACTTTCATGAGTTTGATGAATGGTAAATTCAAGTCATTCCTGGATTCATTTGTGATTGTGTTCATAAATGATATTTTTATCTACTCTAAGAGTAAAGATGAGCATGCAAATTACCTTAGCATTGCTCTGGTATCCCTGGAAAATAGAAATAATATGCCAAGTTTTCAAAATGTGAATTTTGGTTGACTTTGATTGCTCTCTTAGAGCATGTGGTCTCTGAAAAGAGGTGGTGATGGACCCACAAAAGATTGAGGCAATTAAGAGTTGGGTTCGACCTAGCTCTATGACTGAGATTAGAAGCTTTGTGGGCCTTGCTAGCTATTACCATAGATTTATTAAGAATTTTGATTTCGTTGCTACTTACTTGACTAGACTGACTCATATGAGATACCCTTTGTATGTTCTGACAAGTGTAAGGAGAGCTTCCAAAAGCTCAAGACACTCATGACTACAGCTCATATCCTAGCATTGCCAGTTGAAGGTAAGGATTTCATTATGTTTTGTGATGCTTCCCATTTGGGTTTGGGTTCTGTGTTGATGCAGGACAAGAATATGATAGCCTATGCTTCAAGACAATTGAAGCTTCATGAGAAGACCTACCCAACATATGATTTGGAGTTGGCAGTAGTAATTTTTGCACTCAAGATATGGTGATATTATCTCTATAGTGTCAAGTGTCAAGTGTTCATTGATCATCACAGCCTACAACATGTGTTCACACAGAAAAATTTGAATCTGAGACAAAGAAGGTGGATGGAGTTGTTGAAAGATTATTGTCACGAGCCAATCTATCCCCTAGACGTGACATGACAAATAGTATCCCGAAAGACTCTAAACAAGCCACTTGACATAAGCATGACACTATGGTAACAAGAAAACTTAAATAAGAGATAAAGAAAAATATAATCTCAAACCAACAATCTCATAATAATACCAAAAATCAGAGTACAAGGACTTCATAAAGTAGAAATATTCTATGTCTGACAACAAGCCTCTACTAATCATAGATTTGGCTAAGATAAACCCTAGCTCACAAAATAAGTTTGAAAACTGAAAGTGTAAGAAAGGCATAAAAGACTTATATCACATGGTCATTCCCTCGAACCATGAAGATTCACCAAAATTGCAAAGCAAGCTGATCAATCCAAACTAGCCACGACCAGATAGAGAAACGTAAAAACATATATTATGAAATAATATAGGCATAAGAGATGTATGCGTCAGTACTCTAAATGTACTGAGTATGCGGAAAGATGCATAAGTATAAATATGATAACGTGATAAGTATAAAAACATGATAATGCATGACCAAGTAAAACATATTGATTATTAATTTGGACAAAAAAAGCACACCACAGATGAGGATAAGGAAATGCACAGCAATATAAGCATGGTATTAAAGGTCCAAAATTAGTATTTCTTGAAATTCTAAAGTTTTTAGATGATACTGATCTACTGAGTACATAATGTTGTCTGAATTAAGTTTTGTTGGTTAAATATATCATGCACCTAGTGAGAGCTTGAGGTGTTACACATGATATAAGACCAAGACAAATTAATCTTAGTGCTTAGTGCTTAAATATCACATACATGCTATAGAAGTTCAAGTACATAAATATATCAATTTGTGCAAAGATTCGATACAGGTGAAGATTAATGAGATATGAGTTAACAAGGTACCAATGACTCTAAGACATCTGATGAAAATCATAGTAGATGAAACATCCTTGAGCAGTACCAATGAGCTGAATTACCTTCAACAATAATAGTTTGCAAATTTTTAAAGATTTAGATTTCGATGGTGGTATTAACCCCACTTGGAGTTCAACCCATCAGGATTTAGAGCTAAGAAAATGAACGGACTAACACTACAACGGTGAAAATAGCAAACTATCGACACTACAACAATACATAAGGAGACATAGAAAGACATCTTCCTTCAAATCTGCAGCTAGTAGAAGTTTAGACGAGTTACCTGTTGAACTGATCTAGCATCACCCGAGCTGATGAGCTTCAATAACTGAGGTGCAAGCTGGTTTAGGCGAAGAGCCATCAATACTTGATCCACCAAGAGAGATTGAGCAGAAGCACCTAGGAAGATGAAGAATCTTTTACTCACTTTCCTAAATGTGATGTTGATGCTTTCTTATTATTCCTAAACCGAGTTCATTGGGTCAGGCCACTTTTGGGCCTAGTCTTGTACATAACTCAGTTTCCTATTTTCATAATAAAGGGCATAATGCCTGACTTTTTTTTTAAAAAAAAGTAAAACATATCAAATCGGATAAGTTTAGTTTAGAAATCATAAACAAGGTCAATATAATATTCTAAAACCGTACCATAAGTAGAAGTCATGGAATATGTATAAAACATAAGCTATTTAGAAAATGTTATTCTTTTGTGGGAGATAGCAATAAATGACATAAATCATGTGAGCTATAACATGGAGTTTAATGTACTGCTCCGACACCGAAAAGAAAGTGTCCTACTAACCAAGGTAAGGATCATGTTCTTAAGCTTAGGTGGATCCGCTAGCTAATGTCCAACCGGGACAATCTTATGGGAGCACATAGTTCAGGGACCTGGGTAATCGCCACTAGTCCAACTCGGTGCTAAGTAAACTCTCAACGGAAAATATATAGAACCATATTAAGTTCTTAACTTTAGTCTTTGAAATGGTAAAAATCTAATAATACCAATTCAATCATAAAGACTCATAATAATAAGAATAGCTCCTTTAAAATATCATAATTCCATAACATAATCAATTCATAAGAGACATTTAATCGAAAACATCTAAATCATGATAATATTTTCATAATGAGAATACTTCAATTGGAAGCATCCTATTTTCAAAAAAATCATATCAACACTTTATTCGAAAGTATCCTTAAATCATAATCTCTTCAAATTCATAATACATGCATAATCTCAAAGCTTAGTTCATAGTCAAAAACTCAAAATATTCATATAGCATGAGTTCAAATAGAAATCATTGAAATCATATCATTATGATCAAATTATGCATAATAAGATCAATAATGATTGAAAAGTCTTAACGCAATTGAACCCATACAAAATCATGGAACCCTAGAATTTGGGTGAGAATCATAGAAGAGAAATTTAGGTTTCTTTGAGAGTCAGTGGATGGAAAGGGACCCATTGATAAATTTTTCATATACCTTCATGAACCCTAACTTTGGAATTAGAAGAGGAGACTTGAAGCTTGAAAAAACCCTAGATCATCTCGAGAGAATCCCTTGGAGAAGAAGACATTGTTGAGAGAATGAGAGGGAATGCAAGAATTTTGAAGTGTAAAATCAGTTATAGAGCTCAGGAATAGTCTAGAAACAATGTAGTTTGAGAATTAAAGGGGTAGGAAAAGACCCAAATAACCTTGAATTAAAACTGTCGAAATGACTCTACAACACCATGTATGGTCCGTACAAGCTTCCACGGCCCGTATTGGTCATCCGTAGATCAATTTGCTAGAGACCCAATTTTTGGACAAAAAACCATGAACCACTCTCTACGATCCGTAAATCAATTCATGACCTGTAACCTCTCTAGTACATCTCAAGTCTGGAATTTTCCCCAAGTCCTAGTCACTAACCATGAATCAGTCTCTACAGGTCATATAAACTTGTACGGTCCGTACACTCACCCGTACAACTCAAGGTATCCAAAATCACCAAGTCTGGAACTTCATTCATGACAGGTAACCACAGAACCTAGTCCCTCGTATGGGCCGTCCAGTTGGCTCATACAAATCCATCAGAGACTTTGAAAATTTCCAACTTTCCAAGACTCAAACCACACCTTCCATCTATGGACCATATGACCTTATACGGTCCGTACTTGGCCTCGTACAAACCTGCACCAACAAAGTTTTTTGCACTTTTCCTTTCCAACTTAACTTTCTAACTTTCGAGGTGGTATAATTATGATGTGACCATTTAGTACCATTCGGATAAGGCCAATGTGATGGCAAATGCATTGAGCCAGAAAGCGGTCAATATGGGCAATTTGGCTTATTTAAAGGTGTCTAAACGACCTTTGTCTGGAGATATTCATACTCTAGCATATGATTTCATACCATTGGGAATTTTAAAAAAGGATGAAGTGTTTGGCCTATATCGAAAATAAACCCAGATTCATTGAGAAATAAAAACCAAGCAATTTCAGGATAAGCAATTGAACATGCTCTAGAACAAGGTGGTGTTTGGTGAGACCCAAGACACCACACTCGACGGTGGTGGGTTTCTATGTTTTAGAGGATGGGTTTGCAGTCCTCCGGTTGATAACTCAATTCATAATGTGCTGGAAAAGGTCATGGCGCATAGTACTCGATTCATCCAGGCGTAACCAAAATGTACCGAGATTCAGGCAACATTATTGGTGGCTTGGGATAAAGAGGGACATAGATCAATGTGTGTCCAAATGTCAAAATTGTCAGTAGGTGAAGCATGAGCACTAAAGGCTTGTAGGACTACTTCAGAGTATGCCCATTCCGGAGTGGAAGTGGGAGAGGATAGCCATGGATTTCGTGGTGGGTCTTCCTAAGACTTTGGAAAAGTATGATTAAATGTGGGTCATTGTAGACATGTTAACTAAATTAGCCTACTTTATTCTAGTCAAAGTGGATTAAGATTCTCAACTGTTGGCCAAGATTTACATCAAGGAGATAGTAAGATTGCACGGGGTGCCCCTTTCCATCATTTAAGCCTAGGGTACCCAGTTCACTTCTCAATTCTGGGAAAATTGCACGAAGTGTTGGGCACCTATTTACATTTAGCTTGGCTTTTCATCCTCAAACAAATGGTCAGTTAGAGGGGACAATTCAGGTACTGGAAGACATGTTGAAAACTTGTGTGATTGACTTTGGAGGCCATTGGGATCAATTCTTACCCTTGTATGAATTTTCTTAAAACAAAAGTTATCACGCCAATACTGACATGAAACTATTCGAAGCACTTTATTGGAAGGGATGTAGATCACCCATAGGGTGGTTTGAGTTGGGGGATGTAAAGTCTTTGGGCGTTGACGTGGTGAGGGAAGCTCGGGAAAAGGTGAGAGGTCTAAATCAGGATTGGTAATTTGATTACTAGGCGTGAATTAATGGTAGTGACTTTAGGGGAGGGTTTGGTTTGACTTAATGGTAGATACCCTGATTATCATGGAAATATCGTGGAATTGACCTAACATTTGGTATTAGAATATAATCCGGGTGTATTTAGGTCAATTGGATATGATCATGTGTCATGCTGATTGTTTATATACCAAGAACAAGCTAGGAGTCATAACAAAGGAAATACTCTGGTTCAGTAAATTATTCTGGACTTTATTCGAGGTAGGTGATAGTTGGATTTTCCCCATTTATATTATATGTGTATGTTAAATGTTTTACTAGTATAACTTGTACAATACATGGTTAGGAAAATAAAAAGGATGAAATTGAAATGATATCTTGTTGTCACTCTCATGCAACGAACTGTCCTATTTACTTGTGTTTATAAGTGTAATTATATTCATTGTGATTGTGATTGTGTGTGACTGTTGGTTGGCTCGAATACCACGTATGGTACATATTTTTTGTTGACTCAGGTACCACACCTGGTATATATTATCAATTGACTTGAATATCACGTCTTGTACGGAATATCTATCTATTGGCTTGGGTACCATATCTGGTATAGGTTTTATATCAGTTGATTTAGGTATCATGCATGATACATGTGATTTGTTGTGTGTTGTTTGCATGAGTGAACTAGATTGGCTTTATTGCAATGTTCTTGAGCATCTTTATTGTGACTGTCAAGTAAGGTTGAAGACTGGAGTCTTTTTTATAGTTTTAATTGTGGTTATAAATGCTTGTTGTCTGGTTTTACTAAGTTGTGGTTACTTGTTCATATTTCATATAACTGGAGTTGGTCGATGATTCTATCAGTACACTGTTAACCTTGTGTACTAATATTACACTTGCTCTTCTTTTGTTGAGTACACTACATATTCCAGTAGCTGCTACATGACCCTTTCTATGACTCCAACGCTTTCTGAATTCAAGGGTGGGCTACTTCTTTCGGGTGGCTATGGATTCATCTTTTACCTCTAGTCCATTTTTCAGACTCGAACTTATTATTTTTTCTTTGGGGTTGCATCTCCATATTCTAGGCTAGTAGATGTTTTGGTATATGATTTTCAAGTTCTATGAGGATTCGGTTCCACGTGGATTTTGGTGATGATTTTATTTAAAAACTTATTTTACTTATATAATGTTTTAGGTTATTATTTTCTTGTGTATTTAGTAGAGAGTTGATTCTCCCACTGGGGTCTGGTGTAGGTGTCTTTCACAGCGGATTGGATCGTGACTATATTTCTCTCTAGAGAATTATATTAGAAAAGTTTTTATACGATTTAATATGCAAAATAGTAGCCATATGGATACTCCTATCAATAAAGATTAATCCTTGGGCAATCAGATGTATCCTAAGACTTTTGAAGAGTCAGAAAGAATGAGCCGAATTCCTTATAAAAGCGCAGTCAAAAGTATGATGTACACTATGGCGTGCACTAGACCTGATATCTATCAAGCAATTGACTTAGTAAGTAGATATCAAATCAATCCAGATTTAGCCTAATCATCACATTAGCAGTTTAAACAACTAATCATCGCTAAAATTGTCATGTTATAAACACTAACTACCATATCAAATACATCAAAGATATATCTTGTGGGTGTTGAAGAAATAATTTATATCTTAAACCTCTTCAAATATTATTGATTGTTAATCAATTCAATCATCCCCACACTTTAAATGTTTCAAATGTCCTTTTGCAACTCATCTAGACATCTAATTATCATCAATAGATCATCTTGTTGTCATGTTTATTGCGTTCCAATACTATAACACATTAGCATTCAATAAGAAGATAAAGTCTTCAACCTTTAAAGAACGCAAAATGATCTAACAAAAATATCATTTCTCTTAATTTCAAATTATTCTAATAACTTTCAAGTATAGATATTATCTATCAAATAAATGAATTCATATATATCATCTTATAACTTGAAAACAAATTTCACATGATCTTTATACAACACAATTATGCTATAATAATTTTCTTTGTCCCAAATAACAAATTTATAATAAGCATATCAAATATGTTATTAGTAAACTTATTTAAATTGTATTTCAAGATCATCACAAGTGAATTATTTATCCTAACATTTATGAAAAATCATTTCTCAAAAATTTCAAAGGATAAATTTTCATAAATAAATAATAAGAGAAGTTAAGAAAGCAGAACCCGATATATGTCATTTCCTTCGTGATCCATTGTCGGCTCACTTTTGCCATATGACTTGCTGCCTTAAAATCATACTTTAAATCACTTGAATATTTTTTCTTTACTGCCCCACTTCCTCAAGAATTCAAGGATCTTGTCTCGTTTATCTTCTTCAATCCTGATATCTCTTTAAAATTGTTAGAAAAATAATAGTAGGAAATATGACTGAAGAAGAAGATGGCTTTGAGGCGTGAAAACACTTTCTTTAAAGAGATATTGCCCATATACATATTGGGGTAAATACAAACAATTCTCTTCAAGGATACAACAAAGCCCTTTGTTTATACATGCAGATTTTCTTAGGCTACTTCTAGAGAGTCTTTATATTTATAGAACTTAAGAGATCATTTTCATAAGAGTCATGTTCTTTCATGAACAGATGTGCCTTTTCATAAGAGTCATGTTCTTTCATGAACATATGACTTTTCATAAAGGTCATGTTCTTTCATGAACAAACGACTTTTCATAACAGTCATATTCTTTCACGAACAAATGTGTCTGTTCAATTTAAGACCTCTATATATTACAAAATATCCAATAGATAACCTCCTCCTTGTTCTAGTGATAAGTAGAGATAAGACTGAATTTTAAGTAAAATTATCAAATGGATAATCTGAAAGCAATTAACTTAAATTTGAATGTCGCATAAATAATGACATAAGGTCATCAAGGTAAAAAATGTTCACCTAGTCTACTTGGTAAGTCAGATGTGAGTTAAAATGATAAGGTTGATCAATGAACTCAAACTTTGATACATATGCTGTCTAAATATTATATATACAACATTGTTTAAAAGACAAAGATATACGCCCTATGGAAAAGGAGAAAATATTGTAGCACGCGTTTCATATCATGTGTGCTAACATTAATCAATTGGATTTAACATAAGCGCATTCTCATTGTATTGTTGTGTGAGACTCAGAGCCTTTGTAATGGCTCAAAATATGTGCCCTTAATGACTTTAATTAGATACTTGAGATTTCACTTGATGTTTGCTATCTTAATATGTTTTCAAAAGATCATGAATATAGATTCGATCTAGAGGAGCATATCTAGAAAACAATTAAACCATCGTGAGAAGAGGAAGTTTATTAATGAAATCTCATTGATTTGTGTTCATTAATGCACCGGATATAACTTATGAGTTATAATTGTGAATATAAGAAATAATGATAAATGAGATCTTGAGATAATATCAAATGTAATTCATATGATGGGATACTTCATACTTTATGATCTACTTGCAGGTTTACACTCGAAAAGAAGATATATATTCCTAACACATATATATATATATATCACTTAGCTCTCACAATATGTTGGTCGTACTGTCTAATTTCCTATATGAATAATTGTGGAGATGAGAATATGTTCTCAAATTGAAAAGACACTCTCATTATATGTGAATAGGAGATGTAGGAAATTCGAATCCACCCATGAGGGGTGCTTCTATGTCCCATTAGGATTATTAAGTTGACCTTATTATTTTCCTATATAAGTACACATAAAATTTATTGTTAAAAAATATAGAAAATGAAGTATTGAACGCATAGTTAAGAAGGGGGAAGGAGTCTAAATCAATTAGACATGAATAAGTCATCATTGATGGACGTTACATATGCCACGATCAATTCGACTTAACATCCGACGTTTCTAATAGCAAAGGAAATGAGTTGAAAGTCACTTAACTATAAAGAGAGGGCAGGATTTTTTTTGGTAATAATAGTGGACCGATTTCATGAAATCTATGCCGGCCGTCGGAATCAAACAAAGATCGAAGGACCATTCGATTCATTAAGGGGCATAGGGGTCCCCCTCACACGGCCCCATTTTCGAACCTAGCAGCAGACGGATATGCATGTTTGAATTCAGATCGCACCAGATTCTTCTTTGTTTGAGCTGCTCTCAGGCTCACAGATCGAAGATCTCACTTGTCCTAGACAAGTATGTAGAGATCTTTGTAGGATCGTGGAGGGATTAATTTCAATCAATCTTTTCTAGGATTCTTTATCACGCCACATATAGATCTTTTCGTTGATATATCAGAGGGTCTTCCCTTAAACAAATTCTTAAAAATTAGGTTACTAGCAATGACAATAGAAACGGAGATTCATTCACAATTGATATTACAATTATATAAACAGTAATGCAAACATAAACATCTTAAACATAGTAGTAATAAGATTCAAACAACCTTTTAAGAACTTTGGTTATCAAATAAATGTTATATGACAAGGGAAGGCAAGAAAATAACAAGATTCTGGATCTTTTCCATATTCTCAAAACTAAGAAATGAAATTGTATTTTACTAGTGAAGATGAGACCCTTCTTTTCCCATGTAAAGGCTTACTTAAAAGGTAAAGGAGGTACAGATACTAAGGCAAAAAGGTTATTATGCCACCTAAAAAGCTACTATCACCAATATCTTGTACTTTCACGTGCCTAAAATTTGGCTCTAGGCTCGAGGATGATTGGTGTCAGATCAGAGACCGTTACAAACTTATCCAGATTATGCAAAACCTATGGTATTTCTCATAATTTCTAATACTAGCTAGTTTTGTAATTTTATATTAGCATATTTTAGTAACTTTTAAGAGTGTTACTATATCGAGTTGGTATCTTCGAATCTACAAAGCTATATAATTTAGATTCCAGCCTGAATGCCATTTTGAAGCTACAAGTTTTTCATGTCCGCAAAGTTTGAAAAAAAAGCCCCATAAGGACCAACAAGGTCCAAATCACAATCTACAAAGAACCAAAAAAGTAAGGTTGCAGAGCATGTACAATTCGTAACTACCAATTTGCTGAATCCAGAGAAGGTAATCTGTTGACTAGAATATTACATTTACTCAAACTCGAACAGGTAGCCGACAAAACACAGAATAGAGCAAGTGAAAGGGCCATATAAGCTTGGAAGAAGTTAAGGCAATCGCATCTCAAGTATCTGAGAGGCAATTCTACTTTTTCCTGAGATCTTCACCATTTGTACAAAATGTTTCAAGCTCCTCGTGCAAAGCAATCAAAGGTCCGGCGAGGTGGGAGTTAAAGAAATCCGTCTTCATCTTGGGCGGCATGTTTCTCCTCCTATGTCGATTGCACAAGTTCATACAAACATCACTCATTCACTATGATCTGCACAAATCATGCCAAGTACTTGAACAAGTTTGGGTTATCTTTGTCCCTCTCTAGGTAATCTCTAGTTATCAAATCTTCGATTCTCTTCTTGATAGCTTTGACATCAGGCTATGGAGTATTCAAAACAAAGTAATTAGCTCAGTTGAACTTGAATAACATTAAAACTGAGAAGTAGAAGTTCATTGCGGAGGATACCTTGAACATGCGTCCCAACTGCTCAACACACTCCATGACTAGTTGCTGGTAGCCCAATACTTTACGGCTCTTCATAATACGCACAATTGAAGCATCTATAGCATACCGCCTATCCTTGTCAACGTCTTCAATTACCTTTTTCTTCTCATCAACAGGAGGGAGAGGTATCTGCATACCATTACAGCAATATCCTCAAGGGGTCAGTAATGTAGTGCAACAATTCATAGTAGAAAGGCTAACCTTACTAATCATTAATTGTACCTTGATCCTCCTCATTTTGTCAGTGAATTTTGAGTTGAACTCAAAGACATCAGTCGGAGAAATTGTTTTGGGGCTTGGCTCCTTGTTGAGAATCTTGTACTTCGCACATGAAAGGGAATGAAGAAGCCGAACAACATCATCATCTGATAGGTTTAACTGCGTCATGATTTCCTGATAACTCAATCTATCTGATGCATTAAAGAGCAGCAGCGCAGAAGCCTACGAGGAAGAAGTCTCAATCTCATTTTCTCATTGATAACGTAATAAAACTGTTTCAAATTAACTAAGCCTATCCAATTTCAAAAAGTAAGCCAACAATCAACCTGGTAAGTAGTGACAACAAGCTCAATAGTCTTTGGCTCAAATTTTCCATTTATGTTGCAAGTTCCCAGTGAGTATATCCACGTAAGTTTCCTGTGTTTTGTTTTTGTTTGATAGAACTCCTTGAATACTTCAACGCACCTAACCTGACAATGTGCAGCATAAAATGAATCAATGACAGGACGTTTGAGAAGAAAAATGATTCAAGCAAAAAAACATGCATCATTCTTTGCCCAAAGAGAAGAACTTCAGCAATAGGAATAAGGGTCCAAACCAAGATAAAATCAACTGCATAATGCCAATTAACATAGTGATATGATATACCATTTCTGCTGGGAGGTTGAGATCAAAAGACTTGTAGCTAGGCCAGAAGCCAGTAGTCAAGACAGTCACCGTCAAGTCAATTCCTGGATTTGCTATTGGATTATTGCTCAAATACTCCTCAAAGCTGGCTTGATTTTCCCTTGCCAATGTCAAATCTGTGACCTATAGGAAGAGAAGAAGAATGTCACCAGAGAACATAGCCTCAAATTCAGTATAATTGATCTGGATAGCTTACCATTCCCTCCATCTTTGATGTGAACTGCCCCCCGCACTGCTGCTTCAACTTTGTTAGGATACTTCTCTCATGTTCATCATTGGCACTCTTATCAAATAACAACCGCCGGGCTAGCTTTTTCCTGGAAAAAAAAGGGAAGTCATAAACTTGTAACAGAGAAGCTACTATTAAAGTAGGTTGAGATACACAGTAGAGGTAACTCTACCTATAGAATTCTGCAAACAAGTCCTTATCACAAATATATGCTAGCAGCTTTACCACCTGCAAGTGAGATCTATTATCAGCTTTCTCCTGCTCCAGTAGTACGAAGAAAAAGCAGATGCTATAGAAGAAAAGAAGGGAAGGGGATCTATAGAGCAAGAGCTCACCTTCTCCAATGTCTCTTCAATGGCTTCATCGCTCAATTTCTCACTCCCGCCTTTTTTAAGAATGTTGTCACAGAATGTGGCAAGAAGTTCAGCACTTGAGCTACCAGCAACACCCTTGTTGCAGAAAAGTTCGAAAGCTTCTTTAAGTGCCTAGAAAATGACAAAGGGGACAGATATTAGCAATTTACTTTTACCCTAATGCACAGAGTAGAACAATTAAATTAGACATCTATCCTTCGCTCCAACACATACCTTGTGAAAAAGTGTGTGGTTTTGGAAACAGTTATTCACATATGCCAAATATTTATCATGAAGCTCAATCACTTTCCGAACAAAAACCTGAAAATTCAGAAGTAAGTTCATCACTGAAAACATATTCAAGGATCAGATAACAGATTTACTAAGGGATTACCTGTTCCTGCAAACCAACCACATCTCTCTTCTCTGCCTGTTGAAGAACACTAGTTTATCAGAAAGAATGCAAGACATTGAGCAATTATATTAAATGCATTCACAAAGAAATACCAGTCTCATCTTTTAGAGAATCATCCTAAAAAGATGAAGTGAATTAATTTTGACATTGTTCTAACCAGCAGAAGGGGAAAAGTTAAAATACATAAAAAGAAAGAAATGCGACAAAAAACACTTGTTGGTTCCCTAAGCAACTGCTTATGCTCTTTCTTTAAGATAAGTACAGAATTTGATGGGGGGTGCTGCCTTAAAGAAGCTTTTACCATCTCTTTGAAGTAACATTCTCAACCACCAAATTATCAATGATCATGTACTGAAGGACAAATAAAGGAAATGAAACAAAACAATCACTGAGATGAAGTCAAACTTTGTGACTTCATGCTTTTGATACAAAAGAGAAGATATGACGTTAACAAGAAATCTCTGAACATAACTCATTAAAAGCACAAACTGGAAACTAAAATAAGCAGAAAAGCAATATGCTACGAACAAGGGTTGTGGTGGAGTGTTAAGTACTTCTTACTCCTTAATCAGGCCTCCGGTTTGAGTTCCCTTGGTTACGGAATCGCATTTATTATGGAGTGCTTTACCCCAGTGTGAGACAACCCGGTGCGAATCCGGATTTACACGAGCCACAATGCGGGTACTGAACACCGGGTGGGAAACCAAAAAAAAAAAGAATAGCAAGATGCTCTAATCAGTAACAAAATGGCTAGTCTCACAAACCGACAACTCAAGATGTCATACACAATATATTCTAGCAGTCATCTCCCTTTTTCAAGGAATTGCTGTTTTTTGAGAAAGGTCCCTGAACTTCTTGTCACTTACTTTTTTCACTGAGTTTACAATCACTTTTTACTTGATGTCTTGTGAAGCAGCATGAGCTTTCTAATGAATGGACTTTCCCTTTCTCTAATATTTATATCGAGCATTTTCTAGGGACATTTCCCCAACCCACCCCCACCCTAATGGTGTTGAACCTTCTTCTTCTTCATGCCTCTCAACAACTGTAACCCATAAAACTAGTCTAGAACCATCAGGGACAACATCCAGCAAGCACAACCCCACCTGCTTATCATTTGTTATGAAAGATGGATGAATTTTTCCCTACGCATTCATCAAAGAACTAATGATCAAGCTGCTAGGCTCACAATTTAATTCCCTGCATTCAATTATTCCCTCAACCAGGTCTTCATATGTACCATTGCGACACAGGACAATGGACACTGTCACCTAACTCATAGAGTTCCAGTTCCAACATTTTGAAGTCTCCTCCCATTCACCACCATAATCACCACTATATTCAGCAAACGACATAATAAAAAAGTAATGGTCAATGCTACTGCTCACTGCTTGATGATTGTAAAATACTAGAAAAAAAAAAAACCACAGGGATAGATCTCTTATAGGTCAGATGAGCTACTAAAATGGTGAAATATAACAACAAAATGTCTCGGGAAAATGACTGGAAAGAGGCTGCTGGAAAAACGAGCTTCTTCTTTAATGGAAGAAATATTTCGAGCTTCTACAACAATCAGGAACTACAATGGCTGATCTTGAGGAGGTTTCGTCATGTGGAGTAATTTTCCAGAGAAAAGCTTCATTTTTTGGCCGGAAAACGAGCTGGACAACATAAAATCAGCGAGGAGGAGAGGTTTTGGAGGGAAAGATATGGATTTTGTGATTTTTTTTTAATTTCTAAATAGGGATATAAAATATTTATAGAAAGTGGTTCGTTGGTATTTTCTAAAACTTTGGTGGTAGGGGCTATTTTGTAGTTTTTAAGACTTGGGTGCTAGAGTAGATAGCTTTAAAAGTTAAAGTATTGATGTCATAATGGTGTGTTAAAATATGAAATTAAGTTGATAAGACACTTGAACACAAGTAACTTTGCATATTAAAATAGCAAAAACTTCTAGTTTGACTAGTTCCAACTCAAGTCAACTCAAAGTGTATAAACGCCAAATAAGGAAGAACCAAATTTCTCAAGACCAAAGAATTTGAGAAAAGGATAGATTATACAAACCTTTTTATTGCTAGCAGCATCTTCAGCCTGTTTTACCAAAGCTGTACCTTCAGCAGTAACATGCTGCATTCGGATTAAAAAGAAGGATATATGAAGTAACTTATAGGCATACAATCGAGAATATGAGGTCATGAGATCACAAACCTGCTTAAAAATATTGGCCACAGGGTCTAAGCCTCGAGGAATCTTAGAAAAGAGCCTATACATCCTTGATAAATCTTCAACCTAATAAAATAATCATGATTATGTCAATTACTGCAACAAAAAAAAATCAGAAACGTGGTCATCAAGATGCTGCTAACTACCTTATCATCTCTTAGTAACGCATGGCATCCAGAGTGCTCCTTCTCAAGAAGTTGAGTGGCATACACAGACAACAACTCATGTTGCACTTTCTGCAGGAAAGTGAGAGTAGTAAAGTTGCAGCTAATTTAAAGTTGATAGGCTAGATCCAGAAAAAAGAAGATTTGAACAACAAAAACTGATAGCAACATCCTCCATCTTAAAGGCTAAAGTTCCAGTAAAGAATAAAGATTAAGAGCTAGAATGAACCTCAAGCAACTTTGTTTCGCTGCTTGAATGGAGATAATGAGAGACCCTATCCTTCTCCCGTTTCAAGCACTCCTCGGCCTAAAGGAACATTGCCATGATAATGTAGGTTAACATATGGACGTTAACCAGAAAAAAGACAGACAGAAGAAGCAACAGGGCAAGAATGGCAGAATCAAGGGGTTGCATACGCGGTATACTAACTTTCAGCATATAATCTGGACATGAATCTTCGAGGATCCAGTTAGAAGCTTTGCGAGAATAATAAGACGCAGTGTCCATGAGCATTGCAGCTTCAAAATCGTTCTCATAATAATTCATTGACCCCATTCCAATTTCAACAAATATATCTAGCACATTCTTTAGTAGAGCTCTGTCAATTTGCTCTCCCTCACGCTCTTGATCAATCTGGTTAGAGGAATGTTATTGGTCAATTAAAAGGAAAAAGAAATGGTAGTGAGAACTTAAAGCAAGACAAAAGGGATACCAGAGATATAACAGCATCCCTGACTTTTCCATTCAACTCTTGGTAGACCTGAAATAGAAAACAGTTGCCAGTAAGATATTACCTCTGTCCCAATTTATGCGATACTCTTTCTTTTACCGTCAGTCCCCAAAAAAGGGACATCTTTCCATATTTAGTAACAATTTAACTTCAAACTTCTTTTTTTACTTTATAGCCACAAAAGTTTCTATAGCTTACTTTATACCACAAGTTTCAAAATTCTTTCTTTTCTCTTAAACTCCGTGCCCAGTCAAACACCTTCACATAATTGGGATAAAGGACTAAATGATAGCATCTTTTCGTAAAAGGACGTGGCAGCAGTTGAGTTAGTATACTGTCAAACTGAAAACCAAATTCTAGAAGAGGCAAAACCCAGAAAACAGAATTAAAAAAAATCAATATAGAAGCGATGAGCTGAACTCTCAGTGCTTTAACCAAGGGATCAGGTGGAGATGATTTAATAGATGACCATAGAAACAAAATTTTGATGAGAAGAGAAAAGAGAAGGAGAACCATAAATTACCTGATCACGGAAGCAAGTCAGTCCAACTTCATTGAGCCCCGGCAGAGATCTCCGGGCAATGAAATAGCGGTCAAGATAATGGAAGAATCTCGACAACCATCTGACCATGACCTTATGATTTGACCACCTTTTTACCAGCTCTCGTAACATGAACTCATCATGTTTTTCTCTTAAAGAAGGCAATACCTATTTTGAAATTGAATTGCAGTGTGAAATTTTGAGAAGGTAGAATTACTTGGAGAAACAAAAATTAGGTAAACAACCTTTAAGCCAAATTTGAATTTTCATCATTTTGAACTCCTAAGCTAAATTGCATTGCCTAATATAACATACAAAAAATCCATGAAATTTAGCTGTGTTTTGAAACTTCTATCCACTTTCCTCGTATCCTTTTCTTAATATTCTATGGGATGAAGAAGCAGCAAGAGCAGCCTTTCTAAATTTGAATCTTATAATAATGGGAATAAAACTAAAAGATAATATGCCTCTTGGGAAAGCTATGCCTGAGTTACATTCAAATCCCAAAAAAATGTTGATACTTACACATGGATCCTTATTAAATAAAATCATAGAGGGCACAAAATAGAATCACAGAGGGCACCAAGGAAACTACCCGTACTAAGCCCTCTTTGTTTACATAGCTAAAATTGAAAAATAAAAGAGCAACAAAGGGCTCACCAGACTAACGATTTTCCTTTTCTTTATTAAAGAAATCATTTTTAAGTTCCAAACATTCCAGAATGATACAAAGAGAGCAAACAATCAAGAATGGTACATGGATATAACAAACATCAAGAAAAAATTAAGAATAATACTTACTCAATTCTTATTTTTCTTGTTTTATTGTAGTACCTTGTTTAATTTCTACTAAAGTGAAATGTGAATGAAAACTGCCGCTATCCTTACCGTTGTTGTGATATATTCTTCAAAAGCTTCACGATATTTGTCATACAGCTGTTGAGAATAATCATGTGGGGGCTTTTGAGTACACATGTTGTAAATTGTCCTGTTAGTAGACTTAAGGAAACAAAAGGTGAATCAAATCCAAGTTATCTACACGCCTAACAGTGAGGGAGTCTAAAAGGATACGTATACAGCATTATATGGTCCTCTGAGCTGAACTGAGGCTCAGGCAGCCCTTCTAGAATGTTCTTCAGCTTTGTAATGCCCCTTTGCATGAAGTCCCATCCATGTTCCAGATCAATTGTGCTACGTTGGTTCATTGTGGTTTCAATATCTTCACAATTTAAAAGAATGCAACCCTACACAAATTCCAAACACCTGTGGCCCTGTTCCCAAAATAAATAACATCACCAACTAAACTCAACAAAAGCTAGTAAGAAAACCAAGCAATTTTTAACTGTGTCAGAAAATCAAATCACATTAATATTTGACTTTACTGTTAAGAATAAAGAAACAAATGACAAAAAGAATGCTCTTATTAAACACCAAAATTTGATGTTGGACAGGCTACAAACTTGGCTTCATCCTTGAAATATCGACCAGAATACATGGAAGGCTTCAAAGTGGGGGACTGTTAAGGAGCGATGCATACTAAGAACCGCACAAATACCTTGAGCCATTTCTGGGTCTCACTATAGAAAGGGTAGTAGAATATGACTAAAAATCAAGAACAGGAAACAGGATTATATATTGGAGGCTTAAATTCAAGTAATATAAAGAGGAGAGAAGATAAAGGAGCACAAGAATAGAATCCAATAATAAAGGAACGAATCAAAGTTCAGTAACTGGAAATATTCAGAATTAACACAGTTATAGGTGCCTAATTGGAAAAAGTAGTGGGTTTTTTTATTGGTTAAGTGTGATCTTGGTCTTCTAAAGATTCTTTACCACTCTGAATTAGATATTTAGTTGGGTGTATAGGACTTTCAGTATAATGAATTATCAAGAACCAATGAACCATTTATATAACTAAACAAGTCCAAATTCCAAAATTTTAGAAGTGCTTACATGTCACAAAAAAAAAAAGCCTTCGAGAGAGCTCCACAAGAGTCCAATAATGTGTAGCAGAGACTACCAACATTGAGCCAAAATAAAAACCCCAAGTAATTACCTCATCTGCTATTGATATTTACTTGCCAACAAATTATCTAAGCTCATGATTCATAACAAAACAACTCACAGGTATAACTCAATATTCATGTGAGCTTACTTTTTATTCATGATTATTGCTCGGTGAAAAGGAATTCTACTCTAAGTTCTATTTAGGGATTGATTCAGCAATTTTTTTGCAAGCTCTCAATG
Source organism: Solanum appendiculatum (assembly GCA_018342035.1). Lineage (NCBI taxonomy): Eukaryota > Viridiplantae > Streptophyta > Magnoliopsida > Solanales > Solanaceae > Solanum > Solanum appendiculatum. The sequence continues at coordinate 231,520 of JAGDQO010001237.1, read as the reverse complement.
TCCTTTGCCCAGGAAAGGGGCACTTTTCAGGAAACTGCAGTTATTGGACTAGTACCCACACGGTAACAGCATTTTGGCTGCATGAGACATGTCGGCTGGTATCATATGATACATCTCTAAGCACATTCAACGTAATAGATTGATTCCTAACGATTCTGAACTGTGTTGTGAAAGGCGATTGCCTCGTCGCCAATGGCGAGAGGCGAGGCGACCCTTCATCGCCTTTTAGCTTTGTGGCGAGGTGATCTTCAAAAGGCGACGCCATGGCGACAAAAGGCGAGAGGTGAGAGGCAAGAAAAGCGAGAAAGGTGTCGCCTTTTGTATTTTTCTTCAAAAAAGGCAACCAATTTTAGGGTTTATAACTACACTCCTTCGGCGACCAGCCAAACTTTTCCGGCTACTCCAAAGTCCAATGAATACATATTTCTTCTTTTCTTCTTCAGATTTCTTCTTCCTCGGTTTCTTTTTCCTTCTTCTTCGGACTTCAGAGTCACTTCTCCCTCTGTTTTGACTTTTGTTTTGTTTTGTTTTTTTCTCATTCAAGTTCTAAACTTTTAGTATGTACTATCCATTTTCAGTTTTTGAATTGAAATATTTGCTAATATGTTATTGCTATTGAGATTTTGATTATTTACATATGCAATTAAATATTTTAATATTTTGGTATTAATTGGTGCTGCACTTCAAAAAGGCGAGCGCCTCGCCACTCGCGAGGCAAACCCTTGTCGCCTTTTATTGCCTTTCGCCATCCAAAACACTGATTCTGATTTTGTTCCCGAAGACCCTGACTTGATAGGAATTCCACAAGAACTAAGTTTCACCAAGTTATTCCTAGGACCTAGATAAACTCGAGTTACCAAAATTGCACACTTGGCCCTAAAAGACATGAGCTTTTAAAATCTTTTCCGGGTTCCATCAAAAAAAAACGTATACAACATTTTCCAATAAATGTATATAAATTAATAAGTAAATTAAACTGAGAATACCAAAAGAAAATACACCTCAAAGAAACTGAAAAGCTAAGTTGCTCGGATCCTTCAAAAATACACTATTTTTGGAGGATCCGACACGCACCCGTCGACATTTTTGAAGAGTCCGAGCAACATAGCTGAAAAGTCTAAAGTCTCAGGCAGTTAACGAAACAAAACAAAGTTCAGGAATCAGTTGTTCGTATTGAATTTCTAGTTTACATGAATGCCGTCAGTTGCAACAAAGAATGAACCAAAAATTAAACTCAAACCCTACCAGTAATGAACACTAAGCCTCCACTATCCCTACTTCAACAGGAAAAAACACTCATGCTCAGAATCAACTATAGAGAAATAAAAAACAGCATAAAACTAGTTCATCAATCACAGCTTTGAAGATCGCAAAATCAACCACAACAAAACAGCACAATTTCAATAACCACTGGAAACAAAATCAACAACAGGCTCAATCCGAAGCTAAGGAAGAAGCAATTAAACCAAAACCACCACATCAACTATGCATCATAGGTATATACATACGTGTGAACAGTGTACATCGAATCGGAGCTCACAATTTAACCGAAAAACATACCTATGATGTCACCGAGAGCATTGGAATTTGCCGAAAGGGTGATCGGAGAGTCTAGACCTGATGAGGGCACAAGACGGAGCTGCCAGGAACCATTGATGAGAAAAGAGAAGAGAGAAATCGGGTGAGATGAGATCTTTCCCCTTTTATGTGTTTTTATACTTCTAACTATTTTCTTTTTTGCTGCGGTAATTTATTGATTTTTCATTGCGGGTTATTGCAAATTTATCCCTAACATTTTTGGGTTTTATGCATTTTTTCCTCAAGTGTTTGAGTAATTTTTTTTTTTTTTTTTTTTTTTTTTTTGAGGATATTGTCTATGTTTTAAAATTTTTCTATGTTTGATTGGTCAAAAAAGATTAAGAAAATGATTTCCCTAATGAATTTAAGGAAAATGAGTTGCATAAGTGACATTCCAAATTTATTGTATCCTCTTACCCACCCAATCCCCCAACCCCACCACTTGACCATCCCATCCTCGAAAACCAATTCTTTTTCTCATTCGCCTGAATAGTGTTATGCTAACACTACAAGAAAAGTGTAGATTACATAGGGATTTTCCTAGGGATTGCATACGAAAATTCGCAGGAAACTAATTTGCTTGCCAAAAAAAATTCGATGGTAGAACTTTCGTAGGTAATTATTTCCTGTGAATTTCAAAATTCCCAAGTAATTTACCTAGGGATTTATATTTCGCAGGTAAATTAGTTGGGGATTTTCTTGCAAAAAATACTAAAAATATCCAAAAAAAAATTGATAAAAATTAACAAAAAAGGAAATTTTCCAGACACTATTAATTAGTATCTCTTAATTAATTATTTTATTCACGAACCTCATATGCTAGACACCTATTCTTGGGTACCTGCATTTAATGCCATTGTCCACCCATTATATAATTGCACTACTTAATCCTAGCCCACTACCCAATGCCCAACCCTTATGTAGTTACTCTATTCTACCAATGTCCCAACCCTTATGTAGTTACTCTATTCTACCAATGTTCTATCTCATTACATTATAAATGCTAAAGATCTTGTGTCTTACACCGATGTGGTTAAAGATACCAATAACATAACGCCAAATTTTGGTGCTTTCCTCCTATTTGATTAATTTTTAAAGCTAAATTTAATTAAATTAATTGAATATTTAAAATACAATTAAGATATTCATAAATTACACAAAAAGTACTATAAAGTCATCTCATATGAATATGAGAATGAAATATATCTTAAAAGGTTGAGTAAAGTTCATGTGATTTAACTCTTCAAAAATAAAACATGATAACTATTTATATATTTAAAATAAATCACTACCACCCAACATATCATGAAAATTTTATGTTTACACTTTCTATGAGATAATATCTATAACTAAGCATATTAAACGTAGATAAAATTTAAATTATACATACAAAGTTCTTATAAATATATAATTAAAAATATAAATATCTTTATAAGTTTAATGTGCAAGGAAGTTACAATCAATAATTGATAGTGTATCTTATTAGGTATTTTTTTATTTCTAATTATTTATTTTTAATAATTATATTTTAATATACTTAATTATATATTTGGAAATAAATATCATTTAATAACTTACTGTAGAGAAACTATATTTTTTTAATGCTTGTAAAAATATAATATATCAATTGGATATACAAGTAAAAATTATCTATTTTTCATTTCATATAATTTTATCAACGAGGGGTACTTAAACTTTTATGATAGTTATTTTTTTGTTGGATAAATAACTAGCCATATAATTTTAATTCTTTTTATCTTTCAAATAAAAAAAAATTAAAAATGGTATCATTGATTTTTAGTGAGATGAAATATTAATTATATATAAGTTAAAAATATTCATCCTAAAATTTGTGGTAATGTTCCAACGCCGTATTAGATTGATAAATATTTATGATAGTTATTTTTTTAGTTGGATAAATAACTAGTCATATAATTTTAATTCTTTGTATCTTTCCAATAAAAAAACAAAATAAAAAATGGTATCATTGGTTTTTAGTGAGATGAAATATTAATTATATATAAGTTAAAAATATTCATTCTAAAATTTGTGGTAATGTTCCAACACCGTATTAGATTGATAAATATTTATGATAGTTATTTTTTTGTTGGATAAATAACTAGCCATATAACTTTAATACTTTGTCTCTTTCAAATAAAAAAAAATGATATCATTAATTTTTAGTGAGATTAAATATTAATTATATAGAAATTCAAAATATTCATCTTGAAATTTGTGGTAAATTCCAACACCTTATTAGATTGATATTATTGTACCATAATTTATTAAACCTAAAAGTAGAGTAAATATTTAACAATAAAATTCATTCTAGTGTCATTTGTCCTTTTTTATATTATTATAATTTTTAATTTTGGTAAATATTTTTTTTTTTAAATATTCCTCGAGGACTCAAAACTTTAAAAAAATCTTAGATTTCAATAAAAAATATTACAGTTAAATTATATCAAAAAAATTCAAGTATGCATATTTCCATGTAAATCCTTCAAAAAATCTCAAATCCTATTTACAACAATAAAATCCCTAAGTAATTCTTTAGGTAAGAAAATTCCCAAGTAAATCCCTAAGAAATAAATCCCCAACAAAATTCGTAGAACATGAATCCCCAGGTAATACCACATAAAAAAATATTTCTAGATAAATTCCCAAGTAATTATTCCTAGCTAAATTTACAAATAAGTTTATCTAGGAGTTTTCTTGCAAGAAGATAAAAAAAAATACTTTTTTTCATTACTTGCGAATTTACCTGTGAAAATGATACTTGCAAATTATTTGCCCCAAGTAACTCCCTAGGTAATATTTTTGCGAAAATGGCTCCAAATTTACCCACCAATTTTTCTGGGAAAATATTTTTCGCAGGTAAAAAAGTCTAGAATTTAGGAATTTTATATTTCTGCATGAAAATTCATAGGAAATTTCGGCGGAAATAATCCCCAAGTAAATTTCGCAGGTAATTTATAGTTTTCTAGTAGTGTAAATAATATATAAATACTGTTGGGATAATAATTTCTTTCTTACTTATCAAACACTAGAAAATAAGTAAGAAATTCACTTATTTTTCAAGAAAATATTTTCCAGAAAATCATTTTCCATTAAAAATATTTTCCTTCGTACGAAATACATCATTAGTGAATAAACTACGGCGAGTGCATATTAATTCATATACAATCAAACCTTTTTATAAATGTCATTCGTTATAATATTATTTCACAATGACGACTTGATTTTTTCTAGAATCGATTTTTCATAGTATATAATAGCACTCTACCTATAACAAAATGGCATTCATTATAGTAGTATATTTTTTTGTAAAATTACTCCTACATTACAATCATATTCAAATATTGTCTAGTAATATGTAACGGCCCGTTAAATCATTTTAAGTACTAGAGCTTCTTATTCCATAAAAGAATCTTTTGATAGATTCTAAAAGGGTAATTTGAACTATTCATTTAGCTACAGTTATTTAGTTGGCGGTTATTTGTTAAAAAAATAATTTCTAGTTGGTAATTAATGGGTCAAGTCTGAAATTTATTTTATACCTTATTACCATTTAACCCATGTGTAAAAATAAAATAATAAAATTATCATTTTTGGATTCATAGTTAATATTAGGAAAAAAAAAATACGTCGAGAAACTCACTATACATTGACCACACATAAACACAAAGAGAAACAAAGAATATGAAGACTTCAGGTAGGAACCTTTCAACTGAACTTTAATTTTGATGTATGCATGCATTAATTGCTATTTATAAGGATAATATTATTTTAAGAATATTGATTTGAAAGGGAAGTGAATTGGTGAAATTTGGTTGGATCTGTATATGGTTCTCTTGGACCTAAAAGGACAAAAATAATAATAAAATTGAGCGGTCAATTAATGATTGACAATAATGAGTTACCATTACGAATGGTAGTAGATTGAATGAGAATATGGGTTTAAGTATTGCGTCGTTAATAGAGGTTACGGATTATGCCCTTGATTTTGGGTATGAAATTCTGTTATAGTTATCACATTATGATTTAAGTTTTGATATATTGGTATAGATAATTAAATATTACATATAATGTATTATATTATATAATATAAATTTCATTAGAGTTATGTTATTTGGGGGAATTAAGACTTAATCCTAGGCTTGAAATTTGAGAAAATACGAGAGTTGACATATTAATTGGTATCAAGATTAGGAACTTGATTATAGAATTGAGCGTGTTTACTTACACATTATGCATACTTGATAGATTGGAAATGTTATGAGGCATTGAGGAAAGGAAAATCATTGGAGAATTAGCTTGCTTGACTTCGGTTCTTTGGTGGAGGTACGTTATGATTTGTTCTATATGATAGAGAGACTCTTAATAGTGATTGATAGTCATTGAGTAATGCTGTGAAATTGTCTATGTACTTAATTGTTATGTTTTGAATGATTTATATGTTGTTGTGATTGGTCTGTAATCCCAAGACTGCGAAATCCATAATCTTGAACTTGTTCTATTAAAATGATGCCTTGAATAAGAAGGCTTGATGAAATATTGTTAAGGATGTGGAAAGAGATGATAAAGAATGATGAATTAACTCTATTGTTGGATCGGGTGCCACGAGCCGGCACAATATATTTGGATTGGGTGCCACGAACCGGTATGATATTATTGGATCGGGTGTCACGTTCTGGCATGATAACGTTAAGGAAAACATATTAAAATAACTTAATATATTCAATCTTAAAGAAATCATTTCCTAAAAGAGCGTGGTGTGGAGACCTGAGTTCTAATGTGTGTTCCTTATGTTGCTGACTAATTATATGTTTGTTTTATGGTTGTCATCACTTGTTCATGTTGCTTGTTGTTTGTCACCTGCTAAGTGCTATAGTTGATTTCATGCTATTGCTTTATGCATATTAGTTTCTATTTTGAGTCGGCCAATGATACCTACTCAGTACATGTTGCCCTGTACTGACCCCTACTTGTGTTTTCTTTCATTTTCCTTTTGTGGAGTGCAGCGAGTGTACCAGCGACTTCGACCCGCTCTCAGCTCTAGCCAGTCTCCAGCATATCAGATTCTAGGGTGAGTTATTCCTTCTAACTCGTGTTGGATTCTCCCGGTCATGGCATGATGTCCTTAGTTTTCAGAAATAACCTATTTTATTGATCTATTTTGGTGTTTCTGATACTCTCAGACTTAGTATTTGAGGATTAGATGTTTTTGGTGTGATTACTTTCAAGTTTTGAGAAATGATATGTTATAGACTCTAGTGGATTTTTATTTCTTACTTTAATAAGATTTGAGTTTCCGCATTATAATTGTATTTCGTAAATTGGATAATTAATATAAATTGGGATATGGATTCGTTGGTTCTCCCACCTAGAAGGTTAAGTGTGGGCGTCACTCATGACCCGTTTTGGATCGTGAAAAATTTGGTGTCATAGTTTTAGGTTCGGTGATCTCATCACACAAGGACAGGTCTAGTAGAGTCTTGTGGAACGGGAAGGGGACGCCTTTACTTTTCTTCGAGAGGCTATATGACTTTAGGAAAATTCCATTCCTTCTTTCTTTCGTGCTATTTCTTGAATCCAATTGATATCTAAGTGATACAAATTGGTATCTTACCTCCTTCATTCTATTTCACATATGGTCATAACTAGAGCAATAAAAGTGGCAACACCAATACCAACAAGAGAGGATGCATCCTTGGAAATAGACATGTTTTCCCGATTGACTACAAGGCCTGTAATGACTAGTGTAGAACATGATCTCTTTATTAAATTCTTAAAGTTGAAACCCCCGGTCTTCAAGAGTATTAAATCTGAAGATGCTTATGATTTCCTTGTTGATTGTCATGAGTTGCTTCATAAGATGGATATAGTAAAGCAATTTCATGTTGAGTTTATGACATACCAGTTCTAGGGAGATGCCAAAATGTGGTGGTGATCTCATGTTGAGTGCCGACTAGCAAAGACACTACCTATGACTTGAGTAACATTTTCTGGCTTCTTCATGGAGAAGTATATCCTCTGGATTTTGAGGGATAGGAAAAGAGATGAGTTCCTGAATATAAAGCGATGGAAGATATTTATTGCAGCCTATGAGGCCAAATTTCATGCTTTATCCAAATATGCGACTCAACTTTGCTTCAGTCCGAAAGAGTGAATTCGCCGCTTTGTGAAGGGATTGAGGTAAGATTTACAACGTTCAAGAAGTTTCGTAAGGGATGCGAGTTTAATGTTTCTACTCTTGTTGGTGAGTCTGTGCTAGTTGAGAAAGTGTATAGGTCATGCCTTGTGACTTTTGCGAGGAGCAAAACTTATGTAGATTTAATTATTTTGGATATAGTTGAATTTGATGTAATCTTAGGTATGACTTGGTTATTCTGGATATAGTTGAATTTGATGTAATCTTAGGTATGACTTGGCTTTCTCAAAATTTTGCTATTTTAGATTGCAATGCTAAAATCGTGACCTTGGCCAAGCCCGGGATAGATTCACTGGTGTGGAAGGATGACTATATTCCCGCCCCAGTTCGAATATCTCTTTTCTTCGTGCTAAAAGTTTGGTGAGTAAGGATTGTTCAGCCTTCTTGACACATCTAGTTCAAACTTTGAAAAGAGCATATCACAAGCAGTTCATATGCATTGTGGAGTAGAGAATCATACATTTCATCTTCTCTTTCTTCTATTTTGATAGTTAAATAATTATTAATTATGTAGTCATCCAAGCATGGCGGCTATTCTCTTATTATTCAAGGGTTACATGATTATTGATGAATGTTATTTATTGAAATATGTTAGAATACATTTGATAATCACTTATTTATATTATAGTTTACTTATATCATTTTACGCTTGATTATTTGATTACTTGATCATCAATTAAAATTCTATTTATGAATTCAAATTGTGCGTTCAAAAAGGGAGGTCTATTTGCATTATAGGATAAAATAGGTCTTATTTAATGATCCAGTGGATCATCTGACACTGATTAACATCTCTCATTAATTTACAGCCACAAGTGATAGGTTAGTTGTAGATCTCTACTTAGTTAGTCTTACTTAATCAAATGCAGGAGATACAATTATATTCTTATTACTTAAGATAATTAGGAAAACATAGATATTTCAGTGATTTTGAATAGATTCTAATTTATTAATGATGAACTTCGGAATAAGATAAACCATGTGTATAGTGACTAGATTTTCAATGAACTGATTAAAAATAAAATGAATAGGATAAATCTATATGTAACTCTAGAATACCTTTTTCTTCTAAAATCTCAATCATCATATTCACTTTCTAGCTTCAGAACTTGATATACAAAATAAACTCTTGAAATCTTTACTGTTTAATCTACTTGAAAAAATAATAATTAAGTACTCATTGAGAATGATATCCTACTCATATATCATATATGTATTATTGATTGACCATGTGTACTTGCTTTTTAGTTGGAACCGACGTATAATATATATGTAACATATTAAATATGCAGTCATGAATATAAAAACAAGCAAAATGATGATGAAATTAAAAGTTGATAACATATTAATATTTGTTCACGGAAGTGGGGACTCTTGAAATTCATGTACTCCACATTTTATCTGAATCTATGTAATACTAGCATCCACCTTTGGTTGAGGACCTCATTAGGTCAGATAAAATATACTCCACATAAATAGTTAAATACTAACTATTATTCAAGATATAACATGCTTTTGAGGAATGAATAAATGATCAGTCAACCTAAACATCTAAAAGTTCATCTCATGTATTTGATAAATTCCTAAAAGTTGAAAGATGATAATAGAGTGTAACAAGAGTTTGATTTCTTAAATAATATCATAGGAATATATGTATTTATTATTAAAAAAATTATTTTATCTACGATTAATATCTTTTTTTATCTTCTTTCAAAGAAAAAAATTTAATCCAAACCAATGCATGCTAAGCAACTAAGCAATATCATAGCACAACATTTATCAAATCTGCTACAAGCATCTAATTATGCAAAAGTACACTTCAAAACTCTAATATAGGAAAATATTAAACACTTGAAACAAGCCAATCTAGCACATGATTGCACCCTCACACAAATTAGATGGTTTAAATGCACGTGATCTTTACCTAAAACATGTTTATGGAAATACAAATAAATCAAGGTGTTTGAATTGACCTTTTAAAAATAGCTTATAAGCTAAAAGTTAAAAATCACAAGTTGGTCATATCCAGCTTTTAGCTTTTAGTTTATTTTTGGACTTAAAAATAAGTGCTTAAATTTTTATTTTTTTATCTTTTCCAAACACTATAAAAAAAAAAATTTTAATCAAAAACACTTAAAATAAGTTACTCTAAACGCCCTCACTTGCCTCGAAACTTTAGTTTTCACTTGAAATGCTACCGCTCCAAATGATCTCCAATGGTCTTCTTCTATTCAAAAATCATACTCAAACGAACAAATATCTTAAAATAATCATTTTCAGTCTTTTGGAATTCTAGTCATCAAGTCAGCTTCTGATCAACCCACCCCAAATCTGCCCTAATGCAAAAAAAAAAAACATGACTTTGATGTTAGATTCATGATCCAATCATGTTATAATATTAAAAGAATATTATAACATAGTGTTTGTCTAAAATATTTTTTAATAATAGTTTTACTTAGGTACCGAACACAAGAAAATAAGGAAGGAAACTCACTTATTTTCCTAGAAAATATTTTTTCATGGAAAATACTTTCCTTCATATTGAATACACCCTTAATGGTACTCTTATGTAGGAATAACATGAAATGTTTAAGACTACAAAAATTCAAATAATATATTTGATATATTATATATACCTTTAGTTTAAGACTACAAAATTCAAGAAAAAATTTTATGTTCTTAACTCTAGTACACAATCAAACTAAAACACTTCACCATATCAATTAAAATGAATTCACTCCCCAAGACATTTATATAAAGGATTGAAAGAGCAATATATAAAGGATTGAAAGAGCAAAAGCAAATTAAATAAGTACAACAACTTGTTTAGGTGAAAAATGAATATTTAGGAGTTATCAAATAGTAGTCACACTCAAATCACAAAGGGACAATATGGCCATAAATAGCTTGCACAACCTCTTCATCAAGAAGTGTTGATCATTTTTAAGCAGCTGCAAGATTGATTTGTTTCTTCTCTTCTAGTTTGCTTGCATGTACAGTAAGTAACTCATATTCTACAACCTGCATTTAGAGTGAGTAACACAAGTTATCTTATTTAGAGTGAGTACTTAATCACTTGTAATAAGAATATATCATGATCAAAACCACTTAAATAAGAAAAGAACTAAAACAGATCAAACATTTAAAGAATTTCAAAGATAAAACAGATTTCTTAAACATCTACTAACTCTGCAATAGACATCAGAATATAAAGAATACGACGATGCAGCCTATTACAAACCTCCAATAACTTATGTTTGCTTCTGTCTCTTAAATAACTTTCAACCCTCCTTTCCTCGTCCTTCAAGCATTCCTCGATCTGAATTTAATCAACATTTGGTATGTAATGAAACTATTTAGTTTATTCAATATGCAAAGCAAGCTAACAGAATTAACCTTCAGTATGTACTCCTCATAAGATTTGCTTGCAATCCAATCTGAGGCTGTCTTAGAGTAGAATATAGCAGTATCCTTCAGCATCGATTCTTCAAAATCTTTCTCGTAATACTTCATGGTGTCTCCACCTATCTCCACATATATATCCAAAATGTTCTTCACTAAGGTCTGATCTATTTGCTCCCCTTCACGTTCTCTATTAATCTGAATCATGGTCACAAGTGAGTAAAAGAGAAACTAAGTGCAATCCTTATTACACTTATAATGTAATACATAGAATTGATTATAAAGAGAAAAACAGAACTGTCCAATATGTCCTCAGGAAGCCAGAGAAATATGAAATCGAGTAGAAGTTCTAGAACAGGAGAAATGCGTTTCTGGGCTATGGGCAGTGGCGGAGCCAAGATTTTCACTAAGTAGGTTCAAAATATGAAGAAGTAAACTCACGAAGAAGCAGAAGGAGGTTCAACTTCTACTATATATACATAAAACTTACATTAACCATGTACAAATAGTGTACTGGACTATGGACAGTGGCGGAGCCAAGATTTTCACTAAGGAGGTTCAAAATATGAAGAAGTAAACTCACGAAGAAGCAGAAGGAGGTCCAACTTCTACTATATATACATAAAACCTACATTAACCATGTACAAATAGTGTATTTTTCAGCCGAAAGAGGTTCATTTGAACCCCTCGACTCTATGCTCTACCCCTGATTATGGAAGTACAGTGTTGATATACTAGTCTATTTCAGAGGAGGATGGAAAGAACCAGTAGGCCGAGAAAAAGGCGATCTAGCTAGATCATTCAAAATTTAAAGGTCTAGTGAACATAAATGAACAAGAATAGGCTAATCACTTTAGTCAAATGTAAGTTGCTAAAAATTTAACTTATTGGTAACACAAGTAGCCATGTGAAATGGGCAATAATTAGCTTATATTAACAGTCTCAGTAGCTAATTATAAATTAAATAGACTCCAAATTTCAAAGATCCAGTTAAGGTACATTAGACTTTTAGTAGCCTACCAAAGATATCACAGCATCTCTCACTCCATCATTCATTTCACCATAGACCTACAACAAGTTAATAAAATCCATGAAAACACATACATTATTCGTCTAATTGATCCAACATATCGATGTATAAGTACTCGTAACTAACCAATTTATAGAAAGTCAAATGGCTAGTTTCCCGAAGTGAGGGGAGGCTCCTTCTAGGCACTAAGTATCTGTCAAGGTAATGAAAGAATCTGAAAAGCCACCTGGTTATGATTTTGTGATTATTCCACCTTTTAACAAGTTCGTGTAACAAGATGTCGTCTTTCTTTCCCTGGATCGATGGAACTACTTGTAACATCGATCGATCATATCAAGAAAACGAAAAAAAGAAGTAAAAATCTTGTATGTAAAACTCTCAAAAGTTTCACTTGCCTTTGAGGAGACATAGTCTTCCATTGTTTTCTTAAACTGCTGATATAGTTTTTGAGCTTCAGCGCCAGCTGGATTGTTGTCACACATGTTATACACTGTTCTGGATAATACAAATAGGAAATACAAGTCCAAATTGATAGGAATAGCAAAATACAAAACATCAAATTTTACACAATAAAACTTTTTGTTTTTGGTTTCCCATTTGGTATGTGGTAGCCGCATTGAAGCTAGACTAATCTAGATTAGCACTTCTAGGGCCCAATTCAGGGGGAAGCGCTCCCTATCAAAAAAATTTCCATACTCAGGGCTCGAATCCGAGACCTCTGGTTAAGGGAGGACTGGCCCTCCCGCTACACCACATCCTTTGGTAGGCACAATAAAACTTTAAGATACTAGGCAATAGACAAGTTTGAATTAATTTAAAATCGTTGCAGGAACAACATAAACTTTAAATTCTGAATCAGCATTTACACGAAAGTATAGTAAAAGTATGGAAACAGGATACGTGTATAAATGCATATACTCTTCAGAAGTGAATTGGTTGGAAGTTTGGCCTTCAACAAGGAGGATAACTCTGTTGATAGCTTCTTCTTGCAATATAGGCCATCCTTGTTTAAAACTCAACGTGGGTTTCAAATTACTCATGCTTACACCAATTAAGATGTATTGTGATACTGATTGATGATGAGGAACTAATGAAGTGTTTTGCTATTGCACAACTTATAATTCATGAAAAATGTGAAGGGTTTTCAGAGAAGGTTCCAACTTTGAAATTTTAATATAATGGGAAAGTTCAGAGAAGATTCCAACTTTGATTCTCAATCACTACATTGCAATTTTTTGGGACTTAGAGCTTTAAGACAGTGGAGCCACTATGCCAAAAAGAGTATTTATATTATTCAACAACTTGTCATCGTTATTATTCAATGTCAAAGTCAATTTGAAAGATTTATACACTTTTTTGGTCAAATCAAGAAAATGACAATATTAGTCCTTATAGAGATGGCAATAAGTTGGGAAAATAACAATATTGGTGCCTTATAGAGATGGCAATGAGGTGGTTGCAGTGAGGGCCGCTTCGGCTCTAACCCGTAAAGATTTAAACCTGCCCATAGGGTATCGATCCTTGATTGAGGGAGGGAGCCTTCTTAGCCGAACCATCTACGGATCTTTGTGGTGTCGAACGGGTTGAAATCTTTATAGTATTGATTATAATATTAAATTTAAAAATATATGGAAAGAAAAAAATATATCCTAAAAGGTACTAAAAGAATTAATGTGGACTCCTAAAATATATGGAAAGAAGAATTAGAAAACGACTTCTAATCATTATTTCCTCAAATATTATTTAATTTCATTAGGTTAATGCAATTTTATTTTTTTCTTAAACTAAGGATACTGGTAATTTTGGTTCCTAACATGCATTAGTTGTAACGACTCGTCCCGCCGTTACGGATAAACTATTTGTGAAAGAAATTGAGGCAGAATTTTTGTAATGACCCGATTGATTATTTTTGGAAATTTTCGTAAAATTACTGTTTTACCTCTCCTGATTTTGACCCCGAGTCATTTCTGAATGGATTTTGAAATTGATTTCGAGTTTTGAGTTAAAAGCGGTGAATTATGAAAGATTTTGAATTCAAAAGGCTAAAGTTGTTAAAAAGTTATTTTTGGTGTCTTTTGGAGTTTCGAATCTCAGAATAGAATTCCGTCAATTCCATCAGTTCTGGAATGTGGCAATTGATTTTTTCGGTTTCAGATTCGGAGCCTTTTTGAGGATTTGAGATCCTAAGTTGAAAATTTGTGAAATTTTAGCCTTGGGTTGACTTTGGACAACATTCGGAGTTCGAATGCTCAGAGTGAATTTACGACAGTTCCATTGGATTCAGAGAATGACTTTAGACCTAGAGGAGGTCTTGGTTGATTTTTCAGAGGTCCCGAGTTTGTTTGGCCTTTTTAGGCATTATCTCCATTTCTTGTGACTTGCATAGATTTCAGGTAAAGGAGACCTCAGATTCGTATTTCGATGGTTCCATTGAGTCTAGAACATCGAGTTTAGTCAAGTTGCATGTATGATTTGTGTGTACGGGGTTCCGAACGAATTCTGAGGGTCTATTCGATGATTTTGTTGTTGTCTGATTTTTCTGATGCTGGTGAGCCTCGCTTTCGCGAGAATTGCGTTAGTGAAACCCTGGTCGCTTAAGCAAAGGGTACATTATCACGGGGTTCGCTTAAGCGAACCATGGGTCATGATCTGCCGATCTCGATGATTGCGAAAGTGAACCCTGGTTTGCAAAGCGAGACCCCTAATTTTTACGGGGTTCGCTTAAGCGAATCTGTGTTTGCTTAAGCGACATCAGAGAGGATTTTTGGTCTGAAATTTTGGGTTTTACCCATTTTCTCTATTGTGAGTTTTGAAAAATCCTTGGAGATGATTTTAAAGAGATTTTTCGTGGTGAATCAGTTGGGCAAGCCTTTGTAGCTCTAAAACTTCGTTTCCCCTTAATCATTCGTGGATTTTAACATTAAAACTTGGGATTTTGATTGGCAAATGGCAAGGTTTTCAAGAACTTGAGTTCTAAAGTAAAATGATGATTGTGAACTGATTTTAACTCCTTTTTTGAAATGGTTTTCATCAATGAGTTCCAAATGCATTGGGTAACGTTTTCAAGTAAAGATTTTCGAATCAAAACCTCATTTTCAAGATTGGGTTTTTGAGTTGTTTTGACCTATTTTTCAAAATGTATGATGTGGGTGTTGTTATTTCCAGAATCTTATTGTGATTACTTGATTGGATTAGATCGTGTGGCTTTGGACATTGTTCGAAAAAGAAAGACTCAAGTCTTGGATTGACTTTTGATTGAGGTTAATGACTTCTAAACCTTGTAAAATTTATAGAATCTTGTATTTTCCTTCATTGTGCGTGTTGGGGAGTAATTAGAATGAGGTGATGGGTTCAATTATTCCACTTGATTGATCTTGATGAATAAAAAAAAGAATTAATGAAAAAGGCAATGTGTTGATAGTTGTGCTTTATGAATTGCTTGTTATGAACCCTAATGTATTGATTGATGAAATGCTTGATGGCATCATTGTGGATTTGAATTGCTTGAATTTATTATCTCTTCCTTATGGTGTGAAATTGCTTATTTGCATTGATTTCTATGCACTGTGATGATTGTGCCAAAGGAAAATGGTTTCGACTAGTGATATTGATGCTAAGGTCGTTGCCGGTGAGTGTTATTGATGCAGAGGTCATTGCCGAAGAGTGTGATTGATGCCGAGGTCATTTTCGACGAGTGTGATTGATGCCGAGGTCATTTTTTATGAGTGTTGTTGATGTCGAGGTCATTATCAGCGAGTGTTATTGATGCCGAGGTCATTATCGGTGAGTGTTATTGATGTCGATGTCATTATCGGCGAGTGTGATTGATGTCGAGGTCATTTCCGACAAGTGTGATTGATGTCGAGGTCATTTTCGAAGAGTGTTATTGATGTCGAGGTCATTTTCGAAGAGTGTTATTGATGTCGAGGTCATTGCTGACGAGTGTTATTGATGTCGAGGTCATTGCCGGTGATTTCATGGACTATGGGCGTTTCTCATGAGTCCCAATTGATATTGTGCATGATAATCTTGATATTTGTGTTCGGTGTACTTGATTATTGTGATTGATTGACTTGATACATGTTGATTGTTGAACTGTGAATGTTGGACTATGATTGTTGAGCCTTGTGAGTTGTGCATGGTAAACTGTTAGGTTGGGTTGATTTCTATGCAGGTTGTAGTTGAGGCGGTTCGATTGGGATGAAAATAGTGCTCATATTCTAGCTTAGTTTTACCATGTTTAATAGGTTGCTTGCTAAGTACCGTGTTGTTTGGAACTCACCCCTTGCTTCTACACTTGTGTATGTTTCGAGCCCGGACCCGTGTGATCTTTCTTCTTCATCTTTCTCTGAGGCTTTTGGAGGATTTTGAGAGGTAGCTACTTGTCATCCCAGCAGACCCTCTTGTTCCTTATTTTATGCTTTGTTCTATTCGAAACACAAAGACATTGAGACTTGTATTATTATCCTTCAAATTTTGTTTTATTACACTAGTGGCTTGTACACGTGACTACCAGATTTTGGGGTTAATTTAGAATGACTAAGTTTTCACATTTATGCTTTTATCTATTTATTTATGCTTTTCTTTCGTATTGTTGGATTTAGGCTGACTTGTCTTGGTGGAATAACACTAATGCCATCGCGTCCATTTTTGGGTCGTGACAATTTTTTTTGAATAATGACTTGAAAATTTCAGCCTTGGCTAATCTCAGACGGAATCTAAGCGAGGTAAAGTCGAGGAAAATCCGGGAAAGGACCGGATAATATTTCTAAATTTCAATTAGTTTTTTATTAGCTAAGACATTAAGGAGTCTATAGGGCATTCCGAAATTAAATTCGAGTGAGTAAAACTCCCGGTATCAAACTTGGCGTGAAAGGGTTAATATAGAATATCAAGGGTCGAAGGTATGTTGCGAAATGAGGGCTTTTGGGAAGGTTTACGAGTCTCTAATTTCGTGGAAGCCTCTATAGCGGATGTCACGCTGCTATAACGGGACGTTTGTGCAGGCGCTATAGCGAGCGGGCCGCTATGGCGACGCCACTATGGTGGGTTGGACCGCTATAGTGGGGTAAATCGAGATTTAATGTAGAAAAATTTTCAAAATTTATTATTTTCTACACTTCGTTTTGGAGCAGAGAAAGGGCGTCCAGGGCGAATTTCAATAGTTTTTCATTATGAATCTTCGTAATGTTGAGAAATCCAATCTCCTATTTTTGTAGTTCGATTCCTAGGCCTTAGAGAAGGTAATTCTGGCTCTAGGGGAAGGTTTGGATTTCATCCTAAGGTAAGGAAAATCCGGATTTATGAGGATTTTAGGGTGTAAGACCTTGGACTGTTCTTAAGAATGATTATTCTTGATTTATTAATCGTAATTCACTAATGTAGCCATGAAATTGGTAGCTTTAGGTGAATTCATGATGGGAAAATTCTGATTTGGGTGGAATAATCATGAGATTGGCCTAGAGTTTGGAATTTGAATATAATATGGGAATATTTAGGTCTATTGTGATATATTTTGTACTTGTGTTGTTATTTTAGACCAAAAACAAGCTAAAGTTTCACAAAAAAATCAAGGTTCGCGATCAGACTTTTGCAATTACTATAGTTCGCGATCACAAAAAGTAAATGTGTGAATCTAAAGTGTGTGAGAAATTGTGATTGATTTATATATTAAGGTATAAATAAAACAAGATGGTAGATATCAAATAGGTATATGTAGTGGTAATGAATGTAGTAAAAGTAAATAAATAATAAAAGTGTGTATACGCTAAAGTGTGAGATTTTGAATCCTTATTTATAAAAATAAAAGAAAAAGGCATATAAAGATAGTAGATGTGAGAAGAATGATATGATACATTAGTATAAAATAATGTGCGCAAAATATGTATAGAGACGGAGATAAAACTAGCTTAAATATTATATCTTGTATGTAGCGATGAGGCCTGCTAAAAGTTAAAATTTTGGACAACATATTAATAACCTAATTAAATGCTTGAGCTATATTTGGTTTGATAAAAATAAGGAAAAAATTACCTATATACACACCTTTACTTGCCTTATTTTTCATTATTCCCTACCTTTTTAAAATATTACATAAATCCCTTATTTCTCCCCAATTCTTAAAACTACCAGATACATAAACATCCCCAACCAAACCCACATTTACCCACTCCTTTTTTCTCTCATTTAATCTCTCCCTAATTTCACTCCACATTCTTATCAGTTACAATTTTCATATCAATTTGATTTTCAAAAGAATTCTCTCTCTAGTCAATCAATTTCAAATCTCTTCCCCATTGTCGTCGAATAGGTACAGTTCTTTTCTCCATTGTCGTCTTCTTCAAATTTTTCTTTGTCATCGTTATTTTCTGATACATATGGATCAGGCTCCATGATTTAGTATTGGTATTACTCAACTAAACTCTTCTATTACTAGTCGAATATATGATTCTGATGATGATAAATGGGCTAAAAATAGATCTAAACTTTTGCATGACCCATTAGCAATGGAGAATCAGAGTATTGACAAGGCGAACAAGGAAGTACCTTCATCTTCAAAAGCCATTGTTGAAAACTCCCCCAAAAAAATGAAAAGAAAAGCAACACTGGCAATTTTCTGACCTACACTGTCTAAAGTATGTGTTTTCATCTATTTACGACTTTTTTATGTTTGATATGGCATATGGTGAGTTTGGTCGAAATAAGCCGATACATTATTTATCATGTGATATGGTATATGAGTTGTTGGGGGCAAAAAAATGATACATTATTTATTAGTGAAATGTTCTCAAATTCAGTTGGATATTACTTGATTGTACTATGTTGATACATTAAAACCCTAATTTTATTCTAATTATTGAATAGGTGGTAGGAATGCACCAAATATTAAAGTTCACTTTTGAACTCTTGTCTGTAATGTTCTCACTGATGTATCCTATAGCTTGTTTACTATACATTAATTTTTCATAGCTTATACAATTTAAATGAGTATCAGATACATTTTTTATTGTTTATGTATCAAATAAGCAGTAAAGATACATTGTAGTATAAATTATGTGTAATATAACTAAATTAGTTGTTTACAGTTCTGTTCTATGTTTGTTCATTATTTTTACGAATAGTTCTTATGAATGTATCAAGTTTCAAAGTTCATATTGGTTGAATGTTATGTTATATTCATAATATTGTATCATATACAATACAGTATGTTCATGATACACAATCAAGTTATTCTTTAGTTATTCATGTATGTTATACAATGTAGTTTGTTCATGATTCAAATTTGTTCTATTTATGTATCATTGACTTAAAGTTTTATTCCTCTGGTGTATTATCCCATCATGTATCATATGGTTGAAAAAATATCATTTTAAATTTATGATTTTTCTTTTGATTTTGCAGTCTTGTCTGTAATGTGTCAAGTTACAAAGTTCATATTTGATGAATTGTTTGTTATATTCATAATATTGTATCATATACAATACAGTATGTTTATGATACACAATCAAGTCATTCTCTAGTTGATCCGGTATTTTTTATTCATGTATCATATACAATATAATTTATTTATGGTTCAAATTTGTTCTATTATGTATCATTGACTGTTAGTGGTATTCCTATGCTCTATTAGAATAATGAAACTGGTACACTTTTGGAGCCACAACATCCTTTCAAGGTTGAATTTGTCCAAGACCTTATGCAACAACGAAGCGATAGCCTATATGTATTGTATCTTCTTATTTTGAATCATATGTGTAATTCATTTTTATAATGTATATTTTACATTTTGTAGGGACTGTGGTCTATTTGTAGTTGCCTTTGCGGAGTTCCTGAGCGACGAAATCAATATACCATCTGATGGTTTTCGATCTAATTATCTTTGCAATAGATATGTAGCATTGTTGTGGAGATATGGTAGCGACAAGGCCAAGGCTGGATACGTTAGTGAGAATGATGATCCAACAAAGCCTAAGGGTCAAATCACACCACCATCCCAAGATGATTTGATTCACATAGAGTAGTAATTCTGTATCAATGCATCGACATTGCTTGATATTTTTTTTTTAAAGACAATTTTACTTGAGTTTTAGAGTGTTTCTCTAAAAACTTCTTCACATGTTATTATTTTGTAATTTTTTATATTTTTGTGTTTTCAATATATTGCTTTTGATACACAACGCACCAAATCATTCTTAAACTTTCGCATTATACATTTTGGTTCTACAAAGTTAAGCTACACTTTACTGATTTACTTAAAGTAAAATTTTACTTAAATCCTATTGTAAATAGCTAGTTTAGTTATGATATAAAGTATATATACAATGGTTATAATGTATATGATACATGACTTATAACTATGTATATGATACACTGATGTAATGTATATGATATACAAAATATAATGTATATGATTCATTTTTTTAGAACTATGTAACTGTTAAACTTTTGAGACAATTAATCAAACTCATTACATGCGAGTCTAATTAGTATTGTATCAAACTCTAACCATTAATGTATCGTGTCTTAAATATCAATATACAAATTTAAAAATTAAAAAAACCAATGATTAAAATGGATAATAGATACATTAAAAATTGAAAGTAATTCAATTACTGATACATTTAAAATTCAGAAAATCACATGTACCTAATACATGAAATTAAGTACACAATGGCTATTATTGTATCATGTTGTATCCAATAATTTACATGTATCAAACTAGAATTGTATCCATTTTTGTAGTCAGTAATGTATTATGGCACAAGGTATTTCGTCTAGTTGAAATTTCACATGTATCAAACAACAATTGTGTGTGCACAAGGTATTTCGTCTAGTTGAAATCTCCCACAATTACATATTTTTCGCTCAAGGCTAACAATGTATCTTCTTCTAGGAATAACAATGTATCACGACTTATATATCAAAAAATCAAAAATACTAATTCACAGTACAAAACAACTAATCACATACCTTTTTTTATCAGATCTTTGTACCTTGAAATTGAACTTGTGCTTTACTTTATATTTCACTATTACAGAGATGAGACACGATACATTAAATCAGTTATGTAATTTGTTAATTCGAATTCGAGAATATAATACGAATCATCAATTTTTGATTCAACCACATCAAGAGCTTGAGTATCGTTTTCCCCAACTTCGACATAGACAATTTCGCCGGATGTAGAATCAAAGCAATGTATCTCTCCAGCCATCTTGTATGTTGCATCAATGGCGGATTTGAGATTCAATTCAGCTGTAATGGCGGATTTGAGATTCACAAAAGAAATCATTTGTTCAACAACTATTCCATCACTATTGTATCGTTCATAACTCAGATCAATCACCCATATTCCTTAATATCTCAACAAGAATTGATATATTCATCAAGTATCAGCAACTATGATCGTCTATTTTGGATATGCTATGATTTGGGATAGATGGAGGAGAAGAAAATTTGAATTTTGAATTCTCTGAACCTGTTACGGATAGATTGATATCAATCTGTTTTGAGTGATTCGTGGGACTGATAATTAATTTTCCATTTAGATTCCTTTTTAAGCGCAACAATCAAGTTGTTTAATGTATCAGACGTTATGTATCCGGCTGAATATAATGTATCCGGATGCTACAATTTTTAAGGGATTTTTGTAAAATAGAAAATAGTAGGGATAAGATGTAATTTATACTAAAAACAATCAGATTTTGATAAGTGGATCAATTTAAAAACACTGAAATGGGCCTAGCTATTTGAACTCATAAATTTCACAAATAGCTATTATAATAAACTTAATTAGGCTCCTTAGCTATAGTTTATATATTTATGGGTTGAAGCTATAGTTTACGCTGCTATGAACGACCTCGTTTGTATAATTCACGTGTAATTGTCTAATTGAACTATTTTCGTCCGTATTTGTTTAAACTGGTTGTATCAATTGATTTGTATTTATTTTTGTATAAATTATTTTCGATTGATTGAATCGATTGATAATTGTAGTTTTAGTGGAATAAGTGGTTGTATAAATGAGTTATTTCCGTTCGTGATTGTATAAACGGAGTAGTAACAACTGATTTGTACTTATATATTTTGTATAAGAATAATTATGTTGGTAGACTTTTATACTTATACATTTTGTATAAGTAAAATATAGAAAGATACAATTATAATAACTATATACAATTACAGATTTATACAAATATGGGTACAACTTCAGATCTAAAACTGGATCTATTTTTGGAGTAATACAAATTTCGAAATTATACAAATATGATAAAACTTGAAATAATGAATTTATACAAATATAAACATATGAACTTTAAACAATTATATAAATTACATTATACAAAAGTTATACAAATTCCAAAAATTGCACGTTTATACAATTCAAACTTGGCAAGCGTAATTACGCCTAGAAATTAGTGGCGAGTGATAATTAATTCAAACTGTAGCTATTGTAACTAATTAACTAGTATATGTTTGTTTATCCGCTTAATTTTCTCTTTTATAATTATATTAATTTTATAAGAAAAGTAAAATACTAGGCCAAAAGTCCATCCTTCTTTAAAAAATGGCTAAACTACCTAATTAGACATACATACATATCATATCTACTAATTTAATTTATTCTTTTAAATAATTACTTATTTTCTCTTTATTTAATAATTTTGTATTAGATTTAGAATGAGATACATTAAGATCCATCACACATTAAACTAACCTAAAATAAAACCCTAATTATTTACCCAAGTTTTCTCCATATTTATGTCTATACTTCAAATCGACCTCTCTTCTCTCTCCTAAATTTCTCCCCCGTGTTGGCAACAATTCCAATGGCCACACCAATGGAGAGGCCAACAAGACCACAAGCAAGATCGGAGGAAAGGGGAGCATATCAATGAAAAAGATAGTAGAACTTGATTTTGGGGTTAATCTCTATATTAATCATCTCAATTATAATCAATTTATAAATACCCAAAACTTCAGCCATAACAACCGATACAATTGACTTCATCTCCAACTCTAGCCTCATCACACCCATTTACGCCACCCTAACCCCACTCTTAGTTGTACCATAAGCAGCCCCCATTCAGGAGAAGACTAAGGCGGCTGCAACATCGAGGAAGCCAAAGAAGAGAGTCGTTTCATCGCTCTAAAAGTAGATATATTTTTGGTTGATATCAGATACATAGAAAAACAATTCAGATCCACAGAATGAACATATCATATACATCTAATCATTAAGTACATATCATATACATACAGAAAAACTATATCACATTCATAGAAGAACATTTCAGATACATAGAATAAACATATTAGGTGCATCTAATTATTATGTACATATCAGATACATAGAAGACACATCATATACATAAAATAATAATTTAGATACACAGAATGAACAAATTAGATACACAAATAATCTATTTTTTAGGAGCAACAGATATTCCAAAGTTGTTATACACGTGATTTCCTCCTTAATTTATATCTTTCAGTTACATTCCTTAATTAGATTCACTTAATTATATGTATCTGATTAACATGTGTCCGAGATACATGTATATGGACACACCGTATATATGTATCCAGGTGCGAGTTATGGTAGATTTGGTAATATTTCAAACTCATGGGAGTTATGGTAGGTTTGGTAATATTTAAAACTCATGGGAAGGAAGGTAATTAGCTCCTAAACTAGTGGGATATGTGTTGTTTTCCCTTAAAAATTCTATTTTTGAAAGTAATTATTTTGGTCTTAAACTTAACTAGTTTCAAACACATTTGGGAGTTTGAAGCTATAAATTTTCTTGCACCCTTTTTCCTCAACTCAAACGCCTAAGTGGATATTGATACGCAAATTGATAACGTTAACCCATTCTATAAAAAAAAAATAGCACTTCTTCATCCTTGATTCTGAAAACTCTATCGAAGATTCGTAACATGCTATTGAATTTATTAACAAATAATGTTACCTCACACAAATAATTCCAAATAAAAGGCGAAAAATTAGTTTATTGTTCTAAACTTTGAATATGCGCAAACATATATAAAAGTCAATTAATGTATCAAGAGAATATAATCAAAGCAGTAAAAGAAATTAAAGGCTAAGGAACAGTTGACTTCTAATTTATGAGACTCCGAGCGTTGTGACAATCCTAATATATAGTTGTTGGCATGAGCATGTTTTTGAGTCAACACAAGTTCCAAAATGAAACTCCAGCTCTCCGATCGTGTACATGAATCAAACGGCAAAAATAAGTAAAAGATTAGAATAATATTGTAAGTTTCCGATTAGGTTATACGATTGACTTCTGCTTCTATCCATTTAACCATTGGGATGTCATTGATAAATTCAACCAGTCTCAGAGGGATAGGAACAATATATTCTTGTGTAGGTATAATGATATTAATAAAAAAAAATCGAATTCAGTAGATTGCAATAATCCAAAACTGGTAATCGACGATGTAGTCCTTCATTATTATTAGTAGGATTTTGGAATGTGACGTATGTATTAGGAGTATTTGAGATTAGTAATGATGAAAACTAATTAGATAATTTAATGGTTCAATGTTAGTATCACTCATCATTCATCATTCATCATTCATCATTCATCATTCACACCACTTTTAAAGAGCAACATGTCTATCAATTTCACCATATGAGCATATCTTGAACTCATAATATGTAGCCTATTGAAAATCTAACATTTTGGAATCAAACTTTATATAGATATGTGAAAACAAAGATAAATAATAAAATTATCTCACACTTCAGAATTCATATCCTCTAAATTTGAATGTCACTGATGAGTATAGTTTCACCATGCACGATAGAATTCACGGATTTAATCAAACTCAATAATTTTGTCTCATAAATATATATATATATAATTATTATTTATTATTATTATTATTATTATTATTATTATTATTATATATACTCTCTCTGTCATAATTTATGTGACTCATTTCACATTTTGAGAGTCAAATCGTTTAAGTTTGATCAAGAATTTGCTCATGAAATCTTCAAAATTTTTAATGTGAAATTTATATATTTGTAAATTACGTAAAAAATACTATAAGTCATAATAATTCAAAAAGTGAACTCACCTCTATAAATCTCAGGAGACAATTGTAGACTAGCTAGCTAGCTACTCCATAGTTAGATGATATACATAGGATAATGACCAACTCCTCTCTCTTCCTACAAAACATTATCTTTCTTGTCATTGGTTTTTCATTCCTAGACTTGCTCCTCTGCCCCCTTCTTGTCTCCTTCATGGTCCAATCAACATCATATTTACCTTGAGTAAATCCCTTGGGAATTGATTCCATTCTCCAATTTAAATGCTGAACAGTATAATGGTCATGACCAAATTAATTAATAAAGTACCTACATACTAATGTATAAAATTTGGGAAACCCTAATAACCATGTGATCCACATGAGTGATGTGTTAATATATATCCGACTTTAGGGGCGGGCACTGTTCGAATTAAACCAAAAAATTAAGTCAACTTGAATTGAATTTTAATTTGGATTGATTTTTTAATTTGATTTTGGATTAATAATTTATGTTGTTTGATTTTTTAGTTTAGTTTTGAATTTAGAAAAATAAAAATAATAAAATCAAAAAAATTGAATTATGTATATATATAGTATTTAGGTTTAGAATTAAGTTAGAGTTAACATTTTTGTCCCTTTTTAGATATTGCCTTTCATTATGATTTGGTTTATATTTATGTTGGACATCTATAATTGGTTTATTTTTAAATTTTAAGTATTGTGTCTTATGTTTTACTTGTGATTTATATTAGAAAGTATATTTAAGAGATTCATATTATCACTTCTCTTTAATTTGTATATTTATTTTTTTAAAATTACAAATATAACTTTGACTATGTTATTAATTATTGACATAATCACATAATTGAACTGAAAAAAACCAAATCGAAAAGAGAAAAACCAAACCAAATTTATTTTGGTTCAAATTAGATTACACTTTTTCAAAATCAAAAACCAAAAAATTCAAATCAAATAATACAAAACAAATCGAAAAACCGAATACACACCCCTACTAACTTCTTTTCTTTGGATCCAATCAAAGGACATGATCATAAATGTTGATATATATTAATTCTCCGACTTGTATATAAGTCACTAACAATGGGTCCACAGCTCATTTAACTAAAACTTTAAATCTCATATATCAGTATCTAAGTCTAATCCAAGTTCCAATTTCTTCAACTATATATCAAATTGTCAATTTTGGAGGATCTACTTAACTACTCCTTCACGTAATTTTGGAAAATGACCTTTGAAGTTCCAAGATGAATGATTGATGTGGTTCAATTTAATCTATATATATGTGTATACTCAATATTGAAAATAACATGTTGATTAATTAGGATTGAAACGAAAGAAAATGTGAATATATCGAAACACTCGATATAATTTTTGCTCTTGTATTATTTCCCTTTCCTAATTCCTATTTCAAACCAAACACAATAAGAAAGAAAGGGAAAGTTATCTTAAATTAAGGACCAAATTAGTTCTCATCAACACTTGTAATGGCATAAACCCAAATGATCTTGTTGATTTAGTCGAAATGATTAAGTAACGTAGTACGAAACATATGAAGATCGATGACATAAAGTAGAAAATTTTCATGGAAATTAAAAGAATTAATTCCAGACAAAATAGAACCAGTACCGGTGTGTTTGGTATGAAGGAAAAATATTTTCGTTATCAAACACTTTCTAAACTTCGAAAACATCTATAGATTATTGGAGAGAATATAAGGGAAGAAAGCCATTTTTCTCCTTTTTAATGTAAAATACTTTTGGATATTTGATCACCAGAAAAATTAAAACTAATTTCGTAAAAAATATTTCCATCATACCAAATACATAGTTCGATCTATAAATACTATGATCTCTACTAACCTGGTCTGCTTCAGGAGGAAATGAGATCTCTTGCGCTCATACAATTTGAATAGAAGAAAATAACCTTTTCAGATCTCTTATATCTAAAAACAAAGATCTCTGATAAAAAAAAAAAATCATAAAACCAAATTATTTTCTTTGTAAAGAGCTAGAAAATCATTTCTCCCCCTTCAGTTCATAGTACAAAAGGTGTAGATAATATCAATTAAACCCATACCCAAAAGAAAAGTACAACTTTAATTTAGTTGATCTTATAAAGAAATCAAACTTGTTAGAAAGAAAAGAAAAAGAGAAAGAGAAATCAAACTTGACTTTGAAAATCATGGATGTGTTTATTTTATATGATTCCATTTAAACAAATTCAAATCTTTGCAATTAACAAAGATTAGGAAAGAAAATAATCATAAAAACCCTAATTAATCAAGATAATTTCTTGGGTGATGAGATCCTCCTCCTCCTCCTTGTTCTTGATTTACTTTCTCATCTTCACTCTCTCTATATCTATGCAAATATCTCTTCAACGCTCCACCATAATCATCAAACCCTAATGTTCCCAAAGCCCAACAAACGTCGTCGCCGTTCACCGTCTTCCGACGCTCATTCCGACACTTATCCGATGCTTCACCTGTCACAAATCCAATAAACTCAGACACACATTCTTGCATTGTTTCTTTTGCTTCTTTTGAGATTTTTGCATTTGGTGGTAGAATATGTTTCATTATACGACCAACGTTAGCTATAGGCAACAAACGGTCTTGTTCCCTACTGCTACCTGCAGCAGCTCCTTCATCGTTTGAAGAGCTTGCACCACCTATGTTGTTTTGTTGAGACATTGTACTGTATGTGTCAAATGGTAGAGAGACGTCTGTAAAATTATATATTCTAGTCAAACTTCGTTTTCCAAGTATTGTTTGTAATAAGGTGGCCAATTGGACTTTTTCATTTTAGTTAAAAATATTTGCCTATCACTTTCAAATAGGTAGTGTTGAATAATGGTGTTGCTTTAACCAATTAATTGATTAGATAAGAGTCGAATTCAAGATATAAATTTAACTCGTTTCCTAAAAAAATAATATAGTTAAATTTGTATAAGGTCAAAGAAACATGTTTTAGATTCGGTTATTATAACAATTAAATATGTTCAAAAAGATAAGTAAAAGTGAAATGAAGATGATAAAGCAAGCGAAAGAAAGTCGCATGAAGCTTAAGAGCTCCGATGATGAATGTTTGCATTAGATTTGGTGTTGTTTGAATGTTTTAAACTTTATATCCGAGAAAAATATGTGATTAAATGTTGTAAGACAAAAACTTATGGATCGTTTGGTAGAGTGTATTAGTAAAATAATGCATGTATTAATTTTGTGTATTAGTAATACTTTGTTACTTTGGAGGATCACCTTCATCGATCACATCTTCAAGACTGTTGTATCTCTTCAAACCGACTTCTTTGAATATCGCACCCAATACAAATCGTTGTTGCACAAAATTAACATCGCAAAAGTTTAATATATGGATAATTACCTGTAACCTTCTTTATAAGCATTGCATATAAAATAAATAAAAAGTAATAGGCGTGATAGTATCATATATCTACTCATGAATTTTAAAATATTGGTTTAATTTCTGTTTCAAAGATAGGTAACTTTTAACTAGTCAAGACCTATCGTAGAGAACTAATATTCATGAGAAGACACTCTAATTCAGAGTTCAAATATAAATTATACTATGTGTGAAATAAATACAAATTGATGTTTACATATATTTCATAAAGATGGAAGTGAATTAGATTGATATTTGAAGGCAGGAAAAATTTTATTCTGTGAGAGACATAGATATCAGGTGGCGGACAATACTTGTGTGAGGTCTCTTTGTGCTTTGCCAAGTGAATTTTGGATCCCATTTAAAAAAAAAAGGGGCTAAAGCCTAAAGGTCCTATTTCTTTCTTTAATCTCTCTCCTTAGTCCAAATTTTCTTCTCTTTCTTTTCTCTTTTTTTTTCCTGTCTAGTATGCAATTTAAAATTTGCTAAATAATTTTTGTTATCTTTTTGGGCTAACACCAAAAAAAAAAAAATTGAACATGAAATGCACTTTTGACATTATCAAAATAAAAATATAAATCAAATTAGAAAATAAATGTAAAAAAATTTAATTATTATAAAGACAAACACCTGAATATGAACCAAGAGTGCAGAAGATATATATATATATATATGATTTTTAAATATTTATCTATATAGTTCATGTGAACCAAATTGGTGAACTGTTTACGGACAATTTAATAGCAAATAATAGAGTGAAAATTTTTATTATAATAAATCAATTTATGATCTTCTATAAGCGAACACAGAAATGAAAAAAAATAATCTAAATTCTAATATTTTCTATATATCATTTTATAAGATAAAAAATAAAAAAAACATTTTATGAAATTAAGACACAAAATTTTAAAATACTAATTATTTGTAGTTTTACTTTCTTCAATTCCTTAAAACTCATCCAAAAAATTAAATTTAAATTTTTCGACACACCCACTTTGATTTTTCCTCAAATAAATGATGGGTCAGAGGATGGTGTTGTTTCTCGTTTAACTAGAAGTCTCGAATTTAAACTTTGAGTATGAAAAATTCTTGGTAGGCACTAGGCAATATATCTCTCCGAACAAAGCTCTATACAATGCAAATCTGAAATAGTCAAATTTTAATTCAGATACCAAATATATCTCTCCGATATATTTTTAATTAACTAGAAGTCTCGAATTTAAACTTTGAGTATGAAAAATTCTTGGTAGGCACTAGGCAATATATCTCTCCGAACAAAGCTCTATACAATGCAAATCTGAAATAGTCAAATTTTAATTCAGATACCAAATATAAAAAATAAAAAAAAATATCATATAAAAATAAAATTATGTTAAGAGTTAACAAGTAGAAAAAAAAGTTAAAAATAGATGAGAAAAGAAAATAAAAGGAAGTGGAAAGTGGATCCCATAATATACACTTGGCAGCCAAAAAAAACCCTCACACAACTGACAATACTTGCACCTCGCCCCGGAGTAGATTTATTTGTGAAGGCAGCACGTGGTGTCTTAGTTGTAGAATATTATTGTGTAATGGTGGGGTCCTCTTGTTGCCTTTCTGCCAGATTCATTCAATAGTTACTAATCCTACTACACTCTAGACTACATTATTTAGTTATCGATTATTTTTTATTTTATTTAAAATTTATGAAATTTAAATTAAAAATGAAATTGTGTTTTGTTATAGTTTTATAAATATTAAGAGAGAATATTTTATTTAAAATTTACTAAGAACTTGAAAATAGGTATGTAACTTTTTTCTAAATTTGACATTCAAACTCTAAAGTGAATCTGAAAATTTTATAAGGAAAAATATTGAGCTCGAAAGAAATTACTCTCTTTGTTTCAATTTGTTTATTTTTTTTGTTCTATTTTAAAAGAGTGTTTTTTTCCTTCTTTTGGATAAGTTTTTAATTATAACTTTTTGCGTGATATATTTAAGACTACAATATTAAAAATGTTTTTTTTTCTTTTCGATAAGTTTTTAATTATAACTTTTCATGTGATATATTTAAGACTATATATTAAAAAAAATTAATTTTTTTATAATATTAAAAAATATTTTGATAGATTTTAAATATTTTTAATTTTAATATTATAAAATTCAAATATCTTTTTTACTTTCTTAAATTTTTTGTCAAATAAAAATCTGACAAACAAATTGAAGGAGTAAAGAAAAGTAAAAGTTAAAAATGTTCCCAAAAAAGTGAAAAACTCACGTGGTACTCAAACGGCTCCTTTATTCATCTTTCATCCAATAGCAATTTATTTATATTTTTCAAATAAAGACGAAATCCTCTTCATCCAAACATGAAACAATATTTAGATGCCCTAAATATATTGTAGATGCTGACAAAGGTTAGTTCAAATTTATTTAGATATTCTAAGTTATGTCAAATTGAATACCTCAATTTCTAATAATATGGTATAGTATTAGATATTTTTGGAAAATTTTTTGCACATGTTTTCATTCATATGTTATAACTATGATATCAACTTTAATTTTATTTATCAAACTTAAGTAGAAAATGTATGAATTTTCCGGCGAGGTGAATGGTATATAATTAAAAGAGATTATAATAACATATTTTATGTAGTTACTTAACTACCTAATAAGCAAATAAGTATACATAAAAAAAATAATCAAAATTTGAGTCAGAATTGTTAATTGTAACACTCTATTAGTTTATTAGGAGTTGAGATATTTAGTTAAAATGTAATTTAATTCAAGTGTTTAAATGAAATATGTGACAAGTTTACGAGGGCTATGTATTGAGGGGCAGTTTGATAGTTGGATAGAGTTATGCGGGTAGGCATTACTCCTCCATGGCATTACATGAAATGACATATTTATTTGTTTCTTTGTGAGTATTAAAAATTAAAATTATGCTTCCTTTGACTCACTTTCTGAGAGATATAGGGTTTGAACATCTTGTCAACTTTCAACAAACATTGTATTGTAATGGAGTAGCACTATGAAACTTCTCGTTGTTGTTGTTTCCTCTTTTTTGGCTGAATTCAGTCAAAGGTCCTGGGAAAAATTCTTAGTCATCATAACAATTTTCCTAGTTACTTCACCTAACATTAGACAAAATTCTTCTATCTTGGAGGCTACTAACAACTAATTAACATTTGAAGACAAATAACTGATTAATTAATTAAATCTACCTTCAAGTTTTAATATATATATATAGTTGCTTTCGATTGGACAACATTTTTGACCTCTTTGTACATAAGACGCTAGGTCTAATCTATACATAAAAAAATTGTAGTAGTAGGTAATTTTGTGCATCAACATTTTGTAGGAAAAATTAAAATCCATAACTAAGTACACTCACAATATGAGCTAGCTTGCTTTT
Organism: Solanum appendiculatum; assembly: GCA_018342035.1. NCBI lineage: Eukaryota > Viridiplantae > Streptophyta > Magnoliopsida > Solanales > Solanaceae > Solanum > Solanum appendiculatum. Next base: position 199,418 of record JAGDQO010001237.1, on the reverse strand, counting down.
GAGGTTAAGTTGAATTAAAATTTTATTTTTTTATCATAGTATTAATAAAGTCAGACTTACCTTAATTCTTAATATTAATTCATTCGATGTTTGGCCCTCATATTATGTTGTTCACACTTCAGTTGACAGATCTAATATGAGGGGTGAGGGGTGCATGTGGCCCCGGGGCCGGGATTGTCCCACATCAGTTGCGGAATGCGGGTTTACCGTCCTAGTGTATTGGGCATCATCTCATAAACTAGCTTTGGGGGTTGATCGATCAGTTAAACGTGATACTCATTTCTATTTGTTCTTTTTCGTTAGGCTACGTATATTATATTCTACACTAATTTCGTTAAGTAGTTGGTTTTTTCATATTTCAACATTTGGCTAAATCTCAATAATTATTTAATTAATTTCTCGATAAAAAAGTATGGGTTGACAGTTAGAAAATAACATGTTTCTTTATTTAATAAGTTTAATGACTATTTAAGTTATCCAAGATTGTCGGAACTATAAATCAATTATAGCTTAAAGATTCGTTTATAAATCATGCCAGATCAAAAGAAAAGACATACTTATGTTTCTCAATGAGATTAGCGACAAAGCACTATTGATTAATCAATTAATTAATATTACATTAATATCTTAACTAAACTAATAATGCCAGGCTTAAACTTAAAAAAAAATACAAACTCTTATTCTTTGAACCATTTAGGGTTTTGACTTGTCATTCCACACATTGAGGAATTTTATATTAGAGCAATTTGGTCTTTCTGTGGTTGTCCTTTACATTATTAATTTCCTAATTATTCAAGTTAATTCAACTTTAAACGGTACTTTAATTACATATTTTAATTTATTAAAGTCATGGATACTTTAGAATATACAGAATATTCTATATTGTACATTGTATCTCATGTGTTTGAAAGATTCCATTCCCTTATAATGCGTTTATCTCCGCTGGCTAGTTCAATTGGTTAATACGAACACACAAAAAAATAGGCATTATATGTTAGTATATACATATACTAACATATAAAATTATATATTTATTAACTATTATTTTGATTGGTGGAAAAATTGCAAGGTTTGTATAATTATTAGGATCTCTTATGTAACTGTACAAGCAACAAAAAATGTTTTCAATAAAGATGGTCATAGGTATGTGTATCATAAATACTATATAATCGTGTATATTATGATGTATAAAGGGACTCTCTTCTCTCTCTCACCTCTTCCTCTTTCTCTCTCTATAATATAATTACAAATGGTAATAGTCAATGATATAAATACAAATGGTAACACATAAATACAATACAAAAGACAACATATGAATTCAAATGCACCCGAATACAAGTACAATTTTTTACGAATTACAATAACAATACAATTGTATTTGTTGATACAAATTGTAATCGTTAATATACTTGATACAATTGATTTGCATCAACAAATTGAATACAATAGTCTTTGATACACTTGTATTCATTAAGACAAATCAATTGTATTCGTGATACAATTATCGGTTAGATATTAAAATTAATTGTATCTCTCTTCTCTCTCTCCCAAATCTTGTTCGCCTCTCTCATCCCTCTCTCCACCTCGCTCGCATCTCTCCTCTTTCTAGTAGTTAGTTTTTTTTTATACAAATAAATTATATTCGTGATACAATTATCGATCAGATATACAAATCAATTGTATCTAGCTCTCTCCTCTCTTTCTTAGATCTCACTCGCATCTCTCCTCTTTCTAACATGTAACTAAAAATCGTAATTGAGCAAACTATAACTAAGGAGTCCGGTTATGTTTCTAGTCTTAGCTATTTTTGAAATTTTCCCAAAAGTAACTGAGTTATTATGGATAAGAATTTTTGACCCAATGATCTAATTATTTCAGGCCCACACCTCTCAATTCCACAACGAAAAGTGATGCTGCTTTTGTCAATTCTTATTGATTTTTATTCCCACCATACCATATAATACTTCAATCTTTATATATAATAATATAGATGCTGTGTTGTACGTACCATATAATGATAAATAGCATCCTGCCATTATTGTCCTACAAAGTAATTAAAAATATATTTATATGATAAAAAATAATGGTTAATTAAGTTCAACAATTTTGGTGGTTCACGAGGCTATTTTCTCCTCTAATATAATGCCTATTCTTGTCGGAGGTTGAATCTTAGACATCTATTCAAGAAGAATATGACCCAATTGTTTGAAAACGAAAAAAAGAGAGGAAAAAGTACCATATTGTACTAATAATCACACAACAAATTAATCTTTTGTCGACAATATTCATATCTCTCTAATCAATTTGAATTGAGACGTAGTTAATTGATAAATTCATTTATTTCAATATACGTACAAACCCGATTGACAATTATTACATAAGAAATTCTAGGTGAAGTTATAGTTTGTTTATCGTAAACATCTTCAATAATTCTTAATAATTTTGATCACATAGAAGAATAAATTTATCATTTATGAATCATGGCACTAGAGTGAGCTAGAGTTTTAGTTACGAATAAATAAAATTAAGTAATTTTAGCTAAAATTTTGTACTGATTTTAAGAATTTCAATATACGTACAAACCCGATTGACAATTATTACATAAGAAATTCTAGGTGAAGTTATAGTTTGTTTATCGTAAACATCTTCAATAATTCTTAATAATTTTGATCACATAGAAGAATAAATTTATCATTTATGAATCATGGCACTAGAGTGAGCTAGAGTTTTAGTTACGAATAAATAAAATTAAGTAATTTTAGCTAAAATTTTGTACTGATTTTAAGAATTTCACTTAATATGGATGAATAATTTTTTATTCAAATTAATCTAGTAAGTTACATTTTCTAAACTTCACGGTAAAAAATTATGATTAGAGAAATTTAAATTAAAGTTGAGTGGAGGCAATTGAATATGTTAGCTTTATTTTTGCTAGAGAATCTGCTAATTAATACACTGTTTTGCCTACCTACTACAATTAGTAATAGTGTTAAAGTTTTATTTCATCAATTAAATAAAAGAGGTTTAGTTATTAATTATGTTCCATTAGTTGTTTTCCTCTTTAATAATCAAGGAGTTAGGACCACCATGAACTGACTTTTAAAACTTACCTCAATATGCATCTTCCACCAAGCTAACACAAATTATTCCTATGGTCAAAAGCTAAGTTAGAATTTCAATTTTATGAATTCCGAAATTTATAATAATGACTTTAAATGCTAATAATTGAGTTTCAAATTAAATATTTGTATATATATATATATATATATATATATATATATTGTTTGAATAAAATCTACTTCATTCTATTGAATCTGCATGTTGCTACTAGCTCTGGTCCTGACTAGGGTGCCATGACTGAATTAGTGTGATGGCCAACACACCGCGCACGGCGCACAGTTCAGCCCTCGTTCAAACAATATAAATGTTTTGAACACAAAAAGGGAATACATTATTCTAAGACTTGGTTGAGAACTTTTGAGAGAGATTAGGGTCAAGGCACTTAAAAATACACACACAAAAAAGTTGAGTAAGTCATGATGATTTGAGTGATTTTAATTGTTTAATCATGTCTCACATCGAATTATTGACATAAATTAGACTATTGAGCCTATTAGGATAATCTTGCACCATACTGATTATAGCTTGGAAAGGTGAGTTTGGACTATAGTTTGGAATTAGTTAAGTGTCACAGACTTAGACTCATTCTAGCACTCCGTGCGGCACTTGACAACTTACTCACGATCTTGTAAGGTCAAGTAAGCCTTTTAAGACTTGGATCGCTAAGAGAATGAGAAAGAAAGACTTAGAGAGATTTTTATAAAGAAGGCTTTGTATTACTTTAGTGGAAGATTGCTACACTTTCTTGGATGGTTTGGCAAATGAGAGGCCCCCTCTATTTATACTACTTCTTGGGGGCCTAAGTGTAAATAAAAATTACTTACAAGTCCCTAAATATTTACACTTTAGTCCCTACTCTAGAACTTTCTACATATCTAGAGTCTTCCAAAACCTTCTAAGAAAATATCTAAGGAGATGTCTAGGATGCTCTAGAGAGTCTTCCATAAACCTCTTGAAGACTCTAACTCCTTCTCTCTTCTTCTAGCTCACTTAATCTTCAATCTTCTTCGTTAAGTGAGACGTCAACGTGGCGGGGCATGACACTCTCCCCCACCTGATGAGGCGCCGACCGCTGCGCATTGTTGCTGCAAAAACTCCCGAATTTGGCCCTTAAATTGCCACAAGTCTTCATAGCGCTCCCAAGTGGCCTCCTCCGGTGATTGTCCCTTCAAATGTACTACGAACATGGCGCTGGCTTGCTGTCCTCGCTTTTTCTTGGCTTGATAGTCAATAATAGACTCAATCTCCCGATCGTGCGAGGCAGTGATAGTTATTGGGGCCCGATTTGATTGGTTCCGGCTGGGATCTTCCTTGTCCTCATGGTATGGCTTGATGACGCTGGCATGAAAGACTAGATGAACCTTGAAGTGGGGAGGTAACTCCACTTTGTAAGAGATCTTACCTACCTTGGCAATGATCTTGAAGGGACCCTCGTACTTTCGCACTAAGTTTTGATGAACGCCCCTTAGTGCCTTGAACTGTCTTGGGTTGAACTTTACTAAGACCGTGTCCCCGACTTGGTAATCCGTAGGACGACGCTTGCGGTCAGCAAACTTTTTCATCTTCTTGGCCGCCTTGTCCAAGTAAGACTTAGCAATGTCAAGCTGCTCCTCTCATCCTCTGGCCAGATGGTATGCCCCCAAACTCTTCCCTTGAAGGGCGGCGGGAAGTGAGTGTGGAGTTTGGGGTTGTTGGCCAGTTGCCAACTCGAACGGCATGCGCCCGGTAGCCTCGCTCCTTTGCAGATTGTAAGAGAACTGCGCCATGTCAAGGAGCTTTGCCCAATCTTTTTGGTGCGCACTAACATAGTGCCTAAGGTAGCATACTTTGAGAACCTGTCCACCACAACCATGATGGTCCCGTACCCTTCCGACTTTGGTAAGGATGTGATGAAGTCCATGGTTACGCTCTCCTATGGACGTTCGGCCATGGGTAGGGGTTTTAGTAGTCCACCTGATAGCCGTTGCTCCATCTAGTCTTACTGGCACACAAGACACGTATGCACATAGCATTCTATGTCATCCCGCATGCGTGGCCAATAATATATAGCCTTGATCAATGCCCTCGTTCGCCGCTACCCTGGATGCCCAGCCCATGGCGTATCATGGCTTTCTTTAATAATCTACCGCCTGATAGACCCATACTTAGGCACATAGATCCTTCGACCGGCGGTAAGGAGTAGACCGTCCTCCGTCTAGAAGCGTCTCGTTTTACCTTGAGCGGCCAGCTCCATAAGTTTCTTGGCTTCTGGGTCGTGCTGCAAGCCATCCTTGATTGCATCTTGAATGTCACAATGAGCTATAGTGATGGCAGCAAGCTCAACCTTTCTACTTAATGCATCGGCCACCACGTTGCTCCTCCTTGGCTTGTACTCCAACTCATAGTCAAACTCGGCCAGGAAGTCTTGCCATCTAGCTTGCTTCGGAGTGATCTTTTTTTGTGACTGGAAGTAGCTAGTGGCCACGTTGTCTGTTTTAACTATGAACTTGGAGCCTAGTAGATAGTGTCTCCATGTGTGTAGGCAATGCACGATGGTCGTCATTTCCTTTTCCTGCACAGTGTACCGCCGTTCTGTCTCGTTCAGCTTGCGGCTTTCGAACGCTATGGGGTGTCTATCTTGCATGAGTACTCCCCCAATTGCGAAGTCTGATGCATCCGTGTGTACCTCGAAGGTCTTTGAGAAGTCGGGCAGCATCAAAACCGGCTCTTCCGTCACTGCGGCCTTGAGACCTTCGAACTCTTTTTGGCACTCCTCGCTCCAAACCCACGACTTATTCTTCTTCAATAATTCAGTTAGTGGAGCGGCCTTGGCGGAGTAGCCACTTATGAACCTGTGGTAATAATTCGCAAGTCCAAGGAAAGATCTTAGCTCGGTCACTTTAGTGGGCGCTTCCCACTCTTGGATTGCCCGTATCTTTGCCTTGTCCATTCTCAGTTTGCCTTGGCTGATAATATGCCCCAGGAAGTGCACTTCGTGCTAGGCGAACTCGCACTTTTCCCGCTTGATGTAGAGTTGGTTTTCCCATAAGACTTGGAAAACCTTCTTCAGATGCTCCACATGCTCCTCCAAGGTGTTACTATAGATGGCTATGTCATCCAAGTACACTACTACAAACTGATCCAAGTAGGGGTGGAAGATTTTGTTCATCAACGTGCAAAAGGTGGTGGGTGCGTTGGTTAAACCGAAGGGCATCACCACATTGTCTTTGGGTCATCCCTTTCTACTATACGTACATAGTAGTAGCCTTTCTGGAGATCCACCTTTGTGAAGTACTTGGCCTGCCCAAGTCTATCGAACAGGTCGGCAATGAGCGGGATGGGATACTTGTTCTTGATCGTCACCTTGTTCAACTCCCGGTAGTCATAGTCGATGCATAGGCGCAAGGACCCATCTTTCTTTTTTTGGAATAGGACCAGGGAGCCGTAAGGTGCCTTGGACGGGCGGATGTGACCGGCCTCGAAGAGCTCCTTCAGCTGCTTCCTTAGCTCCTCTAACTCGGGTGGAGCCATACAGTAGGGGGCATGCACGGGTGGCTTGGCTCCCAGTTTCAACTCAATCTTGTGATCTACCTCGCACCTCGGAGGTAGGTGTCTTGGCAGCTCGTCCGGCATCACGTCCTTGTTCTCTTCAAGAACCTTCTTTACGATCGGTGGCAAAGACTCTTTGGCACCATTGTCTTCACTCGAACTTGCAATGGTGGCGATGAACATCGGCTCTCCCTTCTTAAGGCCCTTCACGATCTGCATGGCCGACAAGTGGGCTTGTCCTTCCTTCTTCGGTACCTTAACAAGAGGCACCATGCAAGACCCTTCTCGCTCCACGACTAAGAGTTGTCGGAGGTAAGGATCGATCATCGTGTTGCAATTCTGGAAGAACTCTTGCCCTAGTTTAATATAAAAGATATCTAAGGGAGCAATTGTAAAGTTGGTCTTACCTTGCCATGTGCCCAACGTGATGCTTACTCCTTGAGCGACCCCGCACACGGGAGTCGGTGGTGCATTTACCGTCTTAAGGCGTGTATTACTTGGCCCGTAACTCAGCCCCAACCTTGTTGCTGCCGTCTGGGTCATGATGTTGGCCTCTGCACCTGAATCTACCATGGCCCGAGCTGGTCTTCCGTTAATGGAGATGTCCACGTACTGTGTGCTATACTCCTCTGGCTTGCCTGCCTGTCTGGCAATAGCCCCGCATAGCCCGACCATGCCCAACTGCTTCATGCCCGTGTCCTGTGCTTGCTCCTGGGCGTCTTTCTTCTTCCGCTCCCGCAGGATAGCACCAAGGTTCTTCATCTGGGGGCACCTAGCATAGCTATGCGGTCCTCCACATAAATGGCACCCATCTCCCTTTGTTGGTTGTGCCTTCCGCTCGGCATAGTTCTATAGTCCAAATCACCTGCCGTCCGCCTTGTTGGAGTCGTGCTGCTTAGGATACGCCTGCTGCTCCTTGCCTCGGCCACGATCTCCCCTACCTTTGGCATGACTAGCCCTGGCGTCCTTGCCTTTCCCCTTGTCATGCCTGTCTTGCTTGAAGTCGGTCAAGGATTCGACCTGTGTGATGGCCTCGTCTATGGTCCTGATCTGCCGTTGTTCCAGCTCCGTCTTGGCCCAATTTTGCAATCCGTCCATGAAATGGAACAACATATCCTCGTCGGTCAAGCTGGGAATCTGAAGCGTGAGAGTTGTAAACTCCTTCACATACGCTCTAATGCTGCCTGTTTGCTTCAGCTCCCGGAACTTGCGCTTGGCCTCATATATGACGTTGTTAGGGAAGAAAGCCTTCTTGAATTCATCTAGGAATTGCTCCCAAGTGTTGATGGAACACAACCCCTTCCCTATCTTGGTCTCTTTGCGCCTCCGCGATAGCATCGCCATTTTTGAAAGATACAACACGACAGTGTTGATCTTGTTCTCGTCACTCCTTACCCGGTTACACTTGAAGTAATTCTCCAAGTGCCATAAGAAGTTCTCAACCTCTTGCGCGTCACGGACACCTTTGAACATAGATGGTTTGGGAGCCTCGACCTTGGCCTCCCTATCTCGCTCTAGCGACGTTGATCCTCTAACTTCCACACCCTTCTTGAGTGTCTTTACCTCGGCCGTTAGGGTCTCGATCCTGCTTAGTGCGTCCATGAGCCGACACTCCATGGAAGTGATGGCCTCCTTTACCTCGTACTCGGCACGCTGGCGGCCCTCTAACTCCTTGCGTATATTGTCGTTTTCCTCAAGGGTGAAGTCTTCCAAAGTCTTGAATTTGCCGTCAACCTCGTTCAAGCGCCAGCCTAAGATCTCCACGGCCTGCCTTGCCACCTTTACTCTAGCGACCCACTCTTCTCCGGGTGTGACGTCTTGTTCGTCATCACCCGCTTCAGTGGTCGATGGAGGGTGAGATGTTAGAGCCTCGCTTGGTGTGGGGTCGAGCTGTATCTCCTCGCTACTCTTGTGATGCTTCCTTCCCTTGCGGTTCTTCTTTCCACCATCCACTCAGACGTTGGTGGTGCTAGCGGCGTTCACGTCTCCTTCGTTGGCCATTCCCTTAGTTCCAATCTTTGCTCTGATACCACATTGTCACGGACTTAGACTCATTCTAGCACTCCGTGCGGCACTTGACAACTTACTCACAATTCTTTCACGATCTTGTAAGGCCAAGTAAGCCCTTTAAAACTTGGATTGCTAAGAGAATGAGAAAGAAAGACTAAGAGAGATTTTTATAAAGAAGGCTTTGTATTGCTTTAGTGGAAGATTGCTACACTTGCTTGGATGGTTTGGCAAATGAGAGGCCCCCTCTATTTATACTACTTCTTGGGGGCCTAAGTGTAAATAAAAATTACTTACAAGTCCCTAAATATTTACACTTTAGTCCCTACTCTAGAACTTTCTACATATCTAGAGTCTTCCAAAACCTTCTAAGAAAATATCTAAGGAGATGTCTAGGATGCTCTAGAGAGTCTTCCATAAACCTCTTGAAGACTCTAGCTCCCTCTCCCTTCTTCTAGCTCACTTAATCTTCAATCTTCTGCGTTAAGTGAGACGTCAACGTGGCGGGGCATGACATAAGGCTATCTTACTATTCACTCTGTCCAACAATAGTTGTCCATTATACTAAAAATAGATGTCCAGTTTAAAAAATCAAGAGATAATTTATCTTTTGTGTCTATTTTACCCTTGCTATTAAATATTATTTATCATCTAACACATTTCTCAAAACATTAAGTTTAATAAAGTCAAAGGATAAAATAGTAATATTACCCATATTATTTATTGTTTCTGAAGGGGTGTGCCAAGTCAATAGTGGACAACTATTGTTGGACAGAGGGAGTATTTAGGATTTTTAAAATTAAAAAGTTTCGTGTTTCTTAAATGTTTGATAAAATGCATAAAAGTGTGTTTTGTGGCTAATTAAGTGCTTAGTGAGTGTTTAATTCACCAACATAAAACTCAGCGTGACTTAAAAGTAAGTGTTTAATTAACAGCTTGTTTGGTAGTTGTTCCCTATTGTATTGTATTTTATATTATACGATGTTTGTTTTGATTGTTACTCAAACTTTATTATATATCAATAAATTCATTGTTATGTAACGTTGAAAAGTCCTATTATATCTGACGACCAATTCATTATAGTTGCATCGTTACCTTATTTTTTTTCCTCTCATTTGTCTTCACTTTTAATTTAATAATTTTATTTTATTATTTATCCTACCTTGTCTATAATAACTATATCTCGTATCTTATTTCTTTGTTGATATGTGGCATTATTAACTTCAAAAAATAATATAATCTATCCAAATATTATATTTATCAAAACATACCGTACAATACGATAGGATAGATTATAAAACTATATGACTAACCATCCAAGCAAGCTGTATGTGATAAATTTCACACCCCAAAATGGAAAACGTGGTAAGGTACCGGATGTATCACAATTCATAAAATTACAAACTATAAATACAGGGATAACTACACTAAGTGACTGGTGATTTCTCGAATAAAGATTTTTTGAAGTGGATATTGATGGTGGGTTGGGGGTTTAATGGTAGTTGGACGATGCTTGTATTTTTATTGTGTGTGTATATATATATATTGTTATAGTGTATAAAAAGTTGTATATACAATGTATAAACACTACAAAAAAACAGGGGTTATTGCAACGGTTATTTATACGTAATGCGGTGGTTTCAAACCGTCACAATGTACTGTAACGACGTTTTGTGAAAATGTCGTAATGCCGTCTGTCACAAATATATTACGACGGTTTTTTGAATACCGTCGTAAAATATATACATAACCGCCGTAGTATTTATAGAAAACCGTCGCAATATTTCTTTGTTAATGCGGCTTTTTTTGTTGTATAGAGCGACGGTTTATAACCGCCATAATTATAAAAAAGTAAATCATTTATATATTACGACGGTTTAAAAACGTCGCATTGTTCAATTCGTAATGCCGTAAATAATTATATTTTCTAATTTTGTCAATCCTATATATTTACATTTCTATAATTAATAATTTTAACACAACATAAAAGATCAAATGAGCAAAATATTCATCACATTAAACAAAAGTACTCCAAAATTACATCATCAAAATACTAATGTTTTGAAGTGTTAATCAAAGCTTCAAAATTACATCATCAAAATACTAATATTTTGAAGTGTTATTCATAACTCCAAAATTACATCAAAACAGTAATTTCAAGTGTCACTCAATAAGAATATCCAAAAAAAAAAATCCTAAAAAAGATTTCTAGTTGATGCTCAGTCCATCATCACTGTTACTTTCATCTGAAGATTTCTAATCGATGGTTGGTCCGATTGGTGACTGATAAGCACCACTTCCTGTATCTGATGCCTGGAAAAGAATTATTAATTAACAGGCAAGTTGATGATCATACTCCAAAAATGTATTCGCACAGAACTTGGAAAACATTATAAAAGAGAGTACATATACAACATAGATATTTATAATGGTCATACCTGTGGAGGAGGTGGAAATAAGTGAGCAAACTCTTCAGGGATATTCTCTATGTTTCTTTGATATAAGCTAAGTAGCGCATTTAATTGTGATTTCATACTCATCACCTCTTGCTACCACTCTGGAGTTGGAGCGCTCGTGCTAGATGGACTCACATCAACATGCTTAAATCTCCTAGATGCCTGTTTGAATGCCATAGTTGGAACAACACCCAAGCCTAATCCTCGAACACGGCCCGGGTGTTCGGGACCGAGTACTATACCAAGTGCATCATTAGGTGAAACTTCAACAATACTTTCTGGTCTTTGACTTCGAATTTCTTCAATTTTCTCCTGTGCAAAAGAAAAACAAGCATATTATTGTTGTAATATACCAGTTGATGACTCTATAAACCACATATTCATTGAATGATGTATCACTGATTTTATCTGAGCTATCAGGAATAAAGACACTTACTATCTCACGTATGTTGATATCTTATATCATAAACCTGATATATTCAAATATGTAGATCTAATGAACAACTTCTTCCCTATCAGATTATGAACTTTAGACTTAAACGTGCGAAGTTTGAAGACTAGTCTGCTTCCACTGCACGTTAAATCTTACTATATTGCATTTCACCTCTTAAGTTCACTCATCCAGCCTCGGGGATACTTGACTAGCTAATTCAACATATTCCACAGATACTACAAAGCAAGCAGCTCTGATTTTTCTTCCTGCCTGAACCAAATAGCAGTGGCAAAAATACAATAACATAGCAACGGAAAATAACACTCCTGACAAGAAGAAATGAAAATTACACATTTAATGAATTATATGTTTACCCAGATTTTCTATACAAAAGAGTCTATGAAAGATTTAATATAAGTACTTTTGGCCTATGTTGCTTGGACTCTTCAATAATGTCGACGGGTAGGTGTCGGATCCTACACGGATGCGACAACATTTTTAGGGTTCTTAATCTTACCAAAGGACAAATCGACGGTTTACCTTCTTGGTCATATCAACAAATAGATACATGAAAAAAGATTGCAAACATCTAGAGCATTGAGTAGCAATCCAAAAATAAATAGGACACATTTTAAAAATATCTCCAAATTTCCTCCTACTGCAAAAGTGATCTGGTCAGATCACTCAAACCACTGAGCAAACTTGTTGCCATCACAACATCCATACTGCAACATGAAGTATCCACACTACAACAGTTTAATGTATAATATACAGGAAACTCATCCAATTGATGAAGCAAAGCACATACAAAAAGGCAAACAATAACATTAACTCTGTTGTGGCTAATCCTTCAGGAGGATCAGATCTTTGTATTCCGTTACAAGGAAAGTAGTTTTTGGTCCTCAATTTCAGTAGTTTGACATAATTGAAGCAGTAGTTTTTTTTGCTATGTCACCATAATCAGAAATCTGATTAAATAGCTACTCGAGTAATCGTATATAAGAAGAATACTTACTCCAATCTCTCTAGCCGCCTCACTTACATAACTTCCATCTTTTCTCTTATGAGTCTCAGTCCACATTTTGCCTCGATCAACATCTTTTTCCTTTGCCATCTGAAATTTTCAAGTTGTAAGACATTAGTAATTAATTAAGAATATACTTATCTAAGAACATTGTATTAAACTACCATTTCAGCTCTTTTTCTAGCCAAACTCTTAGCACCTCCAGTATGAGGAATTTGATTTTGTCGACTCTGTTGATTCTTCTTGCAAAGTTTCTACAGATTAAATAGGAACAACATGTTAAGTGCTTGTAAGTCTCTGCCACAATGTGAGGAATAAAATGCTTTACACCTGCTCACTTCCTCAATCTCCTTTTTCGGTAAAGAAGAAATATGTGGCAAAGAAGAAGAAGCAGTAGAAAGAAAATATAACAGCCATAAAAGTGGCAGAGAAGAAAAAACAATAGAAAGAAAAAGAAGAAGAAGAATTAGAAATGTTAAGTACTTGTGTTTTCTCATCCATGCGATGACAAACAACGCCCATTGATCCATGGGTATGCCATTCGGAGATTTTCTGATGATCTCTTCTTTACTCAATAATGGATTTTTTTACCGCATGCCATAATTTATGTCTGTGATCCTTCCACTTTTTGTTAAGATTACTGCCAGTCCCTCTTTTTGCTTTTTGATGATCAATCCTAAAGAGAAATCGAGCCTTCAAAAAAGTGATGTTAGTTTACTACAATTTTACAAATATAACTAAAAGATTCAAGCTAAGAAAAATAATTTACAAGGAAGTACCATTAGGATTTCATCAAAAACACGGTCCAAATAAGAATTGGGCATGACTGCTCTTTGGCGATTAATAATATTGTTGGTTACCAAAAAAATAGCTACTAGTTAGGATTTATTTTTGGAATCTGAAATTGTAATGCTAACAGTTTGAATTCCTTAGTTCTAAAGAAAAATACTCTGATTTTCTTGCTTAATTGAGTAAAAGAATTGCAGAACTCATATCCACTATTTTGTATATTACATCATCACTACCAGAATCTCAATCTACATTCCCACACACACATAAAAAAAAATAGCAGAAGTAAAAGTAGAACCTATCAAACGCCAAAATTACTGAGAGTTTTCTTACTTCAAGCAAGAGCGAAGGTCATAAAATATTGAAAATTTTCTTACTTCAAGCAATTCATATTTTTACTTATAAAAAATAACAAAAACTATCAAAAGATTTACTAATAAAAGCTATATACCTATCAAACGATTACTGATGATGTTTATCTCAATACCTTGACCACCAGTTTTTGATTTCTCGACAACCTATCAAGCCCAAATATGAAATTTAGGTTAATAACAACAGTAAATTACTATGAGAAGTGAATAAGAAACTGAACTCTAAGGCTCGAAAATGAAAAAGAAAGTGAACTCTAAAGCTCGAAAGTGAAATCTAGATCATAACTTCACTATTTCTGTTAGGCTCCTTTTTGGACTACAACTAAACTATAACATGCAAAATCAAACTACGAAAAGTAAAACCCTAACAAATCTCTACAGAATTGTACAAAAATATAACAAAAAGTAAAATCCCTAACAAATCTCTATAAACTCTCTACAATCTGAATTACAGCATGACCCTAACAAATCTCTACAAACTCAAACATGCATGAACAAATAGTGAATACATAGATTCAGAAAAAAATTCAAATTCACCCCCAAAAACTTACAATTGATTGAGGTTTAAGAGCTTACATTGAAGGTTTACAGTGGATTGAGAGCTTGATAGAGGAATTGAGGGCTTATCGTGATTTATTGAGCGATTTGAGGAATCAATATCCTTCATTGCACCAAATTAGCGATTTAAGAGTGACTGTTAGCAACTTTGAGTTTCTTTCTTTGAAGTAAGGAAATAAAAAACTGTAAGTACAGTCTCGCTCTTTCAAATAAGGAAGACAATTAACGCTAAAATTAGCGCTTAATTGACTGTTAGCGCCAAAATTTAGCTAATTATTTTTCTTTGTATTTGACAAATAAATATTTAATATTCTAATAGTTTATAATTATTAAGGAAAGGAGAGTAAATATTAAATACTAAAATAAATGAAAAATTTAAGGAAAAGATAGTAATAAATATAGTTGGACAAATTATACTACTTTAATAAATAGATGAGTAAATTAAAGGAAATAACAATTTTGTTGAGTAAATTTTGAAGAAATTTTTAAAAATATTTGTGGTGGTTCAAAGCGTCGTAATTTCAATCAGAACCGCCACTATTAAAATATTTAAAATGGCGTACTATAAAACGTCGTATTATTTTGTATTTGTGGCGGTTCTTTGGAACCGCCGCAATATTTCCATTTTTTTGTAGTGAAACATTATAGGAAAAATTACTTAGAGAAATACTTTTTAATAAATAATTAATGATTTTAGCAATATTTTTTATTTATTATTATTCATAGCAATACATAGCAATACTATGATAAATCTGCACTATGTCTTAAAAGTGAATTACGCTTGCAGTATAGATGTATTATAAGATGTTTTAAAGCATATCATGCTTGCTTGGTAAGAACAATGACACAATGTATTATAAGTGTATTAAAATGTGTGATAAATGTATTATCCATCAATAAAACTTATATTATATGTGTTTTATAAGTTGTTCTCTGTAATATGTATTAAAACTCTATTATAAGTGTGAAAGTGAAAAAAAATGTTATTGCTATAAATGGTAAATATTTTCTTAATATAACATATTTATGTAAGTTTCCCAAAATTATATATAGTGACTACATTTACAATGTATAAAATCTATATATATACTATATACATTGTGTAATATGTGTATGTACATTGTTTATATAGCGTATATACAGATATTATACATAATATAGTGTTGTTGGTGATTTTAATGGTGTTTATCGATGGAGAATGAAGTCGAAGCTTTAGGTGTTTTGTTGTGAACGAATAGGTGATTGTATCCCAATTATATATTTAATATATAATGTATAATTATTGTATACTCGATGCATACTCAATGAATATAAACTGAAAATACAATAAATATACATATTATATACAATGATAGTGGAGGCGACAAGTACATAACAAGTGTATATAGTGTGTATAAAATATATAATTAATATATTATATTTTATATATATTTTATAACAATACATTTTTCTGTGAGAGCCTCTTCTTTAAATACAAAGCCAAACCAGTTTCATAAGTTAAGTAATATTATGTTTTTTTTTTCTGTTTCAAAGAATTTTTGTAAGCATTATTAACACGAGAGCAAAAAATCAATGTTCAAACTAATTTACCCCATTTCTCCTTTATCATTTGATGTTAGAATGGGACTTGATTTGAGAATTTTAATTAGTTTCAATTATTGCCCCTGGTTCATTTTGAAAAAAGTTCTCAAAGTTCGTAGCTAATAAATAGTTAATTAGGTGACCATTAGCTTATATACTTTTAACACTTTGCCTTAATTGTTTATTTAGGTTCGATTGGTTAATCCTTTTAAATAGATCTTATCTAAAATCTTATTAGTTTAAAAGATTTTAACGAAGTCCAATATTAATCAATTTTTAGATGTCTTAATTAACCATGAATAATTAGGTGATGATTTCTTATTTTAGTTAATCCTGCACTGAATATGCTTAGATTCTAACCATAACAAACTTTATTTAATTATAACTGAGGCTTATGTGTTACTCTAAGTATTTATCAGTATGTTTTTAAGCTAAGGATTAAGTTTAGTAATTAATCCTAAAATTTAGTATTGTATAGAAAATTACATCTATGATCGACAATTTATTTGAAAGATAAATATTTTCTTTCAATTTTACGCTCAATATAATATTTCTAAGATAACAAAATATGTAATATTTTTCTTCGTGATAGTAGTCGATGAGGATTCTATTTTCTTTTATTGAAGTTATCTCAAACAAAGTTGTCATTTCATTTAATGAATTGAATTCAAATTTGAAAACTACATAGATTTCAGCCTCCTTCTTCTTTGTTTGATCGAACAAGTGTGAGTGACATACAAATTAGGAAACTTACATAAATATGGTATATTAAGATATATATTTACCATTTATAGCAATAATTTTTTTTTTCACTTTGACACTTTTAATACAGTTTAATACATATTACAGAGAACAATTTATAAAACACATATAATTAGAGCCGTCAATATGGGCTAGGCCCGTTGGGCCGGCCTGGCCTAACCCGTGATTTGATAGGGCTGAGCTAAGATTTTTGAAGCCCATTTAAGAAAAAAGCTTTTTAGTCCGACCTGAATAAGCCTGCTGATTTGTGGGGCTTGAGAAATATGGGTAGGGCCGACCCGTGGGCCAAATAAAAATTAATTAAAAATAAAATAGAGTATTAAAAATAACAAGAGTCCAAACTCAAAATCTATTTAAAGTTTTCAATATTAAAATTTAAATACAAATTATGTTTATAAAATATGTACTACATAAAATAAAAATTCCCTAAAATTTTTAGGGAATCACTATGTAGGTTGTAGCCTATGGAATATTGTCATATTTATTGTGTTTTATTATGATCATTGGAAACAATTAGGTTAATATTTTTATTTAGCTATTTATACTTTTACTTGAAATCGAACTTAATAAATATTATAAAGATAATTTTATTTGTGGATTAGATTAACAAGTAGGCACACTAACCCATGTATTATTATCTTGTCAATATTTATGATAATATTTTAAAATTATAATTTGATTTAAAAATATACTTTTTAAAAAAGTGGGTTGGCCCGGCACAGCCTGTAGCCCACGTACTTGTGGGTTGGGCTCACCATTTTCCGGCCCACAAAAAAATGGGTCAGCCCGGCCTGGCCTGTCAAATCTCAAAGCCTGTACAGGTTAACCCGGATGGGATGGGCCAGCCCATATTGACAGCTCTACACATAATATAAGTTTTATTGATGGATAATACATTTATCATACATTTTAATACACTTATAATACATTATGTCAATGTTCTTACCAAACAAGCATGGTATGTTTTAAAACATTTTATAATACATTTATATTGCATATGTAATTCACTTTTAATACATAGTGCAGATTTATCATAGTATTGCTATGTATTGCTATAAATAGTAATAAATAAAAAATATCGCTAAAATCGCTAATTATTTATTAAAAAGTATTTCTCCAAGTAATTTTTCCTACAAAATAAGCTAATTTGGATTTGTTTCAAGAAGAAAATCAGACCTAGAAACGTCTTTACAATATGTGTATATCAAATTATATATCATATATATGAAAGACATATTTTCATGAACTGTTCTGTGATATGAATTTATCATATTGTAATATGAATCTACCATATTGTATATCGTGTATACCAATATATCATACTCTCTGTTTCAAGAATTTACATAGATATGCATGATATACAAGAAATAACTAGGTATACAGTGTGATATATATATAGGATACCTAGATGGAGTCGTCTAAATTTCAATTTGAAATATTTTTTGAATAAGCCTCAAATTATCTCCAAACACCTCTAAAATTGATATTCAAGTTCCTTCAGATAATTTCAATAACTTTCATACCAATCGAGACAATCACAAAATACACCAACCGAAAAATTCAAAACAAAATTTTACTGGTGTTTTCAAGTCTATGTCTTCAAAATATTGATAGAGAAAATTGTGGATCTTAATATAGTGTAAATAATCAATTTTATATTGACCTATTGATATTGAGATACTGATAACAAGTTTTATGAATATGATTCGAGAAATTTGTAATTACGGATTGAGAAAGTTGGGGAGATAATTTGAGATAGTGAATTTTTTTTTTTTTTGAGAGAGAGAGATTTCAAGATAAAAAGCGGCTACCTGATGCAAGTTTTTGTTTTTGCTATTTTATGTCATTTATGGCTCTATATTAATACAAGATATCAAATTTTTTATTGGTTATTCAAACACATGGGTCGAATGTGGGCTTCAATTAAATAAATCAACTTACATAAATCATATAGTGTAAAGATAAAATTACTATCTATCCCTATTTTTTTTCTAATTACAATAATCCCTTAAAATTAACCTAATCCAGATACATTAATGAAAGTGCGGATACATTAATACAGATACATTATTAAAATAAGGGATTTCCCAATCTGGATACATTAATACATTAATACAGATATATTATTAAAATAAGGGATTTCCCAATCCGGATACATTAGTGAAAGCGCAGATACATTAATACAGATACATTATTAAAATAAGAGATTTTTAAAAGATATAGGGAAATATGGAAAATAGTTTACTTAAAGCTGTGTAATTTAATAATTTTTCCATATTTTTATATGACTCATTTGTTTAAATTGGACATGTATTGTGTTTCTATTCTTTCTAGAAAAAAATTCATAAAGCGTTGTAGCATAGGAATATATTATCGTACAACATGATAGTTTTCACATTAAAAAAATATCGCAATATTTTTACTTGTTTCTACGTATCGCGCTTTTGTAGATGCTATATATGAGATACAATTCGTTTAAATATCCTATAATGGTGTAGAATCATAAATGAAAAAACTCTATTGAAACCTTCGACTTGAATTTTTGTTTTAAGAAGCCCCTTGGCCTTTACCTTTCGTTTAATGCTTCAAAATAATTAAGTTCTATCTATTGATAATATAATAAATATTTACGCAATCAATTTACTTAAACAATAATTGCAGGTAATTTTGTAGTATAATTTGTTTGATCATTTGAAATAATAGTAAACCACTAAGACTTATATATAGAAGAAAAAAAAGATAATAGTTTAGTGGAAAGTCTAACACACAATAAATATGTGTAGGTTTAATTTCACTACCCCGCCTCCTAATTGCATGATCTCCTAGGTAACTTACTATTATATACTATTAATTACTTTTTTGTTTTTTTGTTTAATTTGGTGTTTGGTATCCGCATTGAAGTTCGGTTATATTTGAATTCGCACAGTGTATGACCCCATTTTGGAGAAAGTGCTCCCTACCAAGGATTTTCCTATACCCAGGGTTCGAACATGAGTCCTCTAGTTAAAAAAGAAACAATCTCATGCACAGCATGGTGCAATCCACCAAACAGTGCATCTACTCTAACACCTAGATAGGAGAACCCTTACCACCCAAGCCGGTTAAAACATGCAGAAAAATAAATAATTTACTACCAAAGGCTCATTAAAAACAGGATTTCCAAAAACAAAACATTAATAACTTTTCTTTGTACAGAGGACTGCCCCCCCCCCCCCCCCTTAAGAAACTAGTCTAAACAAGTACAAGAGCTACTAAGGAAATACGACACAACTCCCACCATTAGGAAAGGAAACATGAAAGCTGTTGGAGATCATTGTCGTCTGCACCCATGAAATATCACTGACCCTGTAATCAGACTATGCCAAGTGACATAACAAAAGTAGTATCAGTACAAATAACATATACTGATAGGAATCATCGGTTGATCCAAGCCTACCGCATAATATAAAGTAAATAAACAGAAAGTCATGCAATGAGAAGTTACACCACCCCACTTCTATACTCCCTTACTTCTACCCTTCCCAGGTAAAAACTATGACTAAGCCCCTCGAATATGCCACCCTAAGGTTTCCCAAGCATACATGTCATGCCACGCTAATACACAATCTAAGCCTAACCCATCTACCACGTTAATGTCACTGGATATCAGGCCATCACTAGCCCTATTAGTTCTCTTTTACAATATTCACGTCAACACCCTTTCCCTTTTTAGAACAATAAATGAATCTGGCGCCAACTCATCTTAAAGCTTAAGCTAAGCCCAGAATTAATTACAAAATCAAGACCATCATGAATAATAAAAACACAGTTTAGACAACTAAAGAATTGAATCCCCATAAACTCAACCCAATAGCCAAAACAATTGTGCAGAATAACCCCTAAGTATTCAGTTGTCAATAACTACTTAATATCCCTCAACCATCTCAAGTATTACATAACCCGGACTCTCAGTCCTCACCTTGGATTTATATGCACAACCCGCAATACCATAACCACATGTAACAACAATCACGAATACATAGACTCCCAATCATAATATCATGAAATAATTACACTTGGGGTCAAACAATGCATAACTACATGTCCCACATGATCACAATGCAAATACTGGGTTCTCTCATGGAACCACAATCACATACCTGATCCTCTCTCGAAATTCAGACCCAAGTTGTTAGTGTACCAACGTGGTACCTGAGCCATCCATATATCCTGTACCAGCGTGGTATCCGAGCTAACCAACAATCATGCACAATAACATAACACAATGAACAAGACCACTTGAAAACCACAAGTCATAATCACAAGTTCATTGCATGAGATTACCTACATGATGTCATTTCATATACCTCCCTACCATGCATTGCACAAATAATACTACAAAGCACAATCGAAAACATACAACCATCACCTACAAGAAAATCCAAGACTAATCACGAACTAGAGCACCATATCCTATTCATCACATCATCTCTCTCCTACAACACATAAACCACAATCTTTAACCATCCAAACTATGTGCCCGAAGGCCTAGGCATACAATCTCCGAGTATTTATAAGATAGAATTCGGTAAAAACATGTCTAACTACTCTACTGAAAGAAATCCTAGCCTACCTGGATGCCAAGCAACCGCTAATGAACCTTGCCCATGAATATGACTCTGCAAAAGCAACCTTTGATAAATGGATATGGAAAATCCATAGATTTTCACCTCCCTTATGCGAAAATGCTCCCTCCTCCATTGCTCTCATGCCTAGAGTGATTTTAGAGCAGGCCTCGTCTATTCTCTCATTTCACAAGTAGGAGGAACATAAAAGACGACACATTAGTTAGGTTGCTGAAATTTGACGTCTCGCTATAGCGGCGCCGCCATAGCGAAAAACCTACTGCTATGGCGAACTGACATCAGCCCAGCTCAAAAACACAAATTCTTGGCCAGAAATCATTGTGTGCTCAAATTTTAATAATTCTTGCACCACACTATCGGACTTTTGAAAATCCGCACATGGTGCCCTTTAGTAACGACAGATCGGGTCATTACAAATTTACATAAATTGGGACGAAGACAATATCTTTTTACACTTTAAACTATATATATATAAATTAGCTACCAATCAAACTAACTCATATAAATTAGGACGAAAATAATATCTTTTTGCACTTTCAAGTATAGATTTGTTATACATGTAATGGTAAAGTCATCCTATATTATGTGATTATGTAGACCTTCTTATAACTATTGTCACGATCTAGACCATCGTGAGTAGCACCAACACTAGATCACCTGGTGGGGGAACGAACAACTAACCCAAATTAAACCCAACACACCATTTATAAAACAAGTTCATCATATAAAATAGTAAAAATAATTTAGATAACTAAACAATTGAGTCCCGTTAAACTCAACCCAATAATAAAAATTAATTATGCGAAAATAAACTCCTAAGAACTGAGGGGTCGTTTGGTTTGAATACAAGTTATGATGGGATAAGTTATGTTGTGATAAGTTATGATGGGATTACTTATGTTGGGATTAGTTATCCTGGAATTATTTCTTATTGATTGTTTGGTTTGTTGTACTAAGAAGAATATCCATGGCAAACTTCCTAAAAATAAATTATTTATTTACAAAAATATCCTCACCAACATAAGTTTTGACTACTTAGCCAAATTTTCAACAAAAGTTTTAATTGCTCAACTAAATTTTTCTACTTTTATCCATTTGATTGCAATATTACACTTTTCACTTTTATATTATACAATTTGCAATTTCCTTCCCTATGTCATTTATTTAAATTGGACTCATTTGCCTTGTCATATTGATAATTTTAAAAAATATATATTTGCTCTAAAATATCGGAATATCATTTGCTTTATTTAATCATATATTGTAATATAAAATAAAATAATTTTGAGCATTAAGATATGAATAAAATATCTTTTAAATTGTCCTTGTGAGTTGAAATAACGGAAGAATTATAAACAACACACATAAAACATATTATCTGACTTTTGTTAGTAATATTTAATTTATACTATTAATTAACATGATCATGTGAATATTGTCTTATTATTATACTAAAATTTTAAATTTCTATGAACCAACACTTAATAATATAAGATATTGTAAGTACAAGCAAAAGGTGCAAGTAATATAAAGGGTTTGAAGGGTAATTTTGTCATTTAATAAGTTTATCCCATGATAAATTATGATGGGATTATTATACCACCTATGGGGACGGATAACTTATCCCGGTACTAATTGTTAATCCCGGGATAAGTTATCCCTAACTTTCTAACCAAACAACAAATTAATGGCATCTATAATTCTATCCTAGGACTATTTAGTATTATCCCTCACACCAAACGACCCCTGAAAGTCACAATACCAAAACTCTAGATAATCAATAATGGGGATGTCACCCCGAAACAAAAACATAAATGTAATAGTCTAAAGTATTTATGCTCGAAAGATGGACAAAAGATGATAGAAGAACCCTTGACAATCTGAAAGAGTAGTTCACCTTTGCATTCGAAGTCAAGTGTCCCGTAACTAAGGTCTCGAATCAACCGTTGGAAGATGCCCTGTACTTAACAAGGAAATAACATGTGTAGTATCAGTACAAAAATCACAGTGCACTGGTAGGATCACACGGCCAATTCTAATCATGAATGTAAATAGACAACCACAATATAGTAACACATGTCAACGCCTATAACAACAATCAAAATATATATGGACACACAGTCACAATATCATGAAACAAAAAATATATCGATGCATGTCCCAGATGATCACAATTATAAATGCCCAATCCTCTCATGGAATCACAAATACACATACTCGGTCCTCTATAGAGCCCACACATAAACTATTAGTGTACCGGCGCGGTATCCGAGCCAACCAGAATTAGTAATCATACCAGGCGTGATACCTGAGCCAACCGTTAGTATTCATACCAAGCGTAGTATTCGAGCCAACCAGCAGTCACAAACAATCATGCACAACAATAACACTTGAAACCACAAGTCATATAAATAGGTTCATTGCATGAAAATATCAATATGGTGTCATTTCATATGCTTCCCTATGTTTTCTCCAACATGTATTGCTTAATGATACTACAAAATAGTAAACATGCATACATCTATAAATTGGAAAATATACAATCATCACCTACCTCTAATCGAGCCCCTTGGAAACTCTAAAGAACCTGAGCTTTTTCCTTTTGAAGTATCTTATCTTATTTTTGGTCTACACAATTAAATAAATACAACCATCAATCAAAAATGGCTTAAAAATATTCGGATTATGACCAAATCCTAACCCCAGGCCAATTCATGATCATCCTCTCCAACTTAGGGGTTTTCCACTATGAAATCAAGTCAAAACCCTGCCCCAAGAGTAATATCTAGATTCTAAGGCTTAAGAATTAATTTACAAGATTGGGACTAATGAACTTACCTTGACCCACAGATTTCATGGATAAATGATTGTAAACAGTCCTAAATCGCCCATCTCAATCTCAAGAATAATAATGCAGAAAATAGGAGATTTTGAAACTTTTTCTGCATAAAATCTCGACTTACCTCGCTACAGCAATCCCGCTATAGCGGTACTAACCCTGCTATAATGCCTACACACGCTCGCTATAGCGGTCACAGCCTGCTATAAGGGATTGCATGAAGTACTGTAGTTTGGAATTCCTTGAAAAGTGTCTTTTTCACAACATACCTTCTTTCCTTTGTATTCCAAACTATCCCCTTCATGCCAAGATCGATTCCGAGAGTTCTATTCACCCGAATTCGATTTCGTGAAGCTTTGTGAGTTTCTTAATGTCTTGTCTAAAAAAAACAATCAAGCCTAGATATTACACCCAATCCATTCCTAGACGTCCCTAGACCTTGCCTATCCCAGATTTCATCTGAGGCTGGACTAGCCTAAAACTTTTAAGTCGCTACCCAAAATATTTTCTGGCCCAATTCACCATTGACCTAGTTATTACGATCATGACAGATCGTTACAAGTACTTTAAGTTGCATTGGTAGAGTATGAAGTTTCGATAAAGTAAAAATAAATTCTTGAACATTGGTTGCGAAAAATGAAAATAACAACTTGAATTTCCTTGATATGTTCCATGGAAATATATTCCTTAAAACTACAATTTCTTAAATATGCATTTAAGAATATCAATGTTATTGCAAAAAGTCAAAGTAAAAAAGTTCTTGAAGTGAATGCTTGCAAGAATTCCTTATTTCTTCTTCCAATGAAAACGACGAAAAATTGATTTAGGATTTCTATCGGATATCATTATCGGAACAGTCAAGTGCGTCGGTAGCATATGAAGAATCTCAACTTTGTGCTAGGGGGTCCTTGTGACCTTTTCAAATCTTATGACCTTTACAAACATGGGCAATTTACGAATCACCCGATACTATTTTTACATGCAATTAAAGAATAGTTCGGGGCTTAGTTTAGAAATTTTCGAGGTGTTACAGTTGCGCACCGTAAAAAAATATTCAAAACGAAGAGATTAACAATATATGCATAAACACTATTCAAGAATTACTTAATTATTAGTCTTACGTTGTTAATTACTCATGGTTTCCTCAATCCTAGTTGTGGATTTAGTTATTCATGCTTGAATATTCACAATTCATATTAGGGTTTAGAGAATAACAGATCATGAACTTACAATTAGAATAGATGAAATCTGGAATCTTGAATTGAAGAACAAAAGCAAATATCATAAACCAAACTTCAAGAGTTAAATGTTAAAAGTGTTTGCATAATAATTCCCAAACCCAAAATAATGTATCTCAAAGCGTGTAACTCCTAAAAATGAAAATTACAACTTATATTTATAAAAAACAAATCCTAAATAAAGTAGGAAAAGGAAATCTAAGGAAATTCAGCTTGGGCAACATTGTCTAGGGTTGGTGACCTACGGCTCGTAAGTACCTCCCGTTATTCAACAGTTAGTCAATATCCTGAGGATCACTTTCTACAGCATGATCTACGGCTCGTAGATCTTAGTATGGTCCGTCTTATTCTTCTATCGATCAAGTACTGAAGCTCACCCTCTCTAAACTTTTCTACAATTTCTTATGTACGACTCGTAGGAGGAAGTACGGCTCGTCAGTCCTCCATCGTTGTTTTATACTTAGTTCCAATTTCCAGCTCTTCCACCTACAACTTACACCTATGACTCGTAGGTCAACTTTTACATCAACAAAAACTCTGCTACTGCAACATTTTAAGACCAACTGCTCCAAAAACCTATTTCCTATAAAATTCGAACAAAATACCATCACATCCAATAACAAATGCTTAAGATACATGCTAAATTCTAAATTTAATGCATCAAAAGTACCATAAATTCACGGTACATCAATAGATAAAAAGATTTAAGAAGAAGGAGGAGGAGGAGGAGGAAGAGGAGGAAATGAAAAAAATTATACTATTTAGGTGCTTCTTTCGTGTAAAAATATGCAACTTGTCAAGTATTCGAAAAGTTCTAAAATGACACACTCGATTTTAAAACTAGCATAAACTTTAAGTGAAAAAAATTATACTATTCAGGTGCTTCTTTTGTGTAAAACTTATGCAACTTGTCAACTATTCGAAAAGTTCTAAAATGACACACTCGATTTTAAAACTAGCGTAAGCTTAAAGTGTATGTCCTACTATAGATTTTTAAGTGGTACAAGTCTTAGTTTAGGTGTCTAAGTTTTAAAAAAATAGCGAAAACTTTAAGTGTATGTCAATGAATTCAACCTTGATTTTTCTCCATACAATAAATGCCTTTTTTTATTTTGTTATTTTTTATTTTCCAATCAGTTGTTAAGAAAAAAAAACCTCCTTATAATTTATTAATATCACTATTATACCAAAATTCAACATACAATATCGAGTTCTTACATTTTCCTACTTCTTTTTAATGGATGAAAGAATATCAAGATGATAAGAAGAGCAATAGAATACCAATGAAAAAATTTATTTAGGTTTAGAATTTGGATTGGGCATAGTCATCTGAACAATTAAGAATACCAATAAGTTCAAAAGGCCAACAAGTTCATGATTTTTTTTCTTTAAAAGCATGCATGCAAGAACTCCAACATGTTTTTCTTAATGAAAGGAAGAATACAAAAAAAATTGGAAAGAACAGTAGTATTACTTGAGGGTTTAGGGTTTCTATCGGACATCGCCCCGGGACAGTTCATAGTAGCAATCTAGTGGAGTACTCTAAGAATCACCGCTAGAGTATGAAGTTCTGATAGAGTAAAAATAAATTCTTGAACATAGGCTGGGAGAATATCAACTTGAATTTCCTTGATATTTTTCATGACAATAATTCTTAAAAACTACAATTTCTTAAACATGCATTTAAGAATACAATATTACTTCAGAAAGTCAAAGTCAACAAGTTTTTGAAGAGAATGCATGCAAGAATTCATTCTTTCTTCTTCCAATGAAAATGATGAGAAATTGATTTAGGGTTTATGTTGGACATCATCACCAGAACAGTTAAGAGCATTGATAGTGTATGAAGATGCATCGGTAGCATATGAAGTGAGGGAAAGATAGGCGGTTTGTGTATAAACATGATGGTGGTAAGTTCTAAAATGCGTAAGTGGTATCTCTTTTAAAGTTTTCGGAGAAGAAAGAGAAATAGAATAAAGAAGAAGACGTAGACTCTTCACATGCTTCTTTCGTGTAAAATAATATACTACTTTTCAAGTATTAGAAAAGTTTTAAAATAGCACAGTTGATTCCTACTATAGATTTTTAAGTGGTATAAGTCTTATTTTATGTGTCTAAGTTAAAAAAATAGCATCAACTGTAAGTGTATACCAATGAATTCAACCTAAATTTTACTCCATACAATAAATATTTTTTTATTTTTTATTTTCCAATCAGTTGATAAGTAAAAACTTACTTATAATTTATTACTATCACTATTATACCAAAATTCAACATGCAATATCGAGTTCTTGAATTTTCCTTCTTCTTTTTAATGGATGAAAGAATATCAAGATGATAAAAGGAGCATTAGAATATCATTAAAAAAAATTAATTTAGGATTTAGGGTTTGGATCGGACATGGTCATCGAAACAGTTAAGAATACCAACAAGTTTTAAAAGACAACAAGTTCTTGAATTTTTCTTTAATAGCATGCATGCAAGAAATTCATTATCTTTTTCTTAATGAATGGAAGAATACCAACAAAAAAAAAGGAAAGAGGAGTAGTATTATATAAGGGTTTAGGGTTTCTATCATACCTCGTCAGTGGGATAGTTCAGAGCAACAATCTGATACTGTACTCTAAGATGCACTGATAGAGTATGAAGTTTGATATAGTAAAAATAAATTATTGAACATAGGTTGTGAAAATAACATGTTGAATTTCCTTGATATGTTCCATGACAATGTATTCTTAAAAACTACATTTTTAAAAATATGTATTTAAGAATACCAATGTTACTTTAAAAAGTCAAAGTCAACAAGTTCTTGAAGAGAATCCATGCAAGAATTCCTTCTTTCTTCTTCTAATGAGAATGATGGAAAATTGATTTAGAGTGTCATGATGGACAGAGATCTTGACAGAGTCGGAGGGCGTGAGGTAGGTGGAGGTGGAGATTAATCGAAGCTGCTCTAGACTTCGACGAATCTATTTTTTCACACTACCAATTCAGGTTGTTAGCAAAGAACTACAGCTACAACTATTCATGATGGGTACGAAACAAATGACTTCTCCTCTCTTTAATCTACGATGAACAAAGATTTATCATAGCAAAATAAAGAGTTAACATTATATCTTTGATTTGAGATACAAAACTTAGGCTTAAGGAACATACCTAGTGAAGATCCGAAAATTGGTTATAACATTCAGATTATTCAGCAGAGTTTCACAAAAGTGAAGGAGCAGGTCAGATGACCTTGCCGGAGACGAGTAGACTCAGCTTCCGTCTTTCCACTTTACTACTTTTCCTCTTTCCATTTTGCTTCCAGTTGCCTGTTCTTCTTCTTGTTTTAGATTTGGTTGGTTATTTTTTGTGGGTATTAGCACTTTGGGCTAAGCCCAATTTTTTTTGTAAATACCATTTCGCTTTAATAAATCTTGACCTTTTGGGTCCTTTTAATTAAAAAAAGATGTGCCAGTAGCATATGAAGTCCGAGAACGATAGGCAATTGGTATATATGTAATATGATGGTAGTGCACTCTAAAATGAGCAGGTGTCTCTTTTATAATTTTCAGAGAAGAAAGAGAAAAAGAATAAAGAAGAAGAAGAAGGAAATAAGAAAAAATATAGACTCTTCACATGCTTCTTTCGTGTAAAGAATACATAACTTGTCAAGTCACGACACCCTGAACCTGGTCAAACAGATCACTAATACAAGGCATATGGTACCTATTATTCACCGTCACCTTGTTCAGCTGCCTGTAATTGATACATATACGCATAAACCCATCCTTCTTCTTCACAAATAGTATAAGGGGCAACCAAAAGAGATAGGCTCGATAGAATGAATCTATTACCTAAGAGATCTTAAAGTTGAAAACTGAACTCCTTGAGCTCTAAAGGGCCATATGGTAAGGCGGAATAGAGATAGGACGATTGCCAGCTCAAGGTCAATAGCAAAGTTAACATCATGCTTCGAGGAAAGGCCAAGTAAATTAGTAGGGAACACATCTGCGAATTCTCACACAATAGGGACCGGATCGACTATAGGGATTTCCCTACTAACATCCCACGCATATGCCAAATAAGTTAAACACCCGCTAGATACCAACTTATGTGCCTGCATAAAAGAAATAACCCCAATCGGTGTGTGACTAAAAGAACTCCGCAACAACAACAGAGGGATACCAGGCACGGCTAAGTAAGAATCTTAACAAAGCAATCCAAAACCGCACGGTAGGGGAACCAGTCCATGCCTAAAATAACATCAAAATCAAGCATATCCAATACAATAAGGTTAGTCAGAGTGTCACACCCGTAGATAATAACCAAATAAGATTCTTAAATACTTGATCCACTACTAAAGACTCACCCACGAGGGTCAAAACAAGCAATGATGCTATAGAGTCTCAGAACACAAACTCAACCAAGAAAGCATAATACATAGATACATAAGAGAATGGAGAACCTAGATAAAATAAAGTTGAAACAGACTGATGATATAAAAGAATCATACTTGTGATGATAGCGTCTGAAGCCTTAGTCTCTGCCCTCACTGGACCTGCATATAGGTGGACCTGTCCACCTCTGAATTGCACATCTTATCTACCACCTGACTTATCTCCCCAGGGTCCTTCTCGAGCCCATTAATGACCACATCATCGGTCCTAACCCTAGGCACTGCCTCTAGCCGAAGGGTTACTGCTGAAATAGGCTGCACTTAACGGGGAGTAGGTGTAATCATCCCTCATCGAGAACACTCTCTATATCAATGATTGAGCTTACTATAATCAAAACAATCATGGGAAGCACAACTATAAAAAGATTGACCACCACGGCCTAAAGAACCTAAATGCGAGCCTATAGAACTCTGATATGCCCAAGAACCACCCCAACTATACTTCTCGCCCTCATAAGTCTAGAATGTAGCCTAAACTTGCCCTGATGTTGGTAACGCTGGGGAAGCCTATCATAGGAGTCCATGTCCCTAGAATGGGACCCACTGTAACTGTCCTTATGATGAGCCCTTTTATCGCTTCCCCCTTAGGACTCGCGTTGGAGCTCCTCCATAGTACATGCTTGATCAACCATATATAGAAATGATCTGCCCATTGATGTCAATCCATAGCTACAATCTCAAACCACAGACAAAGCAACAAACTCTCGTATGCACAATAGGTAGAATCATAGTAGCATGCCTAGAGAGCTTGTGGAATCTAGTCTTATGCTCCAATACGGTCAAGGAACCCTGCTCCAACCTTTCAAATTGATCTCGGAGTCGATCCTTAACGCTCTATAGTATGAACCTAGCCAAGGATACCTCAAAAAACTCAGTCCATGACACATGAGGCGATTGGACTAGTTTACACTCTATAAACGTGCGCCACAACTACCTGGCTGGTCCGTCAAGCTGATAAGCGATGAAGTCGGCTCCTCTCAACTCTACTAAGCCGAAGGTATACAACCTCTCTCTACAGGTAGTCAAGAACTCATGGGCATCTTTCCTCATATCCTCAAAAAACCTCAGAGGAGAAAGTCTAAAAATACTCCGAGAATCTTCTTCTCGTCCAGTGGCATAGCTCCTGCTGTAATGACTAGTTGAGCGGCGATGGGTGCTAGTGGCACCTCAACTTGGGAAGCCGTTGTTACTGGTTGATCCTGCGGTGCTAGCATAACTGGAGATGGGGCATGTTGCATGCCCCATAGCACGGCTAATAGTTAGTGATAGCTGCCTGCAAATTTGGAGCCATAGTGTTAGCCTCATAGGATCGATTAGTTTTGATACTTAACAATTTCATGGATCACTTGCAGGAAATCAAAAAGGAAAGACCACAAAGTACTCTGTGCAGCTAAACAGAAATTAGGGAAAGGTGAACATTTGTACAACGAACCAAAGAAGGAAAGCCACCATCACAGGGGTAACATAATCAATTCATATCAGTCCAAGATCCTTGGACAAATTAATCAATCAGTCCCTGAAGAAAATCACGACAAGATCAATCAAGCATTTCCAAGATCATCAAGCGAATCCCGAAGATAGAACACAATCAGCGCAAGATACTCTGCCAGAATCAAGGTAGCAAGAAGAACAACTTAAGAAGCAAGAAGACTGATTTTCTCATGTACATATCTGATATGGACATGACTCAGCAAATAAATACAAATCAAGGATTCCTTCTCTATCCTTGGTTTGAAATCCCTTGGGTTTTCCTTACAAAGAGCATTCCTCAGAACTATAAAAACCTCCCTCTGTCATAGTTATGAGGCACGCACTTCACTTGAACTTGTACCATTTTATTCTATTGTCTTTCATAAAACATTATATTCTCTCGAGTGTACAACTGAAAAGGAAAGAAAAAGAAAGATATGAGTGTAGGTTATACAGGTTGAGGTCGTGTCGAGATAGATAATCTGATTTGCACATCAGACAAAGCTTAAAAGTTGTATTCCTCTATAACTTCTCTTCAAGCTCTTAAGGAAACCCTTGAAACCCAAGGGGACTTGAAGTAGGCACCACATCGGTGTTCCGAACCAGTATAAAACTCTCTGTGTTTGTTTACCTTATTGCTTTCTTATTTGTTTTACTCCTTTCTAAGTTATCTGCAGATGAGTCAACTGTCCAGTCTAGGCAGTCGACTAAAGAATTTTTAATTCACCCCCCCCCCTCTTCACTTTCATATAGCTAGCCCAGGTAGTGACTAGGACGGTCCCGACCCCACCAGCTATGGAGGAATAAGAGTTGCTTGAGGCTTTGCAACTATGTCTAGAGTCACCTCTCTACCCCCATCTCGAGCTGGTGTTGAACCACAGATGTGAGCCATCACGTGAAAGAGTGAAACAAGTAAGATTCTAGAAACAAATTAAGACAATCAAACACACGATAACTAACCAAAAGAAAGAATCTTCCTAAAACTGTCATGTAGCCTCCTGAAGCTATGATACACATGTCTCTGCATCGATCTCTACACTGACCTGCAGAACTCTACTAGACATTAGCTTTGTAAAAATGACACCGACGAACCTGGGGCTTTGATACTAACATTTTCATAGCCTAAAACCTCGAGTCATGATGACACCTACTATAATCCACTGGTAAGTAAGCAAATCCATATCTCGTAAATGACAAGTAATAATCATATTAGGCCGAATCAACAACCAACTCCAAATTTAAAGCAATTTAAAAGAAATACAGTGGAAAAGAGATCAACAACAATATAAATATAAGCCAGAATAAAGGATCCAATCCCACGACCTAGTGACAAAAGTACAAAGCTACCAAAAGAGTACAAGTCCCAAAAGTGGACCAAAAGTATAGACTTGTCTCGAATACAAAAGACTAGAAAAAACTATATATAGAGGTAAATCGGACAAGGACACCATCGGCTCACGCTCAATCTCTAGAGATATGCTCCAAGAAGGCTCAAATCACCATTGTTGGCTGACACTCGGATCTGTATCAAGAAAATAGATGCAAAGTGTAGCATGGATATCAAAATAATAAGTACCCAGAAAGCATCATGAATCGACTAAACTTGGATAGTAAAAATAATATGAAAAGTGAGAAAATAAATGAACTAGAGGTCATAAGAATGAAGTGATCACGGAAAGCCTAACTATATAGATCACGAGTCTAGAAAAGGATGATACCGTATGCTGAGCCTACACCTTGGATGTGACCGACATTCTAGAACCATTGTTGGTCCCCAAGAAAACCCTTGTCATGGATGACTACTAAGCGAAAGACTAACTCAAGCATACATAAGCATCTAAACTGAAGAATCGCTTAAAAAAGTGTATTAAATCTCAAGTTGTCTGAAAATACTAAGTATTAAACATAAAGTTTTAAATAAAACATCTAAAATTGAATACTGAAAGATTGACCAAGACTGTCTATCTATGAAACCTCTATTGTATAAAGATAGGTGTCGGGACAAGACCCACGATACCTCAAAATGCTATTACTAACAAATCATAAAATCGGAGTCCTCCAAAAGTAAGGAGGGCCTCACCAAAAGCTGGCGAGCGAATAATGTGATCTCAACTGAACTCATGTTAATGATCCTAAATACCTAAATTTGCATTATCAAAAGATGTAGGTCAAATGATATTATTATATTGAATGTACGAGTATGTAATAGGGATGAATAGAACATATAACTGAACTGAAAAACTGAAGGTAACTCAACTAAAGAATAATATAAGTTATGATGAAAATCATTTAAACTCATTCTGTAGGGATGCAATAATAGTAAATGCTAAACTAAAAGACTGAAAGTACTCAACTGAAGTACAATATAAATCATGATGAAAGATCATTTAAGCTCTTTCTATAAGAATGCAACAATAGTAAATACTGAACTGAAATAGATTAATAAAAATATACTTTACTTTACTGGGGAGTTTCACTAACCGACAACAATCACTATGAGCCTTGTGATGATAGAACGTCTTACCCACGTTGCCAGAGCCGCCCTATACCTTGCCGGAGTATAGAATGCAACTGAACTGATGGATCTACTAAAAAGCCTTATTGAGGCAGGTGATGAGTTGACCATCTTGCGGTACGATCCTATCTACGCTAGATATATAGTTTATAGGGGTTGTGAGTTGTCTGAACTCTCCCCCATATCGATGCTCAATACTATTCCCAAAATATAATATTGTATGCTCATGTAAAAATACTTTATGGGTTAAGATAATTTCTCAAAAGGCCTCTTTAAGAGGTAACTGAAGTTGTACTGAGTCTATCTGAAAACTCTGGAAAAAAACCCTTTATACCTTTCTAAAAATAGTACTCTCTTTTCAATGTAAAAACAGTACCCTCTTTAAGGGTATTATAACTTCTCTTTATCTGACTGAAATGCTTCTGAAAAACTCTTTATACTTTTCTTGAAACAATACTTTCTTCCGCAATGTAAAAATAACACATTTGGGGCCATTAACGTTCCCTTTAAAACTCTTCTCAAAATAATGCTCTTAAGATATACTTTGACTCACTTTAAATTCCAAAATAAATGCATGGAAATAATCAAACAAAAGATTTCAACAAAAACTCAGTAATTAGGGTTCATGTGGGAATATATACATGAACAACAACTCAAGGACATCAATGCATATAATATTGCAATATCATAATATAAGAATTTAGAATTCGAAATAAGAATATAACTCATATCAAGAATTTTATAAAACTGAGGGCAAAACCCTAGATTGAACTTTCCACTAACTGAATTTAGATGTAGGGCATGATGACGAACTAGTCCAACACTATGAATAGCCTTACAAGCCTGGAAGAACAAAGTTCTTGAAGAAGTTTGAAGGAGAACTTGATTTAAAGATTTGAAAACCTAGCTTTTGTTTTCATTGCGGTTTTCCTGGAGATGAAGAGTGAAGAAGAATCTTGAATTAAAAACTTTAGAATTCTTGAAGAGAATCTAGAACTTGGAGCCTTTAGATCTTGAGAAATTGGAGAAATCTTTTCTTGAAGTTCTTGATCTTTGGAAGAATGAGAATTAGGGATTTTGAGAGTTGATATACGTATAATGATGTTATTCGGTTGTAAGATGGACTTAGGGAAATTGATTTAGGGTAAAAGGTCAAGAATATCGTTCTTGGAATGTAAGAAAACCATGAAAATCAAAGAAAACAACCTTTTAATGAATTATGTCGGCCAAATCAGCGATCTGAAGGTCTCTTCACAAAAAATACTCGGTGGATCACCCAAATGGACAAAAACTTAAGGTTTTCGGGACAATTCAGCGAGCTAATTCCGTGATTCGCCAACCCATTCGGCGGATCGCCAATTGGACAGGTGAGTTCGCCTAATTTCCAAGCCCGGGTATGTTCCAGTAAAACGGCCATAACGTTTTACTCCAAAATCGAAATAAGAAAAATTTGGTGGCGTTGAAAAAAAGACTCATAGACTTTTAAGCTAACAGGACATATGACACCTAATTCATTAGATGTTAAGAGATATGAGTGCTTGAAGTTGACCTTTATACGAACTTATGCGAGAACTTAGCTAACATGAATGCTTTGAACTTGACTTGGTGTTTAAGGTCCCTTATGACCCTAGATCACTTTAGATACTCTTGATCAACTTGGTAAAGGACCTTATAATAAATGAGCTAGTAGGATATCACCCGGTTCAAGCTCATATACTTACGACGAATGATTCAAATTCTTAAGAGTACAGTTATCAGGTGTTATGAAATGATTTGGGTCTTAGCTTAGAAATTTTTGGGGTGTTACACGGTAAGTAAAATAGCTAGCTATAACCTAACTGGACCCCATAAGCTCAGAAGGTACGCTCGTACACAATTTGAAAGAAAATAACCCAAACGAACCCCCAAAAACTCGATGAGTACACAAAAGAGCTAAGGATAACACTAGCTAAGTTTAAAAGTATTCCAGAACTGAAACGGCCATCCAAGACTCAAACCGTGGTGAAGGCATCCCAAGGATCCCAATATTGCCTACAAGGCCCAAAATCGCCAAAGAACACATCTGGTAGAAATATAAGGGAAATATGGATAAACAGTTACAAAAGCTGAGTGTTTGCCGAGCTAAGGATACGTACTATCAGACCCACGTTTGCTATATCAGTCTATAGGGAGCTAAGCCATCCGAAGTGACATCAGAGAATTTCTAAGGCAAAAAGGCTCCAAATCGCAAGTCTAAGACAATCACTAGCCTACGCCAAGGCTTAGGCCAAGACAACCTATCAATCAATACAAAAAACAATAAAGATGCCACAAGGCATGATGCAATCACAAAATCAAGGTAAGCATGCTCAAATTCCCCGAAGCTACTAAAAAATAAGGCTAAGGCATGCGTTCTATTAACTAAACATGATACCAATTAGGAACCTATCCCAAAACTAGCTGATCAACATGAACTTACTAACCCAAGCTCAATCTAAAAACCAGTAAGTAATAGCCTACCCCAAAGTTGACCGTGCGCGCTCTAAAACCACTATATCTAAGCATTTCCTTTCTGAACTGCCTCCGATCACTCCCATGGTAATAAATAAACAATTAAAACGTCAGTAACGTCAATACAAATGTTTTGGAACTACTCAAAAATAAGACTAAGGCATGCGTTCTATTAACTAAACATGATACCAACTAGGAACCTATCCCAAAACTAGTTGATCAACATGAACTTACAAACCCAAGCTCAATCTAAAGACCAGTAAACCATAGCCTACCTCAAAGTTGATTGCGCACTCTAAAACCACTAAATCGAAGTTTTTTCTTTCCAAACAGCCTCCAATCACTCCCGTGCTAATAAATAAATGATTAAAATGTCAATACGGATGTTTGGAAACCCAATTTGCAATAATTGGAGATGGACAACTAGTTAAAAACATTATGGGACCTGCATCGAGAATCTCAAAATTGACTCAGTCAATTGGTACCAAACAGCTCTAGTAACTTGTGCCCTGAAGGCGCAATTCAAGCCTTATAATGAGATAAAAAAATTCATGCAAATACAAGGGATCAAGAACACCATTAAAGAGGGAAATAGAGGTCTACAGGACATGAATTTACCTCCAAAACAAGTTCACAAAGCTAACTCGAAGGTCCCAATACAAAGCTCTAACAATTTCCAGCAAATAAAGACAAAAACGTGCTCAAATAGAGCTCCCAAGGCCAAGAAATTGAGTTCTTAAAGTCCCAACAGAAAATAGAAATGAGAGGGAGAATTAGTGATTTAATCATTGTAATTGTTGATCTGGCGACCTCGACGTCACAGGTGCGACATCGCCGAAGCAGGAAATGGGCCACGGGTATGAAGTTCAATGGACCTATTTGCTCCACAGGCACGAGCCCACGGGAGCAATAGCCCCTCTGCAGGAGTGACACCCTAATGTACAGTGGCGGATCCAGGACTTTCATTCAGGGGGTTCGGAATATAAAAAATATAAATGGGTTATCTCTCTTCTACGGTTGAGGTGGTTCAAAATTAGTATATATATAAAAAATATTAAAAATTTACCCTATATATACAGTGTAATTTTTTATCGAGGGGGTTCGGGTGAACCCCTTGGCACCCATGTAGGTCCGCCCCTGCTAATAACGTAGCCAGCCCATAGGAGCGACCTTGGTTCTACAAGAGCGAGGTTTCAAGTGCGAGCCTAGGCTCCACGGGAACGGCCGTACCAGCACTTGGGATTAAAATCTCAAGTCTCCGCCGGACCTTTGAAATTCTCTAGGGGTCCCATCAACACAAACTGAGTATGCTACCCAAATAGAAATGACACTCCAGACTCAACAAAACTGTCAAACTTTCATCGCAAGTTGTCTCTACAAAGTGTGGATCCCACACCCAAACTCCATTTAAGACAAAATCTAATAGCTCGAAATTAACCTGGAAGCCTCGAGGCCCATACCGAAGGTCTTTCTAGACCAAACTCGATGTTTCAAAACTAATAAAACTGTCAGAATGAAATTCTAAGGCCTTCTATCTAAAGTTTGGACCGAAGTCAACCATTCAAGTTTCAAAAGCTCTAAAACACGAAAACTCGCATAAAAACCCAACAAACGACCAGGTTACCAAACTGTCAGTTCAACAAGTCATAAATGACTTGGGAAAGCTATAGGAAAGCTCTAAATGTTGATAATAAAGAAATAAAGAGGAAATGACCCAGAGGATCATTACACCTCCTTGAAGCCGAAATCTCAACACAAATAATCACTTGGAAACTTTCCCCTTCTGAATAGCCTCAAATTGCTTCAATGCTATCAAAAACAAAAACTATATGTCAATACGGGTCTAACGATATCCATATTGATGTTGCAAAATCTGAATTGAAAAATGTGTCAAAAAGTGACCTTTGAAATGCAATAATAAAATAAAAAACTAACTCCATCATTATATTTT
The DNA here is from genome assembly GCA_018342035.1 of Solanum appendiculatum. Lineage (NCBI taxonomy): Eukaryota > Viridiplantae > Streptophyta > Magnoliopsida > Solanales > Solanaceae > Solanum > Solanum appendiculatum. The sequence continues at coordinate 161,220 of JAGDQO010001237.1, read as the reverse complement.
CCTCGAGTTAAGGATCACATGCCCTAAAGTTGGGTGAAGATGGAAGTGAATTCGGACCTAAAATGGTCAAAAAATTATATTTTGAAGAATTGAAAATCAAGGAATTTGAGGTCCAAAATGAAACCAAAACAAGAAATTGAAGCTTAAAAACGAAATAGAAGACAAGGAAAGAATTTTACCTTTGAACCGCAAGAAATGGACAAGAAATGAGCAAGAACCATTCAAACCGAGCTCACATCAATGGGTTCTTCAACCTTAGAAAATGAAAGATGACAGAGATATAAAGCACTCAATCATTTTCACTGTTGCGGACCTTTAGTCACAGGTGTGACGTTGCCAAAGAGGAAGAATGCAGGAGTGGAGGAAGTCAATTTTCTCCTGCTCCATCGGAGCGAACTCAAGACTATAGGTGCGACTTTGCCAAAGCGACAAGGCTATGGAGCAGTGAAAGCAGTTGATGTTGCCCGATGTCACCAAAGCGACTGGCTCACCGTATGAGCAACTCTGCCAAAGAGAGCCCATCTTCACGAGAGCAACTACATCAACAACTTGCAGTGAAAATTCCATTCCCGAATGGATCCTCGGGATTTATATGAAGTCCTGCAAACGCAAATCAGATATGGTACCCAAGCAGAAATGACATTACAGACTCAATGAATTTGACAAAACAAACGATGAAGTCGCCTGATTGAAATATTGGTCGAAGTCAATGCTACAACCAAACCAACTAAAAACAATCAAACAAACCAATATCCCAAAATCAACTCGACCACTACAGTATCTGAACCAAAGGTCCTACTAAACCAAACTCAATGCTCCATAGCTAATGCCGCCAACGAAATTCTCATTTGAGCTTGTTTACAAAAAATATTGACCAAAGTCAACTCCTTTCCATGTAAAAGCTCCAAAATTGAAAAAACTCACCCAAAACTCTCTCAACCACCTTGAGAAGTGTGTCACCCATTCCGATAAGTCAAAATACAACATAGAAGCTATGGAAAGAGGCAAAATAGTTAAAGCACATAAAAACAAAATTAAATGACTACAAGGGTTAGTTTTTTCCATTTTGTTATTCATTTTCTTTTCTAATCAGTTGATAAGAAAAAACCTTAGAGAAAATAGCCAATGCCCCAACCTATAAACGGATTCTCAACTACATACTTATATTTCACAGGAGTCATATTACCCCCTTTGACTATTTTAAAGTGAAATATATACCACCGTAAAACTAGACAACCACATTTTTCACCTGTAGTGATGCACACGTGCTGCCAGCTGCCAACTGTCAATTGCCAGGTATATATAAAAAAAGGGTAATTCATGTTTTTCTTCTTCTTCATCGTTATCATTATCATCATCTTCACTCTTCACACTTCTTCACAATATTTAGCCGTGTTTTCTCTCACTGTTAACTCTCCTAAACCTTTATCTGTATCCACCTTGTTCCTCCCTAGCACCCCCACCCCCACCTTCCATAACCCACAAACCAAATCTCAATCCAAGACCTATATCAACACTTATCTTCCCTCCTTCAAGTCAAAGAAACCAACAATATTCATCAGCACCACCACAACATCAACAAATCAGTCATTTAGACCACCCCTTCACCTTTCGCACCCAAATTTTGCAATTTGACAACTCCAAGCTCGAAGTTTTCGTTAATCATCTTAGACTTGGATTTACACTTTTTACACTTTGAGGAACTCATTAGGATTACTAAGGTTGAGCAGAATTGATTGGTGGTTATTGCTTAAGTCTGTGAAACTCTTATTGCGTGTAGTTTGAATTCTTCATTGGACAATAATAGAGACTAAATATAAGATATGAAGATTGATGAATTTTACTGGAGCAAGGAGATTAATGATAATTTGATTTCTTCCGACCACATGAGTAATAGTTTTAATGACTATTTGATGATTTTGATGGTGATTTGCAGTGTTAATAATTGTGGGTAATGGTGAGACAAATCGTGAGAGAGTATTAGAAGAAGGGTGGGGAGATGGATTGCTATGGTGGTGGTGGTTCAACAATGGTGATGGAGGAAATGTATAGGTGGGGTGGGTGTTGAGTGATGAGAGAGAGAGAGGAAAAAAAAGAAAAAGAAACGACAAAAGTAAAGAAAATAAAAGAAACGACAAAAGTAAAAAAAAAAGTTATATTTAACAAAATATAAAATAAAAAAAAATATTTTTGTCCGTAATTTTGGCTCTCACGTGCCTTGAAGAGAGTGGGCACACTCTCTATGCCATATCAACACTTTAAGGTATATTTAGTCCACTTTAAAATAGCTCAAAGGGGTAATAGAATCCCCCTAAAGTATAAGTATGTAGTTAAGAATCTGATTTTGGGGGGGGGGGGGGGGGTTGCATTTAGAAAATAAGTGGTACAAGTCCTAATTTAGGTATCTAAATAAAAAATGATGTCAACTTTAAATATTTGTGAATGAATTCCACCTAGATTTTACTTCATACAATAAATATACTTTTCCATTAAGGTTTTTTTTTTCTTTTCCAATTATTTGATAAGAAAAAAGTTACAAATAAATTATTAAACTATCACACTGTTATATCAAAATTCAAGTAAAAATTAAGTGAGAAACTTGAAAGTAAAGAAAAGAAAAAGAACAATTCATTTTCAGGAAAAGAGTCGATATACGCTTATACTATACCAAATATTTTAGTTATTCTATTTGATACTTTAGATCATTATTTATTATTGTCGCGACTCGTGAGTAAATTATTTTGTATTTTTTCTTCATTATAATAGAGCTCTAATATAAACGTTGACCGATGTATATAATAGAAAATAATTTCGAATTAATAGTCAAAAATAGATTTAAGAAATCTAAATATTTTACGTGATTTTAATGCGTACAATGTATCTAGTCCATATTTTAAACTCCATCAAAATTAAGAGTAAATGCTAAATAATTTGCTAAATAAAAAAAATAAAAATTTGTTTTTTTAGACTTTTCACGTGCTTCTTTCATGTAAAAAGTACATAATTTGTCAAGTATGTGAAAATTTTTAAAATGACACTGTCGATTTCTACTACAGATTTTTAAGTGGTACAAGTCTTAATTTAGGTATCTAAATAAAAATGATGTCAATTTTAAATATTTGTCGATGAATTCGGCCTAGATTTTACTTCATACAATAAATATACTTTTCCATTAAGGTCATTTTTTTCTTTTCCAGTTATTTGATAAGAAAAAACTTACAAATAAATTATTAAACTATCACTATTTTATCAAAATTCGAGTAAAACTAAGTGAAGAACTTGAAAGTAGAAAAAAAGAAGAACAATTCGTTTTCAGGAAAAGAGTCAATATTCTCTTATACTTTACCAAATATTTTAGTTATATTCTTTTTTATACTTTGGGATCATTATTTATTATTATTGCGACTCGTGAGTAAATTATTTTATATTTTTTTGACTGTAACAAAGCTCTAATATAAATGTTAACCTATGTATATAATAGAAAACAATTTCAAATCAATAGTAAAAAATAGATTTAAGAAATCTAAATAGTTTACGCGATTTTAACGCGTACAGTGTATCTAGTTCATATTTTAAACTCCTCCAAAATTAAGAGTAAATACTAAACAATTTTCTAAATAAAAGAATAAAATTTTGTTTTAGACTCTTTACGTGCTTCTTCCATGTAAAAAATACATAATTTGTCAAGTATGCGAAAAATTTCAAAATGACACAATCGATCCCTATTACAGATTTCTAAGTGGTACAAATCTTAATTCAGGTATTTAAATTTTAAAAATGATGTCAACTTTAAATATCTGTCGATGAATTTCGCCTAGATATTACTTAATACTTCCATTAAAGTTATTTTTTTCTTTTCCAATTATTTGATAAGAAAAAACTTACAAATACTGTATTAAACTATCACTATTATATCAAAATTCAAGTAAAAATTAAGTGAGAAACTTTAAGGTAAAAAAAAAAAAAGCACAAAAAGAGTCAATATTATCTTATACTATAACCAAATATTTTAGTTATATCCTTTTTTATACTTTGGGATCGATATAAGTAAATTATTTTGTATTTATTCTTGACTGTAATAGAGTTCTAATATAAACATTGATCAATGTATATAATAGAAAACAATTTCAAAACAATAATCAAAAATAGATTTAAGAAATCTAAATATTTTACGTGATTTTAGTGCGTATAATGTATCTAATCCATATTTTAAACTCCATCAAAATTAAGAGTAAATACTAAACAATTTGCTAAATAAAAATTTGTGTCAATTCCTACTACCGATTTTTAATTGGTACAAATTTTAATTTAGGTATCTAAATAAAAAATAGTGTCAACTATAATTATTTGTCGATGAATTCCTCCTAGATTTTACTTCATATAATAAATGTACTTTTTCATTAAGGTTAATTTTTTCTTTTCCAATTATTTGATAAGAAAAAACTTACAAATGAATTATTAAACCGTCACTATTATATCAAAATTCAAGTGAAAATTAAGTGAGAAACTTGAAAGTAGAAAAAAAAGAATAATTCATTTTTAGGAAAAGTGTCAATATACTCTTATACTATATCAAATATTTTAGTTATATTCTTTTTCATACTTTGGGATCAGTATTTATTATTGTTGCAACTCGTGAGTAAATTATTTTGATTTTTTTCTTGACGGTGACGGAACTCTAATATAAACGTTGACTGATGTATATAACATAAAACAATTTCAAATCAATAGTTAAAAATAGATTTAAGAAATCTAAATATTTTACGCGAGTAATGTATCTAGTCCATATTTTAAACTCTGCCAAAATTAAGAGTAAATACTAAACAATTTGCTAAATAAAAAATTAATTTTTAGACTCTTCACGTGCTTCTTTCGTGTAAAAAATAAATAATTTGTCAAGTATGCGAAAAAATTTCATAATGGCACAGTCGATCCCTACTACAGATTTTAAAGAGGTACAAGTCTTAGTTTATGTGTCTAAATAAAAAATGATGTCAACTTTAAATATTAATCGACGAATTCCACCTAAATTTTCCTCCCTACAATAAATGTAAAAAAAAAAAAAAAGAACAATTCATTTTCAGGAAAAGAGTCACTATACTCATATACTGTACCAAATATTTTCGTTATATTCTTTTTTATACTTTGAGATCATTATTTATTATTGTCGCGACTCGTGAGTAAATTATTTTGTATTTTTTCCTGACGATAGCGGAACTCTAATATAAACGTTGACCGATCTATATAACAAAAAATAATTCCAAATCAATAGTCAAAAATAGATTTAAGAAATCTAAATACTTTACGCGAGTTTGAATGTGTACAATGTATCTAGTCCATATAATAAACTCCGCCAAAATTATAAGTAAATACTAAACAAATTTGCCAATAAGGATATAAATAAATTCAATATATAATAAATGATAAAAATTAAGGTATTTATACAAGTAAAAGGGGAAATTCAAACATTCCTTTTACTCCTATTAATTAAACTAATAATAAAAAATAATTTCTTCCAAAAAAAAAAAAAAATACTTTAATGAAATACATTTGTCATATAAAACTCTCGAGTACGTACAACCTTTTAAAATAGCGCGTTGGTTTTATCATCTATTTTTTCTTTAAATGGACCAAACCCCCTCAGTAGTAGAAGTATATTATTTTTAAGCCGTCAAAGGCCCCTTTGTCTAAACCCCCCACCCCCTCTCTATTTTTCTCTGTATGCAGCAAAAAGAGAAAAAAATAGTCTCACATTTTTCCTCTCTTTCTTCGAATTCAACCCACCCCCAACTCCATGAAGCATACTCTATAGGTATAAAACTTCACCTTTAAAGCTTTTATATATGTTATATACATGTTAACACATCATGTTCTTGAATATGTTTGTATGTTTTTTCCTTTAAAATAGTTTTCTTGTTTTTTATGTTCACGTTTTATTTGTTTTACATCTATAACTGGTAGACCCATTTTACCTTACACGTTCCTTTTTTGTTTTTTTGGTTTATTTTTGCTAACTTGTTTTGTGTTATGGATGGGTATGGTTTTCTGGTTGTTTAGATGTGTTGTTTTGCTTGTTAAACAAGATTTGGGATGTGGGGTTTGTCCAAGTTTTAGACTTTTGTTATGTTTATGGTGTTTTGATTTTATTTAAGGATCGCCATTGGGAATTTTTTGTAAGTTTTTGTTGCGTGACTTGATAAAGATTCTTGCTTTTTCTACATTGTCTTTTTGTTTTAGTTTCTTTCTTAGTTACGGTTTTGATAAGAATGCTTGTTTGTTTTTTTCTGTTTTAAAATTTGGGGTTTATTGTGTTGAGGATTTATGGCAAACGGTTGGTTAAAGGTTTGTGTTTATCTTAGATGATGAAGTGTTTGTGTCTTTTACTAATATTAGAGTTGATTTTTGTTCAAAAATGGGATCTGGGGTTTGATGTTACAAGTCATATCACTCTGTTCATTTTTTATTTCTTCTGATTATCTATGTGGTTTTCTTTTGAAAGAATTCTTTTACTGTTTGTGTAATTTATATGAAAATTGAGTACTGGCGTGCGGTGTTCGTGTTTTTAGCCCCTTTCATTTTTTGGATATTAATTTAAATGCACAAGATTTCGATGAGTTATAAAAGAATCCCTTGGTTTTTGTTTCGATGATTTCGATGATTTATGACTGAATTCATTGGTTCTGGTTTCGATGAGTTATGAATGAATCCCTTGCTTTTTGTTTCGATGATTTATGACTGAATTCATTGGTTCTGGTTTCAATGAGTTATGAATGAATCCCTTGGTTTTTGGTTTCGATGATTTCGATGATTTATGTCTGAATTCATTGGTTCTGGTTTCGATGAGTTATGAATGAATCCCTTGGTTTTTGTTTCGATGATTTATGACTGAATTCATTGGTTCTGGTTTCGATGAGTTATGAATGAATCCCTTGGTTTTTGGTTTCGATGATTTATGGCTGAATTCATTGGTTCTGGTTTCGATGATACCGATGATTTATGACTGAATCCATTGGTTCTGGTTTCGATGATTTTGATGATTCTGGTTTTTTCCCTTTTAAACAGCATTCTTTAAGTTATCTTGCATTTGGTTATTAGACTTGCCTCTGCCTTCTTTAAATGGAATTTTACTTGATTATTCATTAACATTATATCAATTTAGTTAGGTCTATACTTATACTTCAATCTATCTGGATTTTTAGGCAATGCATTGATGGATAAGGGGCAGCGGAATGTTAACAGAAAATTATGAAGAAGAAAGATGACAGTCAAAGTCATTGATTTTCTGAATTAGGTACTTCTTCGCATATTTGTGTAAGGAATTCTTGAAGGACTCTGCCTAGTATATAATACTTCGTGAAGTGTTGGTGTTCCATTGCAATCTAAGGTGAGTAGTTTTTTTATTTTGCTTTTCATGCTTGGAAGAGCTAATTCGAGCATTCTTATTGTTTCGTTGGTTACCTTAGCATTATGTTGTGAGTTGACAATTAATTCCGTCCCATCAAAAACCTTTGAACTTAATATGTTCACGAGAGTTATTTTTTGCTTTTATAGTTGTATCTCATGACAGAATCTGGAGTCACTTTCTTTTGCAGATGGATTCATTTGAAGTGAATGGACATCACACGGATGATGTGTCTGCGGATCTGTCGCTTTCTTTTGAGTCTGCTGATATGAGTGGTGTGCTTGGAGAGCCAGACATACCTCCTCGAACTGGAAACCAGTATCAGGTTGAAATTCCACCTCTGCAGGGAGACTGCACTTCATATACTAAAATGCTAGCTGATGAGGAGACCAGAGCTGGTATTTCCTGGGATTTCATGCTGGGATTACCCATACCACTAATGTGGGTCAATCAGGAAGTTGGAAGCATGAGAAATGAGAAGTTGGAAGATCTGGTTGATTCAATAAATGCAGCCAATGATAGTGTACCCTCAGAACCTGAAAGTACCAGATTAACCAACATGCATTCAGAAACGGACAATATCATAGTAAAAAAGGAGCCATGTGACATGATCTTGCACAGTAAGGTGACACTAGGAGAATCATCAAATCTATCTTCTGAAAACAAACTACAGGAAATAAGAGGCCTGCGATATTGTTTAGTCCCTGGCATTGTCCTAGATTTTTGGACTGATACTGAAAAGGCAAGTTTAGTTCTTGGTCTGTACATCTTTGAGAAGAATTTTGTTCATGTTAAGAGGTTTGTTGAAACTAAAAGGACTGGTGACATCTTGTCATTTTATTATGGGGAGTTTTATGGATCCCCTGAGTACCGTAGATGGTCAGAAATTCGAAAAGTGAGAAGCAGAAGGAGCGTGTGTGGACAAAAGATGTTCACTGGATCGAGGCAACATGAGCTGATGTCTCGTCTACTTCCCCGCATTTCAGAAGAAAACCAAAAGGCTTTAATGGAGGTATTCGGACAAGCTATATATACCATACCCAGTGTTTTCTCATGTTTATGCCCCCTGCTAAGTAATTCTGCCTGGTTTGATGTTATTTTGATTTATCACTGGTTTTTTAACATTTTCTGGGTTGTTCATCAGCCTAGTTGATTTAGATGCTTAATATTTTCTAGAATATTTGCATTCCAAGTTGTATGTGTTAGTTAGTTATTATCTAACATTGGTACTTTAGGTTTTATAATTTTTGAAATTCCCTCGTCCAATGAAAAGCTATGATGATCAGCAAGCTGATGGCTTTGTATGTAGAGAGTTCTAGTAATCTGGAATAAAATGTGCATTATTCTAAAAATCTATTGCAGATACAGGGAAAAGAGTAAGTGTTGCTCTTCTGAGTAATAAACTAGAGATTGCTTGATCGACTGAACGAGTACATGAACTGCTTATAGTGTAAAGTATAACAAGGATGAATTTTGTTTGAGCTTAAACTTGAAACCTCATACCATAAAGATCTGCAAATTGCAAATGATCTATCTGTCTGATTATGTGGATGGGCTTTAGTTAGAGGTTGTATAATTGGTGATGAGTATAAGAGTAACATTAGTGGCAAGTTTTTGGGCTTCTCAGTGTTTGTAACAAACTGTAGTACGTTAGTTTTCATTTCTAATTTGGTATTCATGCAGTGCACCCTTTCTGCTTGTCATTGTTATATCTTATAATACTGTAATTAATCTGATTGCTTGACAGGTATCTAAGGCATTTGGAGAAGGAAAGATATTGTTGGAAGAGTATGTCTTCTCTTTAAAGGCTATGGTTGGGGTAAACATGCTCATTGAAGCAGTTGGCATTGGCAAAGGTAAATATGATCTTACATGCATGACCTTGGAACCTTCAAGGTCCAATCATGCTGTACGCTCAGAAGTTCCAGTTGGCAAAGCGTGCTCCTCTCTTACAACTGAAGAAGTGATTAAGTTTCTAACTGGAGATTACCGACTTAGTAAAGCTCGATCCTCTGATCTATTCTGGGAAGCTGTTTGGCCCCGTCTATTAGCTACAGGTTGGCTCTCAGAGAAGCCTAAACACTTGAATTATGCTACTAATCCCAAGAATGAATTGGTTTTTCTGATGCCTGGTTTTAAAAAGTTCTCTAGGAGATTACTCAAAGGGAACCACTATTTCGATTCTTTTAGAGATGTCTTGGGTAAAGTTGCTGCAGATCCTACTCTTCTAGAGGTTAAGGCTGAAGGTGAAACAGATGAAACAAAGTTAGAACAAGATGATCTTCCAACAAGACAACGCCCTTGTTATCTTCAACCTAGAACTCCTAATCGATATACAGATGTTATGAAGTTTACGGTTGTAGATACAAGCCTCTCTGATGGTAAACCCTATAAATTGAGAGAGTTGAAAAGTCTTCCAGTGGATATCTCAAACAAATTGTCTTCTGGAAACAAAGCTGAAGAGAGTGAAGAGGAGTCTACTGATGAATCAGACTCTGTTGGTACTTCTGTGGTTAATGAAGCAGAGGCGAATCATAATAATTCCTCGAGGATTATCTCCAATGGAGAAATGCATTCTGATGGGAAAGATTATAAAATCAGTGTTTCAAGCCAGAAGTTTCAGGAAGCTTCAAACGAGGACATTCCTATATCTGATCCTGCTTCTTCTACTGTACCTGTGAATGATTTGAAGAAAACAAAAAACATTTATGAAGACAAGCAGCCAAGAAAAGTGGGAAAATCCCATTCGCTTAAGAGATATAAAGAAAACAATGTGGACTTTGTAGCCCCTGTTGCCAAGCGGCGTAGGAGACTAACGGCTTGTAGTCGTGGAAGTGACATGGTTACAGGAATGGAACAAGAGATGCGCCACACCTCTAACAGCAATGACCTATCGCCGAACAACATTCCGATAACTTCGTCTGAGGATAAGGTGTCATCAAGCAACTCATCAAAGAGCAGTCCTTCTCAAAGTGCAGAATGTGCTTCTCCTGATGGTCATGTCTTGAAGCTTCCTGATGCAGAACCTAAAACTAGGACAATGATTGACCTCAATGAACCTCAAGTCCCCCCTGATTCAGAATATGAAATTCTGATGCCAGAAGACCTAAGTGGTACCATGAAGAGTACTGATGATGTTTCTGGTGAGTTGAAGACATTGACAGATGGTGCTAGTATGGAACCGCAGCAACCTAGCTTGAACTCACGTAGGCATAGCACTAGAAGTCGGCCTCCAACCACAAGAGTACTTGAAGCTGTGGCAAATGGTTTCTTGACTGTGAATACACGGCAAAAGAGTAGAGAGGGGGGTTCAAAAAGGAAGTTGACATCCAGGAGTTCGCGACAAACTCCTGGTGGTATGAGGGTTACTGACTTTAGCAATAGCACAGCAGTTACCGAAATGGAAGAAGATAAAGGTGCTGTGTCTACGGGGGGTGATAACAACATGTTTGGAAAAGTTCAGCATCCACCTGGGGAGAGTGAGGTGACAGTCGCAGGTCCATAACTAGGCAAGATGATTTTACAACTGCTTCAATGTCTTGTTACTTATATCTGTGCTCTCGCTTCATGTGCCATTGTTGTCTGTTAACAGTCCCTGAAATGCAGGATTTCACCAGTAAAAGATAAAAAAAATTCACCAGTAAAAAATGTACATGCAGGCGAGGAATTGTGGATACTGAATAATAGCACAAGGGAGAGAAATATTGTTGTTCAGATTCAAAAGAAGAGGTTTTTCATTCATTTGATAGCAGTTTGCAGGAAGGAGCAAGGATTATTCTCAGCAAAACCTTTGTTTTAGAACTAGTGATCATGTGCTTAGTGTTGTCTCTTTAGTTGAGATATTGTAGATATCTTATATTCAGTCTATAGGCCATTAAAACTCTCCCCCCCCCCTACCCCCTACCCCCTCCATATTCTCAGTTGTTATGCTTTTCCTAAACTTTTTAGTAATAAACTTTCCTTAAGACTAGTTGAATAGAGCAGCAAAGCACCTCTTTGTAAACTGTAGTATGTACAAGGGGTTTGGTTACTTGTATCCATCCTCCAACAAGTTACATAATGATGCTTTGGAATTTCGAGTTTGCCTTTGGATTCTGGAGTTTCTTCATTCATTAAAAAACTAGTCATACATGCACATTAATAAGATGTAGAGAAAAAAAAAGGGCAAATACTATCTCATATTAACAACACATTTGGATTTTATCATGTATATTTTCGTTTTAGGGTGTGTTCCCTTAGGAAAATGTTTTTGATGGAAAATAGTTTCTTTGAAAATGTTTTAATTGGGCTTTTACGTGTTTTTTTGTATTTGGTACGTAAGCAAAAAATATTATCGTAAACAAACGTATTTGTATATAATCTAGAACAAATGTTATGAGAGGTGTGGGGTGGTGGGGATGGGAGCTAAGAGGTGAAGGGAAAGATTAGGTGTGTTGGAGGATGGGGGAGGGAGGACACAATCAATGTGAAATGCCATTTGTGGAACCTGCCTTTTCTACTATCACTATAGGAAAGTCATTTTCCTCATTTTTAAGGATTTTTTTTTGAAGAAAATGTTTCCCAAAATTATCGATTAATCGAAGATGAGAAATTGAAATTTTCATATCGATATATAGGGGTGTGCAAAAATTGGTTTAACCGATAAATCAAAACGAAAAAAAACACTATTGGTTTATAGGTATTGCATTATTGCGTTACCGATTTTGTAATTTTTTTATTGGGTTATCAGTACGGTTTCCGCTTTAATGATTTTGATTAATTGTTAAACATATAACCTTATAAGATTGTATTAAAATTATTATTTTACTCCTAATTACATAATAGTGACTTTAACATTTTACCAACCCTATTTTCTAAATTTTAAAATTACTTTCGGAAGTAGGCAATACAAACTAATAGTGGAAGCCATACCCAATCGAAAAAGGATGTTATCCAAACGCATTTCAAGTAATTGTAGTAAAACTTGACCTGTTGACCCCTTGGCTTTTCTGGCGATATGAACGTATTTAAGTAATTGTCGTTCTGTAAGACCATAATGAAAACGCAATTTTTGTTTTTCTTCTAGACGAATACGATATTGAGATTTTTTACCAGAACGCGATTGGTTTCTAAGATCACTTCCGGTCCTAGGCTTTTGCCTTTCTATTGCGACACATTCTCTCTTCTCGACACAATTAGCGTTACATTCTCACTTCTTAATTTTAGATTTGATTGTGGCAAACGGACGATTAATGTTTTCGTAATTTATTACATGATTCTTTAGAAGAAATTCGGACAACTCGATCTTAAATAAAATTGACTAATATAGAAATTTGTGTTGCACTTCTATTGTTGCTATTATTTCTATTTTATGAATATTGTGTATATATCATTACATGAACATTTTCTTATTGGTTAAATAAGAAATCGAACCATGATGGACCAAAAATTGATTAACCAAAAATCAATAATAAAATCTTATTGTTTTAGTTATCAATTTAGCTTATTCACAAATCGAAAACCGATAAATCTGACTGAATCGATCAATGAACACCCTACCGACACACCCTTGTATAAATACACACTTTTTGGAATTATTATTTAAAAGATTGTCATATGAAACTTTTAGGTTGTTTGATTTGAAGATAAGTTGTGCTGGAATTAGATATTTTGGGATTAGTAAGCATGTAATTTTTCTCATTGACTATTTAATTGTATTAAAAATAACATACATTGTATAATTTATTTATAAAAATCCTCTCTATTTTATTTAATTAAAAAAAATATTTGAGGGACCTCAAGAATATTTTTAACATTTTTATTGTTTATCCTAAAATAACTTATTTTAGTGCCCTTGAATAGAAATAATTTATTCCAATACTAATTACTATTCATTATATAACTTATTTCAGAATTAATAACCAAATAAAAAATATGACAATACTAAATTTTTATCTCAAAATTATACATAGTTGCAACATACCAAGCTACCCCTCATAGTATGGGAAGGCGTTGATCGAAAACAGGAAAAAAAAAATTGTGTTGGTCTAATTCGAACTACATAACTTAACGAAAAGTTTTTTTTTTCTAATGAAAATTAAAAATAAAAAAAAACACAAGGTGACGCTAGAAAAAATAAACAAATGAATAAACATGGAAGTTCCAACTATACTAAAGAAAGAAAATATTTTTGTAAAATTGTGTTTATAATAAAATTTATCGCTCAAGTTTAAGTTTAATTTTAATTTATTACTTAATTATAATGAAAAAATAATATAACTTATGTATACACTGATTACGTGACTTGTGTGTATTTTGGGATGACTAAATAGAAAAATTCAATCGCATCTAGCATTCATAAAAGGACTAAAACTACCTCACTCCATGACAAATGGTTCACAAAATTGCTTCGATCAAAATGAGTTGGGTCTGTTATTAGGTAATGGATTATATAACAGGTCAAGAGTCAAGATCCAATCCAATTCAATTTTCACCAAGTTTAATTCTTTTATTTATTCTTTTAAACTATTTTAGTACTTAATAAAATTATATTTTATTTAGATATTTCTTATTCCTAAGAAAGTCGTGAAGACAGTAGAAAACATTCCTTTGGACAAGTGTAGTAATAGCCTCCAAGAAAGCATTAGTCTCTTGGGAGACCATATGCCTACCAGCTGCAAGTGGCCTCAATGTAATGAATCCACTGTAATTATGAAGTTATTATGGGATGTAGCAAGAAAAAAGAAATGTTTATGGATTCATAATTACTATATAAAACATGACTACGTTTTTCTGAAAATCTTATTATGCTTTCTCCAATCTTAGATATACATTCTTTAAATTGAATATGCTTTCTTTAAAGTTTAGGCTTTCTTTATGAAAATATGTATCTTGAATGTAAAATATACTTTCTTGAAACTCTTCTTTAAATACTTCTTTACAATCTTGAAATATACTTTACTCATGAAAATAATGCATAAGACATAATATGACAATGTTTTCAAAAAACTTTAGCTAAGAAGAGTTCATATGGTAGAATAACATGAACCCTAAATCAATCGTGGATCATTTACAATATAAAGTAAAATGATTTCAATAATAGAATTAGCAATGATAATATTCAAAATAAAAGAATTCGAAAATCATGAAACTTGGGATAAAATCCTAACTTTGATCTTACTAACTTAGATTGCAGATGTATGACGTGAAAAAGCACTTAGTTCCTCAGTATGATAGCTTTACATACCTTAAACGCTTCACAAATATTGAAGAAAAACCCTAACTTGATGAAGAACAATCAAGAAATCTTTTTCCGAGATTCTTAAATTTGCTTCTTGAAAATCCTATGACTAAGGATTAAGATTTCTATTTATAATTCATGATTAGATGATGAAATTAGATTTGAAAAACTTGAAATCCTTGGAGAAGGACTTACCTTGTTGAAAAAACTTGAAAGAGGAATCCTAACTTGGTGTTTCTTGAAAATTCTTGAATGTTGAAATTTGGAGAGAGAATGAGAGAGGTTTTAATGTTAAAAACAGATTTTTTAACCCTCCTAAGATGTGTCAAGGTCATTTAGATAACCCCTAAAGGGTTTAGGACAAAAATATCCTCATTTAGAACTAAATTGGTAGAATTTCACGCTCATAGGAATGAGTGACGACCTCAACTGATGGACCATCGCTCAAGTGACGAACTATCGTTCTGGCCATCGCTTCTGATAGATTGGAGAGTCTCTGGTAAAATTATCATAAATTTTTACTTTGGAATCAGATTTAAGAAAGGCTGACAGCATTGAAAAGAAGACTCAAAGACATTTAATTTGATAGGAAATAAGACACATAATCATTCATATTCTAAGAGATATGCTTATTTGAAGTTGATCTAAGTAAAACTTAATACCAAAACTCAATTGGTAAATGAGCTTTCAACTCAATTTTATGCTAGTGGATTCTTATGACCTTAATTCATCTCCAAAACTATTACCACACTAAAGAATTGACCTTAGTTATAATGACATATTCCGTTGTTACTAAAAATATATGCGGTAAAGGTATACGAATCTCATTCGTCATATGGTTAGGATCAATTCCTTGGTATTTAAGTATATTAGTTATGAATTAAGGTCGTACCATTCCCCTATCACAAAGTTAAGTGAAAGTGCCTCATCGAATTATTTTCGGGCTTAAGTTTAAACTAAGGCCAACTTCAAACGACCATATCTTTCAACCTATAATGAAATAGGTGGAACATAACTTATCACATTAAAGGTCTATGAGTCTTATTTCCAACGCCACCAAATTTGTGCCATTTTTGAATTCGGAGCAAAAGGTTATGATCGTTTTACCAAACTGTCCGTACTGAAAAGTTGAGGCCGTTATAGCCGGCCGCTACAACGAGATGCACAAAATTAAAAGTTATTTTCAGACCTAAAACATTATTTTACTCCCAAAACTTGTCCAAGGTCATGCTAGGGCAAGGGAAGGATGATTTCTTCAGTTTTCCATTAATTTCCTCCTTCAAGGTCATCAATAAAATACTCGTTTGATTTTTTAATCCTTAAAAAATATAATTGTGGCCCTAGGGGATGGTTTAAAGTTAATTCTAAGATGGAGAAAATTCGTGTTTATGAGGATTTTAGGGTGGAAAAATGTCACGTCCCAAAATAGAGAGGCGCGATTGGCACTCGATACCGTATTCGATCGAGTTAGCCACTGAAACAATCTAGCTAACTAAGTTGCGGCCCAAAAGATTGGGCATCACAACATCTGAAATACGAAGCCTAGACTATTAAGGTCATGACCTGAATAACAATAAACCATATAAACAATCGTAGACAAACCAAAAATAAAGAAGTACTAGCCAACCAACGAGGCCGCAACTGAAGACATATATACTTACACACACATGTATACATGCCAAGTCTATGGGCAGAAGATTGAAACCTACAAAAGAAACCCAGAATACTGTGTCCACAATAGCTTTTACGAGTGACATAAGAACTGTCGGGATAAGGCTCCGATTATACCCAAGTTGTACAACAAAAGTAAACATCCTCCGAAAGCCCCAGGATAAGATGGAGCTTACTAACTCACAGTTGAACCCGAATCCTAGCGGGTGGATCGATCAAAATCACTGTCTGGACCTGCTCGCACGAAGTAAAAAAAAGTAGTGTTCCCAGGCAATGGGACGTCAGTACGAATAAAAAGTACTGGTATGTAAGGCGGAAAGTAGAATCATAAGTAGCTTTTGTAAAAAGGGTAAAGAGATACCACCTAAAAATGAAACTCAAATAGTCTCCATGGTTGACATTTGACCTCCTACTATTCAAATATGCATGGTATGCTCGTGTAATCATATGTTGTGAATACATATATATAGATACAAATGCATGACATACCCAACCAAATGCTAGAAATGGTGGTGCCCCCGATAGCTAATCGGTATCATATTAGCCAACTTGTGGTCATATGTGTCTCATACGCATAAATAAAGGCAATAGGCCTCATACCTCCCGATTATAGCTCAGGAGTAGAATGCATAGCATGTCATGTCATGGATTCGTAATGCATATATGTTACCATAATCATGTTGTCAATCTTGGCCCGTTTGTACTCTTATTCTCATAATTCAGTAATCACTTTTGTATAACATGTAAATGTCTCATGGAACCTCATATGTTTTCCAAATAAGCTTGAGAACTTAACTCGACTTTTAGAAAGATAACTTAACTTTGAAGATGTTCATAAAAAGTTTAAGGTGCTTCACTTAGTTCCTACACTTCGTTCCTAGATAATTTATAAAAGAAAGTATTTTAAAAATCAAGTGTTTTAGTAGTTTAAACATTTAAGTTATATTTGAGAGTTTTGAAAATTGTGTGTTACTTTAAAGATTTTTCAAAATACACTTTAGCGGGGAAAGAGGACTGGTTGCAAATACTAAATGTCTTCCATAATCTTTTTAAGTCACACCACCCAAAGAAGAATAAGAATTCATACATATGGACATATAGTCAAAGAAGCCGATAAAATGACATGTAGATGTCGAATATCCTATTTATCCGAACGAGTGGAATATCAACATAATAGCATCATGAAAATAATTCAGCTGCGATCCCAATGCCTTTCACAAAAGGTCTTTCTAGCAATAGAATAGTAAAATATCGCATTTGGTGTTTTAGGAATTTCTCAAGAGTCATGCTAAAAGGAAGGACAGAGTTTAGCCTTAACATACCTTTCCAATGAACGTCCGAATTCCCGTAGTTTCTTAACGAAAGTTGTTCCTTACATCCTAAACTTCACAAACATTATATATACATAGTTGGTACACACCTATTAATAATTTATAATTGAGCTTAAATCGATAGATTTTTTATATGGTCCTAACTTGACGAAATGTCCGTAGAACTTCGTAAAAACAATCATAAGAAAGTCCCGAGATAATTACCTTAGCAAACCAAGTTTAAACCTTGAAGAAACACCAATAACTATCAAGTTATATCTTTCAAAACTAGCTCCAAACACAGCTTATAGAAGGGGAAAACGATTGACACGTGTAGAGATCATGTTTCTAGGCACGGGGAAACCTTTAATGGTAGAAATTGCTAAAAATGCACCTTCATCATCCAAGAACTCCATTAGAACCCTCTCTTAAGCTTTCTTTCTGGTTAGGAACTGAAAATAAATGTTTTTATGAGTTAAAACGTCGAATAGCCAACATACCATATTTTTTGACCCAACACGGTTCGTGACCCAGATTCTGTCCAAATAGTACGCAGTAAAACACTCATAACTTTTTACTTTGATGTCGGTTTGATGTGAATTTTTGTGCGTTGTAAACTAGACTCGTAGACTTTCGATTTGATAGGTCATAGTTTTTTTAACTTCTTATATATTGGTAGAAAACATTCGAGACATTTAACCGAAAGTTCAAAAAAGTTTATTAGAGAAACTTACGATAACTTTTGTCGACCTTTGTTTCGCTACTTTTCTTGACTTCAAAATTTAACATATGACCATTATAATACCTTATAACACATTATTCTTAGCATATTAGACACTCATAGGCTTATCTCAGAGGTATGAGTCATTTCCTTAACCCCAAACCTCTGTTTGAAGGATTAATTTGACCTAAAACTTTAGTTTAGTTCCTTGATATTGCCACCCAGTTGCAATCTTATTCTCCAATGTACTATACCAAGTCATATACACCTTATATAACTATGCCACGCTACGTCACGTATATTACACAATAATAGAAAAAAATATGGGATCCCACAAAATCTTGGGCTAATCTTAAGAATATTTATTCTTGATTTATTTATTATAATTCATTAGTATAACCGTGAAATTTATATTTCTAGGTGAATTATTGGTGTAAAAGCCCTGGAATGGGTGGAAAAACCATGAGGTTCGCCTAAGATTTGAGATTTGCATATAATATGAAAATATTTAGGTCATTTGTGATTGATTTTATATTACACTATTATTTTAGACCAAAAACAAGCTAAAGTTTCACAAAAGGAGTCAAGGTTCGCGATCTAACTTCTGCAACAGTTGCTTGTCCCAGCAAGCTAGGTTTTCTTAATTGAATAGTTTAGACCTGTTTCTAGGGCTGGGTGTTCGATCGGTTCGATTTGATTTACAAATTTTGGTTCAGTTTTCGATTTGGTGAAAATGTTAAACCAAACCAAACTGAAATAAATTTGGTTCGGTTCAATTTTTTATTTAACCAAATTTAATAAATAATAAAATAATGATACACACATTTTCAATTACAACTTTCAAAAGACAACAACTCAACTACTCTTGTGTCTGTCGTCACTCATTATTGTGCGGAAAAGTTGAGAATGCCCACTTCCCATGAAACTACCTATGTTATGCACAATCAACGTATAAAACACATTTTTAGTCACAAATTCACAAGACAATAACTCAAATATTGAATCAATGTTCTACTGGTATTGGAATCGTCGATGGTTAGAGTCTGCCGCTACATCTGAGAGACGAGGACAACTATTGACCGTAAGATGACGACGATGAATCAAGCCGTCAAGGTCTCTCAGTAGTCAGTTTTACTTCTAATCTCTGATTTCTGAGTGTGAGAGAGGAGACTATTGTCACCTATCAGTGTGTCACAACGCCAGTACTGGCCTGTGGGATGATCGACGATGGGACGAGTCGACGCCGTATGTCCTCACGTCGACGAGAGGCTTTAGACTAGAATTTTTTAATTTCCAGATTTGGGAGTCACGACACTATTTTAGTTATGACTTATGATTTGGCATTTAGGAATTAATTGGGTCGGGTGTAATTATAAATTGGGCCACATTTTAATGTTTAAATTGAGCCTATGTAGATAAACTATTAGTCATAATTGAGTGAAAGTGTAGTGTAATTTAATTTTGATTTTTCGATTTAACCGAACTAAAATAGTTAAAAATCAAAAATCGAACTGAATAATCGAAATTATAAAATTAATAACCGAAATTGACCAAACAGATCGAAAAATCAAAATCGAAATTAAAAAAATTCAGTTCGGTCGATTTTTTCGATTTGACCGTAATATGCCCAGCCTTACCTGTTTTCAATTGCATTATATTTTGTGGATGTTCGAAGGTTTCATGCCTACGCCTTCAGGCACGGAGTCTGGATGGTTAAAGGTTGTTGTTTATTGTTGTTAAGGCAAGGAGGATAATGACTAGGGGTGATTCTCTAGTTCTTGATTGTTAATCTTGAGTTTCCTTGTTTGGGTGATTTGGTGATAATTATAAGGTTTAGAGTTATGAAATTTCTAGGTTTAGCCTTTACTAGGACTTGTGGTAATCAAGGGGAACAAATGTGTTTTCATAAAAGGGATCCAGTGTTGGGCTATTAATATATGCATATAGGTGTATATATGTATGTGTGTGTTCATGTTGACTATTTTATGTGAAATGCTTGTATAATGCATGTTCGGGAAATAAAGAATGAAAGTGAAATGACTTCATGTAATAATCTCATGCAATAAACCTATTTTATTTACTTGTGGTGTTAAGTGTGGTTGGTCTTTGTGATTATGATTGTGCATGTTGTTTGCGATTGCTGACTAGCTTGGGTACCACGCTTGGTATAGGATATCCCCATGGTTGATTCGAACACCACGCCTGGTATATACTAACGATTGGCTCAGGTACTACGGCTGGTAAGGAGATATTCATATATGATTGGCTCGGGTACCTCACCAGTACATTAACAATAATTGGCTCGGGTACCACATCTATACACTAACTAAGGATGACTCGAGTACCACGTCGGTACACTAACAAATTGACTGTGGGTTCCATGAGAGAATCAGATATATGTTTATGGTTCTATGAGAGGACCAGATATGTGCATTTGTGAAATCATGTATTGGTTGATTTCAGATATTGGATGATTTCATGATATTGTGATTGGAGTCTATGTATTCGTGATTGTTGTTATATGTGATTGACATGTGTTTATGATATTGCAGATTGTGCATATAAATCCAAGATAAGGACTAGGAGTTCGGACTATGTTATACTTGTGATTATAATTATTTTACTATTGGGTTAAGTTTATGACAGTAATCAGACAAAATTAAAATTCTAAATAGATTTACCCTCAAGTAACAAAATCAATATAATAAGAAATCGATAAAACCACTTTTGAGGGTGAAATAGATTATCCAAACAAAATTGCCTTGACACCATACAACTAATTATAGAGTTTCAGCAACATCTATATTTGGGCATAGACATAACTTTGTATAATTATTCCCTTAATATAGAAAGACAATTTCAAGTAATTCCAGACAAAAACAATCAGTTCATATATAAACACAGGTTTTAGAAATTGACATAAACATCAAAGTTCATCAGCAAAACATAATTTACAGATTTATTTAATTATAAAAAATATGTATATCAATCATAGTATTATTTTTACTCTGATACCAATTGTTAGAGTATAAGTTTATATATGTAGCAGAAGCATAATTACGAATCAAAATAATATATATATATACGAAGTTGTTATTTAATTTTAATACTATATTTTTAATCTTTCTTTGCAAAAAAATGTTGCAATACAGTAAGAAAACATCAACTAAGTAGATATGTGGCAAAAGAAATACATGTGCTGATTTACAAGAATTATTCAACACAAATAAGGATATTAAAGAATTACGAAAGAGGGGACGAGAAGTTGTGCAAATATGAAAAAGAGCTGGACACATTTTTCTTTGTATGGAACCCATAAGCTAAAAAGGAAAAGAACAAATAAGAAAGAAAGAAATTAAAGGAAGATGCTGCAAATATGGAAAACAAAAGTTGAAAATTGTAGTAGCATGGAACCCACCCAATTAGAAAATAAAAGATGCAACAAATATGAAAAACAAAAGTTGAAAATTGTAGTAGCATGAAACCCACCAAATTAGAAAACAAACAAAAGAAAAGCTGGAAAGAAAACCTTGTCAAATGTTAGTAAGCATTGGACTTGCCATTTTAAATTTGTCAAAAATCTCAACTTGCAAGTAGACAAATTAAGAGAAAAAAATGATTTTCATCTTTAGAGAATTGTTAAAAATAACACGAGGAAATGAGCTGCTAAAGAAGTAGAGAAGGGCATAAACAAAACACTCCATATATTTCTTTAAGTTCTTCTTCTACTATTTTTTAGTTATTTGATGTTGAAAATTATTCTAGTTCCAGCTTTTAATTAAATAGTGGAATTATTCTTCTTGAATATTTCTTCTATTTTTTAATTTAATGGAGAAGAATATTTTCGTTAGTAGTACCGTTTCTATTATGAAGTAATTTTCTTTTGGGTTGGGAAATGATAGATCTGGATATTTTTATATAATAGTAAGTATTATTTTTAAATTTTACGTGCGTGAACTTAAGCTATATATTTAATTTTTATTTATTTTATAGTTAGATGTTATTTTATTTATTAGCATATATCTATTGTTTACTACGTATTAACATATTACTAATTTTGTAATCGAGAGAGGCAGAAGAAGTAATACCGTTAATTGGAGTACTGACAAATTGTTAATATTTTAGTGACAACTATCTATTTTATGTTATAATTAAATCTACACTTATTTGTAATTGAGAGAGGCGAATAGTGTAATAATTACTTATAACAAGGTAACCGAATGGGACTTACTTTGAAGAATATATTTTAGTTCAAGTACATATTTCTCGTTCTTAAATATTATTATTTTGACAATTAAACTGTATAATGGAGAGGATTGCATTTAATTGTTCAATTTCAGTAATAATATATAAATATAATCGTGAGAGATATTTATACTTTTATGAGAAATATAAATTTAGGAATAAAGAATTTACTTTATATAGAAATATTGAGTGAAGTCAAGATCTCCATCACATTTTTATATATTGTGAAAACTAAAGTATTTTCTCTACTTTTTGTATTATTAATTAATTAATTCACCATTCAACTATTCTTGATTTTCTTAAATAGTAATTAAAACAATAAACGTTTGTAGAATAGACAAACCAATCTCTGTGGGTTCGACATCTTTCTATACTATTATTTGACAGACTGCGGGTTAAAAGTATATATATTCAGTGCCTCGTCAATAACATAAACTTAAAACTGAAATTCAGAATACTAACCTCTCGAAGCTTTTGCACAATTTGTTCAACCTTGACGAATCCAGAACTCCGACCTTCTACTAATTCCTGACTAATTTCTTTCTATCAGTAACTTGTGTGGACATGAATTTTTAGAAAGCATGATGGATTTTTCCTTCTCTAAAAGACCCCTATTTATTCTCAATTTTGAACAGAAGAGGGGAAGACAAAGGGGACAAAATGATTACCAGCAATTAGGGGGAATTAAGGGTAAATTAAACTCATTATAACCCAACAAAGCTAAATATATTTTTTAATTATTCCCATTAATAAAAAAATCTATTTTATTAAATCAGAATTTTAATCATTTAAAATAACTGATCATGTTTATTCTAGAAGATCAGTAAAAATACTTCTTTCGAAACATATTATATCTCTTTTCTGAAACTGATTAATTAGTCATGTATAGTAGGAACCGAAAACTTATTAACTGAGGTTTCCAATTATGATATTAATTCTCAAATGAATGAATTATCATATTACAATAAATTACAAATTATTCCACTAAAAATCTGTAACTGCACTCCTCGATTTAATTTTGAAATCCTCCATTACATCTTATTTAACTCCCTAGGTTAGAATTACTGACACCAATCAATTAAATCAATTTTCTGAAAATTTAATTCATTGAATAATTTAATCATTTAATGTTATACTTAATTATTTCATTTGGTGTATATAAAATCAACCTGCAGGATTTTCACGTGAAAAACTTATAAGTAATCATAAAGGGGTGTCTTCTATCTCAAGTCTGAGACATGATTCTATCAACTAATTATTATTTCACTAATGTGATTTATCATTGTTATCTCCTGTATTCAAATTAGCAAACCAGAAATATAAAAGATGAAAAGAATAAGAAAAAGAAAAGAACTATCTGAGTCCACAGAACCCACTCTGTGTCCTTAAGAAATTTAATCCCCTCAAGTACCCGAGGTTGTAGATTAATTCCTCTCAAGGTAAAACGGATTAACCATTAAAGAAGTAGCGGTACCTCAAACTTCGATAATTTCAACGAACTCAAAAAGACAGCAACGAGATCACACACAGAGACACGATCGATCGATTTTATTTTCTAAGAAATGTATGCAGAAGAAGGGAAGAATTCAATTTAGAAAATTGAGAGAGTTTCTCTATTTATAGCCAACAAATTAAAGGGTAAAGGTCACAACTCTTTGGAAAAAGACAACCTTTCAGAAAGGTCACAACCCTTTGAAAAAGACACAACCTTTCAAACGGTCACAACCTTTCATAAAGGTCACAACCCTTCGGCAAAGTCACAACCCTTCATTTCCTATTCACACCTTTAAAACCCAACAATCATTACCCATTCTATTAAGAATATATGGACTCATAATGGAGTTTCACCTTTTAATAGATTAAAATAATAAATCAAACTACATGGATCATAATAATTATATCAAGATTAAGAGTATAAGTACACGTAATGAACTAGAGAAGTTGCTTATAAATATTCAGAACTTAAACGAACATCTCTAATTAGTCCGTTTAATACACAAGGAATGTACTAGCATAAGAAGTTGGAATTTTACCATTTCCATAATTAAGATCGAATTATATTTAATCTTGTACTACAATCATCAATATGTTTGTCCAACTTCAGCTTTGATTGTGAACATTTAATTTATAACTTATAAGAATCAATAATTTTAATCTTTCGTGTATGAGTTAAACAACTTCATAAACAAAAATTGTCTACTATATAAGTAATGGACATACATATTAACAAAATGATCCATTTAAATAAAGACTTTATTATATTAAATAAAATGAAATAAAAAGTCTTTACAAGAGATTAAATAAAATACCATAACTTAACCACATGGTTAATAGTAAATCCCAATGGTGAGGTCGTAGAGTTACATCATCTTTTTTCTTATTTTAATTTTGTTTATCATTTTAATACTTCTTTATCGTTTATTCTAATTTTTTTTATAATAAATTTATCATATATCTTATATTTTATTTATAATATTATAAGTTTATTTTTAAAATTGCTATCATGTGTCATTACGTAACGAATGAAAAGAATACAGTCTGTTCAAATTTGTATTTATCAAAATAATACATTCCGATTTATAAAAAGATATGTACTAAGTAATAACTATCCAAACAAGTTGTTAGGAACAAGGGATTCTTCCGCACAAAAATATTATATATTATATATATATAAGGTTAAACTTATTTTGTATGTATATATAGTGGATATATTGAATTTCATTAATTTTTTTTATACTCATTTCTTCATATATTAGAACCAACAATAACAATAACATATCTTAATTCCACAAGTAAGATCTGAGAGGACAGCATGTACGTGCAGCTTACCTCTATTTTAAGAAAGAGACTCTTTGTGATAGATCATCGATTTAAGAGAAAAACATACAAAATAGAAAATAGAGACGTGATCGTGGTAAAACCCTATACGTGGAAGTTGTATTCAACGCAATCTCAAATTCCAACTATAAATACCTTTCCTAATAATCTATTTCTCTAATAACTCTTCATTCAATTAGGGACCAAATTCTTTTTATATATACCAAATTACCAATCAATTCACAGAGAAATAAAATAGCATAAAACCAAAAATCGAACTTATACTAAATTTTTATTATTAAAAAATAAAATAAAATTGGGGTTTAAAGAAATAGTCTTGTATAAATACATTTGTGTATAAAGGGATCATTTGGTAAAATGGGTCAGGCATTTCGTCGAGCAACTGGAAGGATCGGAACTGTCGATGCGGCGTCATCGCAACTGAAGAAACCTATCGACCGGAGACCCCCGCCGGTAAACAAAACTCCGGCCGATAATGTTGGTCCAGTTGCCGGTATGCCCTTTGCAGTTTCTAATTCTACAATATCGATTCATTTATTTCGATTCTTTCCTTTGTAATTTAGGAACTTGGGTCTTGTCATGCTGCAGCTAGTTTAAATTTCTTGCATTGCACAAAGATTACTTACTCTGTGCAAATAAAATTTACATTTTATAAACCACTACTGTACAAATCTCAACTTTCGGTAGCAAAAAATATTTTCAAAAAATGGCACCAGAGGTATGGCAAAGGGTGAATAAAGCGGAACCATGAGGTCTCAGGTTCAAAATCCAACGGAGGTAAAAATACAAGGTGATTTCTCTCCATCTAAGCCAATGGAGAGAGTTACCCGATATCTTTGTTGGTGGGAGGTAGTATGTATCTGTGTAATTAGTTGAGGTGTGAGCAAGGAGCCTGCACACTACAGTTATCAAAAAATATATCATTTTAGTTACAATGAAAGAAAAAATGTTTGTCTCCTAGAAGTAGAGTCATTCTTTTTTAGATGAAGGAAGTACATTACAATTTACATGACTGGCAAATGATTGAGTTAGGAACTGAAACTGAAGGGAAAACATGAGACTTATTGGGGGTGAGGGGACAGTATGGTGTAAGCTTGTTAATCAATATCACTATGACCTCGAGTACAAATACACACAGTTCCAAGTTAGTTCGGGTTGGCTATATGAGTCCTCTCTATCATAAAAAGGACATTTAGAATAATCAATGTGTGGTTGTCCCTCTTCTTTAGTTTCCGTTAGAAGGGAATCTGCAAAAACTGAGTTGCATGCATTGTTAATCACACGTATTGAATCAAACTACCATTTTGAAGGTGAGTATGACAGTGAAAGAATATGGAAGTAGCAGGAGGAAATATTTCTCATTAAGGGAGTGTTCTTATCAAATTCTTATGCTCACTTGTTGATTCAGTTGTAATTTTCTCAAGAACATAACTAGTGCATCATTATCCATCAAATCGATCGACTACACTTCTATACTAAAACGGTTGGAGTCATTTATATTAGGAGTGGGCATTCGGTTATTCAATTGTGTCACGTGTGTACCAAATGCCAAACCAAACCGATTCGGTTAGGTTCAGTCAGTTTTTCTAATTCGTTTCTTTTTCAGTATGAGCTTAATTAATGGGCTATTTTTCTGCTTGTGAAATGGACTACTTTTTTAATTAAAAATGTCTTATGTGAACTCAAGACACGTAGAACAATTATTGGTCGTCTACTATCTTCCTTTCAACTGTTCTCTGTTTAGTAATTTTAAAAAATTGCAAAGTTGTACGTACTTTAAAGATATGAGAACGGTCTCCTTACAAGATGAATGGCTTCTGTGGATGAACGCCTTGGCATGTATCCGAACTGGTTCTTGAAAATAGACACGCCCCTCCTCACCCTCATCTTCACCACCCTCTCCCAAACTTTCATGGTGTGACTTAGCAGCTTTATACCCCTATAGTTGTTAAGATTCTGAATGTCGCCCTTGTTCTGGTATGACGGAGCCATTATACTCCACCTCCATTCTTGGGACATTTTGGCAGTCTTAAAAACGACATTAAATCTGACTGCAAACTTTTTGCGACCCTCCGCATTTATCCTGTTTGGGGCGTGCAAGGCTCACATAGGGCAGTGACAATTGGAGTTTGATTGTTTAATTAAATAATCCTGTGCATTCGGTTAGGATAGGTAGAACTGTTATATAGCTAGAATGGTGAATACTATTTTGGGTTAAGTTGCTCGGACTCTTCAATTTTGGTGCCGCACCCGGGTCGACACGACGTGGGTATGGGATCCGTACCCGATCTGGTCAACTGGTTTTGGGTACTTTGATTCGAGGGAGAAATTTTGGACAGATTCAATGATTTATGTGTGCAAAACAAAAACTAAGGTGAAATTGAAGAAAATGGAATACCTTGTATATATAAATTTCTATTGTCCCTCCCTTTCCTTTTATTTCCTTCCAGGATTCTCCTCTTGATCAAGATTTTCTCGTCAAGTTTTCCATATAATATCTCATAATTTTGGTTTTGTAACTCTATTTTTAGTTATTTGAATTATTTTTAGCTGAATCCCCACACCCGTATCCATACATGGATCCGTATCCCCGAATCTAAAAATTTAGATCATAGAGGATCTGACCTCTAGATACCACACCCGTATCGGACACCCGCGCCCGAGTCCGAGCAACTTAGATTTTGGGTATGCATGTGTGCTCAGGAGCACAGGTCAATTGTACCGCTGTGTGAGTAGTTGAACTATATTTATGTTAGTTTTATGCTTTTTTGTGTAATCTCTCAATGAAAGTTGTGCGAAAAACTTAAGTCCACATTTGGGTTTTGTCTGATTAATTTGCTTTTGTTCGAAGATAACTATCAGTGAGAAACAGATCTTTAATCCACCGACCAGAAAAGGATCTTTAATCCACCGACCAGAAAAGGATCTTTAATCCTACCCATTTATAGCTAGCATTGCAATGTGTGTGTTTGTACTTGTGAATGGGAACAAATATCCCCAAATGTCTAAATACAATTTTGGAAATGTGAATTGATATGAGTCCAAATTAGGTGTCTTGGATTAAACATTGATGTCATCCATGTAGATGTCTTTTTGCAGCAAGAATGGTTAATGCCTTTTGCTTGTTTACTTTTCTATCTGCCTAGGAAAAACAACTTGCTTCAATAATTTCCATTGCAGGAGTGTTTGTAGGACTTCACAATTACTTACATGATAAATGACTATTTGGTTTTGCTTCTTTAGAGAGCAGCCCAAAGGTTGCTGTTAAAAACACCCTGGAAGAGAAAGATCCCAAGTTCGATGCAATGCTTAGTCAAATGGTTGGTAGAATTCAAGCCAAGCCTGGTGGAAAGCTAGAGATGGGTGAGGTGAGTTTCATTTGTTTGCATATTAACTTTCAGATTGAACGTGTGCACTATTGACTGCAAGTTTTGAGACACTCATAGATTATTTCTTAAATCAGTCAATTACTATTTCAATTGTTGCATCGAAGTATATTCTAAATTTCTTGTGCCATCTGGTAGCACCGCAAAGAAATCCAAGACTGAAGCATTAGAAGAAATGCTTTTCTTCTTATTGTCCTGGTTTAACTAAATTTGGTCCGGATGGTCCCCTCACCCCACCCCACACACAGCATCCTCTATATATCTAGAAGTTGTAAAAGCTCACATGAAATTTCTCTTTTTTTTTAACTCCTTTCCTCATCTCACATCTTTATGTGCAAGTAAGGAGTAGCGTGAAATGTGCAAGTCAGCAGTTTTAATACTTAACCCATATCAATTCTTTTTCCTTTTTTGGGGGGCAAAATGCGCAAGGCAATCAAATAATCACATGATATATTCCACGCCTCGAGAATTCAACTTGCACTAATCTGTTGAAACTTGGCAATCCTATAGAAGTTTTTTTAAGTCTTAAATTGTTTGAGTCTTAAATTGACGTGTGATCATCATGTCTGTGCACTTCCATGCTCCTATTTGTGACTCTTTAGATGATGGTCAAGCTTCTGAGAAAATAATGTCATATTTTGTAGTTAAACCATTCTTATCTCCTGTCGGATATTCTTCCCTTCATAGTAGACTTAATCTCAACAATGGGGGTTCCCTCTTGGGTGCAAATAAAATAGAGATCTTTAATTATCCAGCACTAAATTTGTGCTGTCTGATTAAATGTCTCAGTTGACATAGATTCGAACGTAGTAATAGGTACAAGAACACATGTATCAGGAATAATTGGTTGTTAATTCATGGCTACTGTGACAGGCAACAGTGGTGGAGAGGTATGATAGACCCTTGCCTAAGCTAAGGAATATAACATCACAGTCTAGCAGATATGAGGAAAGGCCTGCTCCTACAGGTACACTGAATGTGGCACAGATAAAAGAAATTATACTCCTGCATCAAGGGAGTTCCGATGATCATAAAGGGCCTATGGATATCAATGGGATTTCTGAGCGGTTTCGAGTTGATGCTGCCCAGGTTCAGAGGATTCTGCAGTTCGTATCTTTGCCTCCGGAAGACAATAGTAAAAAGAGGAACTCATAAGTGTGTGTATCATATTTTATAGTCATTGATAGCTCAAAGAAATGAATGAGTTCACATTTCCCCTGAGGTGGTTCCCTTTATGCATCAATTTTGCAGCTGTAAGTTCGTCTGTTGTAATAATGACCTACCATCATGGTCCTGGAGAGAAAATGAATACAGAAAACTGATCCAAATGATGTTTGTTGCACTGGAAGAGAACCTTTTTTTTCTTTCATAATCGAGAAGCTTACAATAGGTCCTTGTGGTCAGGCCCTTCCCGGAGCAGGAGCTTTAGTTCACCGAGCTGCCCTTTTTTATATTCGAGAAGCTTAATTCTACGGACAACCTGACTTGATGATTCCTTGATTTTGCAAGTATCTCATTTATTTTTTGGGATAATTTGATAGAGCTCCCTTCACGTTTAGCTTCATCAGAGTAACCTCCTTTGTGGTTTTATGATATTACACTTGCGTTCCTTATTTTAGTTTTTCGGAACAATTCTTTTAACCTATTTATTATTAAATAAAAAGTTTATAATATGACTAATTTGCCCTTTGTAATATAATTTTATTCAATTAATTTTGTAAACATTTCATTTAATTATTTTAGAATAAAATATTTTCCATCTTCACTAAAATTTACAAATTCGTTGGTTTCATTTTTCTCTTAGAAGGATCTTATTCAGTTAGAAGTTAAACCCTCCTTCATTATGCTTATGTACCGATGTCTTCTCAAATCTTAATTAAGTATTGATGAAAGAGGAAATTGAATTTACGAAACCAGATATCGCCTGTAATCGGCCTAGCGACTAGCAATTAAGATTATCATTCCGATTTTGCTGTTTCACTATGTTTTAATTCTTAAATTTGAACGTGGTTGCTCATTTCTGCTCTCGGATTCCTTTTTATTTGATATTCGTATTTGTTAATTAACCACACTTTGATTAAGCTAAACATGAGGAAAGCTCTCTCAAATTATCCCTCACTTTTTTTTACCTACTCCTAAGAGCTCCCGCCCTCTTTGCGGAAGTGAAGGGTGTTTGCCATCCAAGCTAACCCCTCTGGTCAACTAACTCCTTTTTTGTTTTTTGTGCTTCTACATGACATGGTTTAAACTGACTACCTCGTCAAAACAAGAAATTAATCGAAGGCAGACTTGACTCAATGATTGGCTCCAGCATTATTTACCGATGGCCTTATACAGTGAATAAGTTAAAAAGCATCTAAAGGAGATCCAAAAGAGAAAAAAAGCAGCAAAATAAAGCACCAAGAGCTTCCATGAAACCTCTGATATTGTCAAGTGGTCGCCATAAAAGAAGCTCAGTGTCTTTCTCTTGAACAGACAAAAAAAAGACCTCATTCAACTGAATAAAACCTATAGTACTCCCCATATTGCAAGAAGTGCCAATTATGCCGCGGCTTCTCTACTTTCTTTGGGACTTCTTAAGATGCAAGGAGAAAAAGAATGACAAAAAAATAAAAGAGCTCAAAATTATCAGGCCCTTTCCAGTTGCCCCCACCAACGACGAGGAAGTAAGAAAAAGTGCTCTGCATGCTTCAAGTCAATTTGGACTCTAACCAGTCTGATGTATACTCGTAAGCAACAAATGTCACAGCACCTGCAGGTGCAGCTTTAATAACTGAGGGGACAATCCCTTTGTAGAGTCCGGCCCAACCCTCCTCGATCAAGATCCGCCTGAGGCCATCATACATATTCTTGTAGGCGCGAGGCTTCAGTTGAGCTCCATACCTTGGATGTCTTTGTAGTCCTTCAATCTGCAAGGTATAGGGTTGCAACATTAACTGTTGTCACAAACAATGGACATTCACTTGCATATGATTTTGTTATCTCTTTCCTTTTAACAATGCAAGGGACATACCAAAAAATAAAAGTTGATCACATATAAAGGAAGACGTATAAACGAATTTGTCTGAGTTAAACATGGCAATTTATCGCATATAATGATGATAAAAAATTTTTTTAATTATATGAGTGTAGAAATAGTGAGATTGCAGGTCAAATTTTGAAAACTAATACCTAAGGAGAAAATTGATAGGAGATGAAGAAAAAAGAAGCAGGAGGAGGAGGTTAGTATTGCATATGAAGTCTGGAGGTTCCAAATCCTGAGATCGCTAAAGACACATGTCGGGAACGCGTTTATAGAAAGAATTCCAACTTTTAGGCACTCGAAGAAGAAGGAATATGGAGAAACTGGACCTTTTCCTGTTTTCCAAATACAAAACACAGTTCAGACAGACGTTTGGATTTGAAACAGATTTCATTGGGTTTTGGGAAACAGTGTGTGTAATTGAACCAATAAAAGATGTTTATGCCCCAAACCATATTTGGGGATAGTTGAAAATCTTTAAACAAAAAGAACAATTAAGAAAATAGAAAATGGTTTTGAAAAATAACCTCCTTTTTTTAACCACCCATTGTTTGGTTACCCCCGTGAAACCAAAAATAGCACCTGGAGAACAAGATAACTATTGTTTGTCTTTTAAAGAAATAACAGGCATTTCCTGAATTTGTTTTAAATCAAAAGAGCACTTAGAAGCCCACTTAGGGATAAAAGCACAGGCTGTTCTTAAAATATTAATAACCTTCACTTTTTTTTGTATTTCGGACTAAACCAAAGATAGAGAATCAACTGAAAGCGAAATCTACCTGGAACCTCTTCTTGACAACATCAAGAGGATGACAGACGGCTTTCGCACATGTCCCAGCAGCTAAACCGCAGATGAAAAGCTGGAAGCTTGACACTTGTTCATCACCATGGATAGAATTAGAAGATCTAAGATGATTCCAGGCCTACAAATATAAATCCATATTGTGAGAGACCAAATTGAGAACACTTGCTGGTTGCTACATTTAACTTTAGCAAAAATTGGTGGCAAAATCATATTCTCACTGTACATCAAATAAGAAGTTCATAATCAAATGAAACTGTAAGTGTATGTGTGTAAGCGCTTCTGACACATAAATACATGTCTCAGCAATCTCCAGAATAGTGCTGGGAATTTATAAGGTTGGAAAAAATAAACCAGTGTGAAATGCACAAACTGCTAGGGTGGTTAAAAATTCTTATCAAGCTAAAATAATTCAAGAACACAATGGGAGTAAATGACTAAAAACATCCCTTAACTATACCTCAAACTCAAACTACATCCTTGTGTCATTACATTGAACAAAAAACATCCTTCAACTATCCAAAAAATTACAAGTTACATCCTACCGTTAACTTCCTGTCAAGAAACTAACCACTTTAACTAGAAGCACACGACTTCCCGATAAATGCACCAATTTTGCCCCACTCGCTGATCTTCTCTACAAGTAGTACCTTAGTAATAACCATATCTTAAATTAAGGGGTCGTTTGGTTTGAATACAAGTTATGATGGGATTAGTTATCCTGGCCTTATTTCTTATTGATTGTTTGATTTGTTGTAGTAAAAATAATAATCATTGCATACTTCCTAAAAATAAGTGGTTTGATTACAAAAATACCCTCTTATTTAGCTTTTTGTATATTTTTTTGGGTAGAGTTTTAGTTATTCATTCTTAAAAACAAAACATCCACCTTATTTAGCTTAATTATTTTTATATATGAATTCCCATGAATTTTTATGTATATTTCCCATAAATTCCTATCGTTAATTAGGCTTTAATTAGTGAACATTGCACTAGAATTAGCAGTTTGACATTGCAAAACATGAACCTTGTTAGTTGCTAGTAAATGGTTTCAATTATTATATAATAAAAATAATTGAAACCAAAGAGCACAAAATCAACGAAGCAATTGATAAGGAAGTGAACATTGCACTAGAATTAGCAGTTTGACATTGCAAAACATGAACCTTGCTAGTTGCTAGTAAATGGTTTCAATTATTATATAATAAAAATAATTGAAACCAAAGAGCACAAAATCAACGAAGCAATTGATAAGGAAGTGTGAGTTTTTTTTTTTTCAAACAAAGCAAGAATTTCAAAAGATTAAGCTATTTTCATGGGGAATGTACTTGGTTAATGTGAAAAGTGATAATTAAAGGGTTTGAGGGGTAGTTTTGTCATTTAATAAGTTTATCCCATGACAACTTATGATGGGATTATTATACCACCCCTTGGGAGGGATAACTTATCCCGGTACTATTTATTAATCCCAGGATAAGTTATCCCAAACTTTCCAACCAAACACTAAATTAAGTGCCACTAAATATTTATCCCAAGACTATTTGTGTCTATCCTTCACACCAAACAACCCCTAAGGGTATTCCATGGCTAGCATTATTATAGGAGTATTAATCAAGGCCTAAAGATTTATAACTTGGGACTTGTTCAGCTTTATTTTGTCCCTTTTTTTATTTTACTGAGATTGTTATTATGTTGTTAGCTTTCCTATCAAGAATCTTATTGATCCAATGCTATTCCAAGTTAGCTTTATTTTCTCATTTTCTGATTGGTACGTTACTCCTCCAACAGCTTTCACCAAATTTCCTACTCTCAACTAATTAAATGAAAACTTTAAACATAAAAATCAAATGTAAGCCTTGCACTCATTTGTCTTTGGACATAAAAAAAATTATGCGATATTTAAGTAGAAGGATTTGAACTCTTCGTGTGTGTTTTGGTGCCAGGGAAAACAATTTTTAGAAAATTATTTTCAAGTTTTCATATTTGATTGGTCAAAATTTTTGAAAAATATTTGATCTAAGAAAACAAGTTCTTAAAATATGAGGAAAATGCTTCTCTAATAGATGTAGGAAAAACAAGCTCCACAAATGACATTTCAAGTTCATTCACAAATCCTTCTGGAAAAGAAAATATTTTCATGTAAAGAAACATCAAGCTCTAGCTAAGTTTTTGCTCTACGTTTAAGAAGATGGTGAGGGGACAAAATCTTTTTTCATTAGGGGATGGGGAGGGACAACTGTTGTATTTGTGGGGTCTCGTGCATGTTCATTAGATTTTTGACAGAAAATTAAGGAGGGATGTAACTTGTGACTTTCAAAATAGTTCAGGGATGGTTTTTGTTCACAATAGTAATATAAGGATGTAGTTTGAGTTTGAGGTATAGTTAAAGGATGTTTTTGGCCATTTACTCAACACAATGGTTAAATAAAATCAGTCACTCTAATCCTCAGAATGATTCAGGGATAGGACTTCCATAGAACGGAATTGGCTTCATCTAATAACATTGATGTCATGCCCATTGGTGTCTACAAATGCATATACCACTCTCTCTGACCCAAAACTTGTGTAGTTGACTCTGCAAAATATTTGGATTTTGGAAAAATGTAATTTTAGATAAATTTATGCACGTTTAGAAAATCATAAACCTTCTACATCATAATACTTCCCATGTACATCATTGTTTCTTCTATTTCATCACTTCTTAAATAAATCTAGTATTAAGTAGCTTTGACCTAAGCCTAGCTTAACCTTTTGGACATCAAATCTGGGAAAAATCTTTAGGAAATATGGAGTACCTTTTGGTGTATTTTAGTATTACAGGTAAAAGCATCTCTCATAATTTAACAGCTTATGCACATAAATGTCCTCTACGAATTTAGAAGTGTTTCCTTTAAAGTTGTCTCATCTGCAAATATTATCCCAAGTCAAAAATCCAATAGAACAGCATACAACCACTTCAGTACATTATCCTCGATGGCCGTGGTCCAAACAACTGTCAACAGTATCAAACATGGCAAGTGAGATTCTATGAAAGGTAAGTGTTTACCATCATCCAGCGTTTGAATGTATCATAAGTCCCAAATTGCAAACCAGCATAAGGAACAATCTCAACAAGAGTAGGTGTCAATCCAGAATACAGTCCTCGAATGCCACGAGTTCTGAATATATCAACAGATGCAGCCCTCATGTTTGGATAAACCTGTTAGTAAGCATACCACATAAGTCCCATGAAACCAAGTTAACATGACTGCAGAAATAGCATATAAAATGGTAATACAACAGAATTTGAAGTGCTATACTTTTATCTCACTTGAATTTTTCATCCGTAAAAAAACCCCACTAAACTTGAATTTCTGATCATTACTTAATCATCTATGACGTAGCCATGCAATTTCTGGTAAACCCTTTAAGTTAAATCAAATGATGAATGAATAAGCATTGTCCCCAACCAACAATGGCTGAAGTGCAAACTCAATACTTACATCAAGTAGTATGAACATTGTGTTTAATTGTAATCACTAAAACAAGCCTATGGGGAAACAATAAAGACAACGACATTGCATTCTTTTACATCAAATAAAGCAGTTATTGCAAAATGGATTCTGTACATTCAAGTGTCCAATGTCAATGTATTCACATAATGATGTCAAAAGATGCCTTGACAACCGAGGACCACAATCGACACTGTCCATCCAAGACTATATTCTTATTCGATTATTTCTTTGACATGACAGTGATCAATCAATCAATCAACTACATCTATATGTGATTTGAGTGAAAACACTGCATGTAATTAGAGGTGAAGGTGAATTTTTCAATCTTATCTCTTTTTTATTGGAACAAGTGTGTCAAATTTACCCAATACAAACATGATTTGTATTGCAAGAGACCTGGTTCCACATGTATGAGCACAGTTCGTATCACCTGCAACAAAGGTTATACTATAGTCACAGTGATGCGTACCTTTGGCTCTCCTTGAGAAGCTAAAATGGTTCTCAAAAGATCAAATGGATAAGAACCAACAGTAGCTGCACAGCCTGCTAATGCTCCACTGAGGTAAGAAAGATAAGGGCTCAAGTTAACATGATCCTCTGCATCATAGAAAAGACTGCCATCAGACATAGACGCTTACTTGAGGGAAGCACAAAATGGCTTACTTAAAGATATCTTTGAACAGCTAAATATGTAAATCAAATTTCCGTACTGAACTTAGACTAGATAAAACTTCTTTATGTAGTGAGATTATAAAAGCACACATGGCGTGAAAGCTATACAACTTGTGACAGAGGAGAAAAGGGGAGAACTATGAATAAGATCTAACTAATCTACCCGAGTAGGTCAGATTACTATACACACCTGACTTTGAAGAGCCACTAGCAAAAGTTTTCAACTTGTGCAACACTGCAAATTGTATTGCAGTGTATGGCATAACCATCAGTAAAGCAGGAACGTTACCCCGCCAAAATCCCTGTCATGTGAGCAAGGGAAACAAAATAAATTTGAGAGAACCGTGCAGAATTTCAAAAGATACCATTCGTCAAAATCATTCAAAATTAATAAGTAGAAACGTCTCTTGCGCTGCTCCCTATATACAAACAAGTAAACTTGAATATGTGAAGACAAGAAGGACAAAATTGTTGGACACAGAAACATCAAACTTTAATTATCTTCTGAGGCACAAATAGATTAACACCATAAATATAGAACATGGGATGGAACAGAATCAGTAACCCCATCAGCAGCCTTTTTTGGGTAATTTAGTGTGAGTTTGCTATAACGTGCATCAATTGGAGAGAGAATTATTTTGGAAGGAAGGAGCCACAAGCTTGAACTCAACAATTAGATTAATCCCCACCATTGCTCGTCGGGGATTTGATAACACCTCAAAAGGTTTCATCAACTGAGTAGAAAAATGACGAGAGCAACATGTATAGTAAATTAAGGATATAGCCGTGAAAAGGAATTTTGACATCAAGAAGTCATAGAGTGCATGCCTTGTTTTTTAAGAACTAAAATATTTTTCAAGCAACAAAAGAGAGTACATTTTCAAATTTATTTGAGTGCAAAAAAATAATCTGACGAAGCATAATTAGTAATATATCCGAGTCTCAAAAACTCTGTGACTATAACACATGCATCAAATAATTATTAGATTCCTATAAAAATCCTCGATATGATAGGAAGCATACCGGTAAACCTTCTTCTCTGAGG
Organism: Solanum appendiculatum; assembly: GCA_018342035.1. Classification (NCBI taxonomy): domain Eukaryota; kingdom Viridiplantae; phylum Streptophyta; class Magnoliopsida; order Solanales; family Solanaceae; genus Solanum; species Solanum appendiculatum. The sequence continues at coordinate 123,393 of JAGDQO010001237.1, read as the reverse complement.
ATGTCTTTACTGGCTTGCAACATCCCCGTGTATTTTGAATTGGAACTGCCACATACAGTTCTTGTAAGCAAGGCCCACTGGGTGGTGGGTTCCAGTTGAACCTGTAAAAAGATTAGAATATATCAAAAACATCAGCTCATTTTGTACTCTTTTTTTTTTATATATAAGGAGCTTTCTATGTACAATTGTACTTGATATACACAGAAGATCAAGGCAATTTTCATGTTATAGCTTATCCCAATGAGGAGGTTTGATGAAAATGACGCAACGAAGAGAAACTGTCAAAGAAGCATGAGAAAGCTGGATTCAGCACCATAGAGACCAAATACCAACTAACTCTTTTATGGAAGGAAAGTTTGTCGAAGAATATAATTTTGAAACAAAACAAGAGTTCTATAAACTAATCGAGGGCTTTCACTGTTTATGGCCTCTACATGTAAAAGTGTAAGCATTGAGCTTAATTAGTGGAATGTTTGAGGGTTCTCTATTGCACATGAACGCAAACCGTCCTACAGCCAGTATCAGAGATTCAACAAATGATCAGGCCAAGTCCGAGAAAAGTAGGTTATCTCTGCAATCACACATATTCCTGATCTGATGAAACTAGAATTCGCAAATTTGAAATTCTCAAACTGTTGTTCTGACTGCCTTTTCTAGAGAAGTCAAAGCATAACCGTGGTAACAAGGATAACACTAATGAGAGAACTTGAAAAGGTCAATCTACAAGACTAGTTCTAATGGGCTAAACCAACTGTATAACCGTGTGCCCTCCCCAACTGTTTCAATTTTTTTGTTTCAATTTTTTAGCAAAAAAGCAGTCAGGAATAACCAATTCATAACAATGTTAAAAAGATGACTCATCCTTTTATGACTACTGATCATCTTGATCATAAAGCTGATTATGTTTTCAGGAATACTATGCTATTACCAGTCTTCATATAAATGCTAAGCACAATAACAACAACTACTACTACACCTCGAATGAAGCTGGATGCAGTAAACATACACAAGAATGTCTTACCTGGAATCTAATTTTAATAACATCAAGAGGTGATGTTACGGTCCTGGATATACCACCAGAAATTGCACCAGCCGAAGCATCTATAAAAGCTCTTTTAAGCTGCCCCGTCTCTTCCATCTCTCTTAATGGCCACCACAACAACTATCTACAAACCCAAAAGAAACCATACCCTTATGTTGAAACTTCAAGAAAAAAGGAATTCAACAACAACAACAACATACCCAGTGAAACCCAAAAGCCACCAAAGGTAAAGAAACCAAAAATAGCAATATGGGGTGTTACATCCACAGGTATGTAATACTATTAAGCAAAAACAAGAATATACTGATCTATACATAGAAAAAAGAAGCAAGCAATAGGGTTAAAACAAATCACAAATATACAAAACGCCTAAGTAATACCTGAGGAAGAGAAGAGTCATGATTGAAGATTTGAGAGGTCAAATTCAAAAAAAAAATAGAGTATATTATTGCGACCCCTAAAGTAATCCAAGAGGGATTTTTTTCCGCTGCAAAAAGCAATACGAAGCAACAGCGACCCGGGAAACTTCTTGGAATGGAGTAGAAGAAGATGAAGAAGATTTCCCGGGCTGGTGAGTGGGTGGGTGGGGTAGGGAGGCCAAAGGCTAAAAGTTGGATTTAATGGCGGTTCTGTTTACCTGAAAACCGAAGAAAAGGAGGGAGATGAGAGGAGAAAGAAATACTTTCTTTTTTTCATTGGCCAAATCATTTCTAAATTATTCATTTTATTTTTAATTAGGTTTTCAAAATCATATGGTAAAAAAACTTAGTAATACACATTTACTTTAATACAAATACTTATACTTATAACAAACTAATAAAGCAAAATTTAATAAGAATTTGCATAATAATAGTGATAATGTGAATTTATCAGAATCAATCTTTCTACCTCTTAAAATAAGGCTAATATTATTATTATTGTATAATAATGATATAGCGCCTCATATAATATAGTAAGAATGGTTTCTTTCACAAATTTTGATTTTTTATCTCATTTATTCTTTTTGGAGAAGAATATTTCTCACAATTGTTAATTTTAGGGACCAAGATTAAATAATTAAATTAAGAAAGGTTGAATATGTGCAATCAAATATTATAAAAATAATAAATAGAACAGAGCACTAATTCAAAGCTTGAAACGGACTATTCTTCCTTTCCCTTTTTTTTTGGTGGCTTCTTGTAAAGGGGTGACCAATTAATAAGGGAAAATATCTAACACTTATTGGTAGCTTTTGCACTACCTTTTACGATTCTATTTGCGGTCTCTATCGATAATATATATGTTTATGCATAAATATATACGATTATGTTTAAACACATAAGAAAATACATATGATCAAACGTGAATATATAAAAAAAATACCTTTTGAATGTTAAGTGTGAGCAGAAATCTTGAAACTCTCTTAATACTTGAATGGACAATTATATATAGAAAACTAATTATTTTATAGGTTAGGAGATTTTCTACTTACAGAAACCTTTTTTCAATCTAAATTTAAAAAAATAAAATTTTGTATTCTAGTTTAATATAAACACTACAGAAAGCACAAAATTAATTATTGTATTTTCTATTATGAAAATAATTCTAAAAATTAATTTAAATTATTCTTCCCACGATAAATTACAAAATATTTCACTAAAAGATTTTCCAAGTTGGTGGGTGGGGAAGGGGTGGGTAAGGGGTGGGGTAGGGAGGCAAAAAGCTGAAAATTGGATTTATTAGCGGCGGTGTATAGATTAAAAAGGGAAAAAAAGGGAGGGATAGTAGAGGAAAATAGTCTGTTTTTTTTTTTCCTTAGGGCAAATAATTTCTAAATTATTGACTTTATTTTTATTTAAGTTCTCCCATTATTTTAATTATGTTACAAAATTATAAAATAATAAGAAAAATATAATAGCGAGAAAAGAAAGGATTTCTTATTTTACTTGAGGTATTATTTACAATATACACAAAATCTCTTTAATTATTGAGAAAAAATTAACGTGATTTTAAATTTAGATTTTCTAATCTTTCTTTAAATAAATCTAAATTTTACTATAATACAAATATATTTATAATAAATTGATAATATTTAATCTTCAATATTAATCTTTAAAAGTTTGAAACTAAACGAAAGTGAAGTATTTAAGAAACTCAAATTGCCAAGAAAAGCAACTCCCCTTTTCTAATATCTCCAACGTTCACCAGATTGTGTGGCCTTCCCACGAAATTGCCATAAATCATATAACCAAAAGCAATATTTGATAAGAATCTACATAATAATAGTAATAATATGGATTTATCCGAATTAATTTCTCTATATTTTAAGATAGGGTTAACGTCTATCCACAATATACATACTATTTCTTTCAAATTTATTTGTGAAATTACACTAAATTTGTTGTTATTGTCGTATAGTGATGATATAACACCCATATGATAGAGCACTCGATGTGTTTGATATTTTATCCCTTTTTCTTTTTGAACAATATTTCTCTCGATCATTGACAATTGTTAATTTTAGGGACCAATATTATATAATTGTTAATTGCCTTTTTTTGGTGGCTTCTTGTCCTCCTTTAAAAACTTTTTCCGGGAGAAGGGTGACCAATTAATAAGGAAAAATATCTAATACTTATTGGTCGCTTTTGCACTATCTTTGAGAATTGTAGTCGTCCTTTCTAAATTAGTATTTCGTTCGTCTCTATTTACTTGTCAAATATTTTTTAATTTAATTTTTCTTTTTACTTGTCATTTTTGATAAATCAAGAAATGACAATTTTTTTTCTTATTATACCCTATATTCATTAACACTAAGTTAATGTTTTTGAGAAATGTAATGAATAAATATATTTGAGATCATCTCAATTAATAGGGGTAAAATGGTAAGCTCACTATATTAATCATTATAATATGTGTGTCAAATCAAAATTTGGCAAGCAAAAAGGACAGAAGAAGGAGTAGTATATATTGTTGAAAAACATACTCACAAATTAGTAGTATTTGTCTGACCTTTTAGAATTGTAGTCCTCCTCTCTAAATTAGTAATATATATATTGTTGGAAAACATATTCACAATAGAAAACAATTCAGAAATCATATCAATTTGCAAATGTTTAAAGCACGGGATACTTGCACAACAAATGTTTAGAGCACTTGAACATTTGCAACTTATAAAGAAATTTATAGTTTTTGATCAATGAACTCTTTATGGCTTCTTGCTATGTATTTTGGTCTCTTAGTTAAATCATGAGTGCTCATATTTATAATAGTAGGAGGAAACAAATGCATTGAGGACATTATTTTTTAATCAATCAAATTAAAGTGACGTGATCATATTTGATTGATTAAAACATGTCATTTGTACACGTGGTGCCTTTTTATTGATTTTTTTAATTTTACTTGTCATGTTTTGTCATTGTAACACGTGGCACACTTCTAGTAGCTCTTTTACTTGACTTAGCATGCCACAGTGATTGATACATAACTCTGATTTGGACCTCTAAAATAAGACGTCATCTTGGATTTAACAAAGGGTAAATTTCATATATTTTCAGATTTAAACCAAAAAATGTTCCATAGCTATAGTTTATCTAATTATGCTCCATGACTATTATTTAGTTTGTTATGAAAACTACTTGTGTTTGTACATGAAAGCGCCATAGCCCTATGTCCAAATAACTTTGTGAACAAGTCCTACAATTTTATTCTCATCCAGTCATATTACTTTAGTTATAATTAGTAGATTAAACAAATAACTCCTTCTTGAACTAAATAACATTTGTTCTCAAACAATAATAGTTAAATAAGTAGCTTGTCAATAACTAAGTCCTTATGAGATCGATAAATTGATTATTTACACAATCACCTATTATTTGCGACCACAGACACTTTTATGTGTGGAGGACCACATCTACCTTATGGGATACCCCACTTCATTAATTCAACAACTCTTATGTTTAGAGATTCACTTATGCCTTATCCCGAAAACTTATAAGTTTCTCATAAAAAAAGGTATATCATTAATCTTTATATTGAGACATGGATTACATCAATTAACTAATTATTTCATCAATATATATTTCATCCAATATACCAGGTATATTGATCCTTCTCAGGATCTCACCTTTTAATAAATCAAAACAATAATTAAGATATACAACTCATAATAGTCATATCAAGATTGAGAATATAAGTACAATTAATAGTTTAGAGAATATGTTTTTGTCAATAAGTCTAAAATATCTAACCATACTCGATTCCGTTCAATACATACAAAATGAATTGGGACAAGAAGTCGAAACAGCAACATTTCCATAATCAAGATATATTTAATCTTGTACTACAATCATATTGATGACTTGTCCAATTTCCACCTTAGATTGTGAACAAAATATTTTATATATATAAGAATCGATACATAAATTATCTATTATATATAAGTAGACGGATACAAATGAATATGTTCATATATTAATTTTTTTATCATAATTGAATAAACAATTGTTCTGTATTAAGGGGTCGTTTGGTAGGACGCATTAAAATAAATAGTCCATGTATTATGTATGGTATTATTTAGTACTATGTTTGGTAGGAATTTGAGCCTATGTATAACTAATCCATGGTATTATACCTCCTACATGGTATTATAGGATGTATTATTAATACTTTCCATTTGAAGGTATTTGTAATACATAAGATATAATAACATGGGATAAGTCTATGTAAAGACAAAAATATCTCTCAAATCATTTTAATTATTTTGTTTATTTTCTTGATTTTATATTTTATATTTGTACTAGTAAGTTTATTTAAATAAATTAGCCTACAAATTATTTAGAGAGAGTTGTTTGTTACTAAATAAATCCAATACAAATTAATACAATATTTGAAATGTGAGTTGTTTAACATTAACTAATTAAAAAGGCAAATATATCACCATGTGACATTTGTGATCTTAATTAGACAAAAATATCTCTCAAATCATTTTAATTATTTTGTTTATTTTCTTGATTTTATATTTTATATTTGTATTAGTAAATTTATTTAAATAAATTAGCCTACAAATTATTTAGAGAGAGTTGTTTGTGACTAAATAAATCCAATACAAATTAATACAATATTTGAAATGTGAGTTGTTTAACATTAACTAATTAAAAAGGCAAATATATCACCATGTGACATTTGTGATCTTAATTGAATGTATAATTTGTTGATATATATATATATATGGTTTTCTAATTATTTGTATTTTGAACAATTTATAAAATTGCATACATATTAAAACAACAACTTGCAATTTTATGTGTAAATGTAGATGGTTTATTCAATTTTACTATTGTATACCGTCTTTCAATTTTAAAAGTCGATAGTTTATCTTTTTAAAATTAAAATTGACATTTTGTAAGTGATCAATTTACTAGGATGATAATTATTTATCCTCAAATAATTTAAGTGAAAAAAAAGCAAACATGACAACAAAATTGTTCTTCTCATAGCTAGTTTGAAGGCATAAAAAAATAATATTGTCCGCCAATTATTTACCTCAACCCAATTACATAATAATTCAAGGGTATAATTGGAAAGAAGTTTTTTATAAAGTTTTAATCCAAACACAAGATGAGATGGGAAACAGTGAACCAAACACTTGATAAAAATAAACCTTGCATTACTAATCCCTGCATTACTAATCCCTATACCTAACGACCCCTAAATATTATATTTAAACACATGGTTAATAGTATGAGAGAGAGAGAGAGAGAGAAAGAGAGAGAGAGAGGAGCATTTTTTTTACTTATTCAAAGTATTTTCTATTTTTTTCTCTTTTTGTTCTACTTTTTTCTTTTCTATTTAGTTCTTTTGTTTCTCCTGTCTTCTTTGTCATTACGATAATAGTGGGTTTGTCATCATCGACGTTTGACTTTTTTAATAAAGATGATGAAAAGATAATAAAAGAACAAAGAAAAAATGATCATTGTTAGCCATCTTTTTATCCGATAAAAAAATTATTCTTTGACGACAATGACAGATTAATGGTGATTATCCAACGATGAATTCAGTCGTCGAAGGAGGAAGACTTCCTATTTTGTGGTTCAGTGGTCCATATGATAAACGGATAGTTTCTAGTGAAATCCTAGAAAATAAAGCTAGGAATAAATAGGAGTAAGGAGAGTAGGGTTCGTTTGCGGATGAACTAACGTCTAGAATGAAGACGTACCTAGTTTGTCCTGCTTGACTCAAATACATGAAGCTATATAATGCACTCAAATTGATATGATTATACTCGCTCAACGATGTAGTTAAAAGGTTAATCTGATAGATGGTTAGAAACTCAAGAGACCATGACCATATTATCAATGGTCTGACACAATGATAAAGCTCAAATCACCCTTCAAAACTAATTAAAAGAGTGAGCGATCATTGTCAATAAAAATCCAACAAAGAGTCGGGGTCGAATCCCACAAGGAATGGTGCATCGTAGAGAATTTCTTATCAAGAAATTTGGACTTTAATTTAGCTTATGTGTAATAGTAAGAATAATTGGGTGGATAGAACCACCAACTTAATATAAAGCTTTGGTTATCAATTGTCGCAATTTAACTAAAATGTAGATGAAATCAAGAATTAACAAGCAATCTAGGGGTGCGGGGATTGGAAATCAATATCATATAGGGGTAATTATGCTGCTCTATAGTGATGAATAATCATGAATAAGCTAAGTCATCTTCATTGACGCTAATCATCTTTCAATCTCAACGCAGCTATGCATAGAATCTCCTTTCGGTCTCATCTAATTGTCAATCCTAAACAACTCAATACCTTACTCTATTCTCTCTGTTAAGAATAGGGCAAATAGATCCGACCCATAACCTCTCTTTCAAGCAAGTTACATACATCAAACCTAAATTGCTAGTAATGAACTAATCACCCACTCAAATCAATGTCTTTCGAGCATCAACCAGAGATCGAAAGTAGGAATTAAGTTTGCAACCTTAACCCTTGAATTAATCCCATGGTAATTAGACCAAATTCATGTATAAACAACAACAAAACAGAGCATAGTACAATGCCCACTACATTAAATCAACACCCAACCCCATTAGAGCACCCCTAGATCTTGGGGTTTTAACCACAAAAAGTAAAGAAATTATACTTTCTACAAAAGCAGCCATGGGTAGCTTGAAATCAAGCAATTAAGAGTAAACCCACTTTCGATTCAACTTCAATTTATCAAAATTCAACACCAAGCTATAAAAACCCAAAAAAAGCTAGAAAAGTATTCTTTAAAAGTAAAATGTTCTCCAACTCTCTAAAACTATTCTTCAAACTCAATTTTTGACTCTCCTAAAAATGACATTCTTTGGGCTATTTATATTTTCTCAAAATTTGGCCCAAAAATCCACTTAGTGACTGACTCAGCGGCATTAGTCGAGCTCTCCAAACCTACTCGGCTAATCTCCCTCCTTTCCTCGGCTCGCCTTGTGATACTCTAGGCCTCAGAGTGTTTGAACCTCAGTTGACGAACTCGCTTGAGTCAGCCTTTCACGCTCGGCGAATCACCGAGTACTACCTTTGTTTGCCTTTCAAGCATTGCATCTTTGCTTTGCACACTGTCACATTGAGCGATGTTCATTTGGGTCGCCGTTCTCGTTCGGTGTATTGCCGTCTTCACTGTAATCCGCCGACCTTCTTTGATAGACATCAGTGCTTTGCACTGTCAATTTGGGCGAGGTCGTGCTCAATTGGCGATCCTCCTTTCATGTTAGGCGATCAACAATATTCACTTTGCACTTCTTTTGTATTTTTGGTCACTTTTTCAAACATCAGTCCTTGCCTTGTCCAATTGCCTTCATAGCTGCAAATCAACAATATTTTATCAGAATAGGACAAAATTAGGCATTTAGAACACTAATTATTAAGCTAAATGAACCTTAAATGAGTGCAAATCTATCACTCATTTAAGATAGAATTATTACAATTTTAAAATTTGAAAAACGTCAAAAAGTTATTTTCACAAATTTTACTCTAAATCACTCAAAAAAATTCAAAAACTAACTTCCATTTATATTCATATTCAAACTAGGGGTGTCAAATGGGAGGGTTGGGTTGAAATTGAAGATATTAAAATGGGTTGAAATACAAATCGGGTTGGATCCGGACCCACCTAAGTTTATTTTGGGCTGAAATGGGTTGAGCTCAAATGGGTTAAAAAATGAGTTTTGACCCGCTTAATCTCACTAATTTTAACATATTGATATTTAACTTTTATAACTACAATTTGAATTTCAACTCAAGATTTTTTTCTAAAAAAAGTTTAAAATGGATAGATAAATCATAAAAGATATTAAATAGATAACAATTCATACCTTCAATATAGGAACATACATTATATCAATGCAAATAAAGAGTCTTAAAACGGGTTAAAATTAGAGAGTGAATTGGGCTCAATTGAGGATTCTCTTAAAATGGATTAAGGCTTGAATGAGTTGAGATTGAACCCAATTCAAATTATCTTGAGCCCAACCCTTAAAATTTCTGACAGGTTGGACGGGTTACCTATATTTGGGTTCATTTTTGAGACCCCTAACTCAAACATAACTCTAATTTATACAAATTTCACAATTTTTATATCCAAAACTCACTAAAATTGTTGAAATGTCTTACACAAACTTTTTTACACCCTGCCTACCAAAGGGGCAAGGCCAGACAGAAGGCCTTACGGAGCCAGAGGCAAGATGAAGCCCACTGCCTCGTGCTGCAAGGTATGCAGTCTTGAAAAATTATTTTCCTTTTCTATCCTAACTTGGCGGACCCTCCTAGGTGTTTTTAAATAGTATAAATATCCATACTTAGTAGATTTTTAGGAGAGAACAAACATATTAGGAGCACATAGCAAGATTGGAAGCAAACTATTACTAAGGTTACTTTTTCATCCTTTGCTTAGGTATTTTTCTTACTTGTTTCTGAATTCTAGCTTTTGTAATAAGATTATGAGTGGATAAAATCTATCTATCTAGAGTTATAGCCATAGTATGAACATCATTGTTTATTAATCGTTTGTTATTGTGTATTCTACCATTCATGCCTTGTTTTCTTAATCTTGTGCTTATTATTTGTGGTTTCGCGATTCATAAGATAAATGGATAATTTCCAGTGAAATTCGAGAGAATAAAGTTAGGAATACACATGAGTTAAGGAGAATAGGGTTCGTCTTCGGATGAATTACTGGCTATGATGAAGACATACCTAATTTGACCTACTTTACTTAAATTCATAAATGCATTCGAATTGATTTAACTATACCCACTCAACGATGTAGTTAGAAGGCCAATCTGGGTAGGAGGTTAAAGGCTCAAAAAATCATGACCATATTTTGAACCATGTGACTCAACAGTAAGTAGATATCTTAAATCAACTTAACAACGATAAATAAATATGATGGAATTATGAAAGCGTCATAGCCCTAAGCTCTAATAACTTTGTGAACAACTCCTATAATTTTATTCTCATTTACTCATATAACTTTAGTTATAATTAGTAGATTAAACAAACAAATAACTCTTTCTTGAACTAAATAATACTTGTTCTCATAACAATAATAGTTAAATAAGTAGCTTGTCAACAACTAAGTCCCTATGGGATCGATAAACTGATTGTTTACACAATCACTTATTATTTGTGACCACATATACTTAGATGTATGGAGGATCACATCTACCTTATGAGATACCTTACCACATTAACTCAACACCTCTTTCAGGTTGATATGTTATCTCTTACAACAAATAAAAATATTCTGATGGTGTAAAAATCATCCATACTATGATGCATATTACTTGTGATAAGTATGCTATTAGTTAAAGTCTCTTTAAGGGTTATTTTGTGATTGTATATGTATCAACTCTTGTATAAATACCTCTTATATGATTAATGAATGCAACGTTGGATTTACTTTACATGGCATCAGAGCCAAACAAAAAAAAAAAGAAACCAACGCCAAAAAAAAAAACCTAAGTATGCCAGGAACTTCAGCCGCCATCAATGCTTCCATTGTGCCTGCTGCTTCAGTGACAATGTTGTCTTCCCCGTCGTTTAATCCTACCCATAAACTCCTAATCAAATTGACTTCAACGAACTTCTTACTTTGGCGAACTCAATTTTTGACTATGATTCGTGGCTGTGGATTGGAACATCATCTTGATGGCTCTCAACCAATTTCGAAAAAAATTATTGGTGAGATCAATTGAATCCTGTGTATCAGAATTGGGTACGTCAGGATCAAATAGTTTTAAGTTGGATTGTCGCCTCTGTTTCAGAGAGTGTGTTGCCACAAATAGTAGGCGTCGAGACATCTCGTGCAGCTTGGGAAAAATTGGTTTCGGCGTATGCTACGGCATCGAAGTAAAAAATTCGTGAATTGAAAAATCAGCTCTATACTCTTCGTTGTGGTTCTGATTCAATTGAGACATATATTTAGAAAGCTAAGAGTATAGCTGATCAACTTGATGCTTTACAACGTCCTATTAATGAGGACGATCTTGTTGAGTATGTTAAAGGTGGCTTAGGTGCGTCTTATCGCCTTTTTACAAGATCTCTTGACGCGACACAAACTGATGTATCTTTTGATACTATTTATGGTCTCCTTTTGACCGAAGAGAGACAATTGAAGAATGAAGAATCTGAAATAATTGCGCCAACTGCTCACTATGGAATGGCTCAACCTTAGCAAGGGCGAGGTCGAGGTCGTGGCAATGGCAACCGAGGACATGACAGGGGTGGTTACTTTTCTTCTCCATCACAACCTGGCCGTGGGTTCTCTTCTTTAGTTCACACTGCTGCCACGAACATCCAATTTTATAAACCAGTAACACAAGCATCACCCCTGGATACTTCGACCATCAGTTGTTATAATTGTGGAGGACTTGGACATGTATCTCGTGTTTGCCCTTCACAGAGAACTGGGAATGCTAATCGTGGTGTCAATAAACCATCTTCTAACCTTGCTAGCACCTCTTCACAACCCTCTCAATCATGGCTTATGGACAGTGGCACCACACACCATCTTACTGCTAATCTTGACAATCTTGCTATTCACTCTGAATATCAAGGTCCTGAAGAAGTTGTGCTAGGTAATGGTTCTAAATTACCTATCTCTCACATTGGTTTTTCTTCTTTGCGTGTTCTAGGTGCTTCTTTTAATCTAAATAATATTTTGTGTGTCCCTACTGCTAAGCAGAACTTATTTTCTGTTAGTTCCTTTGTTAAAGCAAATAATGTTTCTTGTGAATTTTTTCCTGACAATTTTCTTGTGAAGGATTTGCAACGAGGGCTCCATTGTTCAAAGGCCCGAATGAAGATGGTCTTTACAACCTTCCAGCGTCTCCACAACAATCTCATATCCAGTCATGCTCTGCAACATTGGGAACATGACATGCTCGACTTGGACATGCTTTTCTTTCTACAGTTCGTCGTTTAGTCTCTAATAATAGTTTAGGTTCTGATAGCTCTAGCAGTTCTCATAGTTTATTATGTCAGGCTTGTGTAAAGAGCAAAATTCATAAGTTGCCCTTCTCAGTGTCTGGATATTCAGCTTGTGGTCCTTTAGATTTAATTTGTTCAGATGTATGGGGTCCAGCCTCGAAAATCTCAAATAATGGTTTTCGCTATTTTGTTTTACTTTTTATCACTTTAGCAAATATTCTTGGATATATTTTATGAAGAATAAATCTGATGTGCTTGACATTTTTCATCAATATCGTTTATTGGTTGAGAAATTCTTCAGTTCCTCCATTAAACAATTTCAGGCAGATTGGGGAGGTGAGTTTCAAGCCTTGACTTCCTATTTGCGCACACATGGAATCACACAACGTGCTTCCTGTCCATATACCCCTAAACATAATGGGTGTGCAGAAAGGAAGCATAGGCATATCACTGAAACTGGCCGTGCACTTCTTTTTCACTCTTATGTCCCTTCTAAACTTTGGACAAGTGCATTTGAAATGGTTATTTTTGTCATCAATCGTCTGCCCACTCCTCGATTAAATCATCAAAGTCCATATGAAACCTTGTTTGGCAACAAGCCTGATTTTTAATCAACTACGTGTTTTTGGTTGCCTATGCTACCCTTGGCTTCGTCCTTCTTCACAAAATAAATTAAGTCCTCATTCCACTCCCTGCGTCTTTCTTGGCTATAGTCGTACTCACAGAGGCTACAAGTGTTATAATCGTCTCTAACAATTTTTTTGTTTCGCGTCATGTGTTGTTTGATGAACAAGTGTTCCCTTTTCAAGAAGTCGATGGTGTGTGTGCTGCATCTACTAAGCCTGACACAAACCTATCTCTTGCTATTACTACTCCTCATATTGGTCCAGCTACATATATACATCAACCGATGTCGCAACCTCAACTACCAGTTAGCCAAGAACCCACCTCAACTCGTCCGCAATTCTCTCCACCTCTTTCATCATCTCCAGCACAAGCTTCTCCTGCTTCACTTGGTACTGACTCACATGATACACAAGTTCAAGATCTCAACATTTTGATTGATGGTGATGTTTCTGATTCTCCAGGTGATTCTAATGCTAATGGTACTACTTCATTGGATTTAATTCGTCACACCCATTTGCAATCATCCAATGGCTACACGAGCGCAAACATGAAATCTTAAGCCCAAACGTATCCAGTCCTTTTTCAACTCCTCTAGCCTTGGTCTTGATCCAACATGTTATACTCAGGCTATTAAAATTCCTGAATGGAGATCTGCTATGTCCGCAGAATATAATGTGCTCATAGCAACTGGTACATGGAAGTTGGTTCCACCTCATCAAGCTACGAATGTAATTGGTTGTAAATGGATTTTCAAGACAAAGAAAAATCCAGATGGGTCCATTGAACGACATAAGGCCAGACTAGTTGCCAAGTGTTTTCATCAACACCCTGGAATCGATTTTGATGATACTTTCAGTCCTGTTGTCAAACCTACAACTATTCAACTATTGCTTTCTATTGTCGTGTCGCAGGGATGGATTGTTAATCAACTTGATATCTCTAACGCTTTCTTGCATAGTAAGCTAGAGGAGGATGTATACATGGTTCAACTGCCAGGTTTTGTTGACTCTAATAACCCTAATTATGTATGCAAGCTAGAAAAGTCTATTTATGACCTTAAACAGGCTCCTCGAGTCTGGAATAAATGTTTGATTGATGCCTTGCGTGAGCTTGGTTTCCAAGGATCTAAAACAGATTCCTCACTCTTTTTTAGAAGTGCGGGCACTGAAAACTATTTTGTCTGATCTATGTTTATGACATTATAGTCTTGGGCATATCTATGCAGCTAGTTTCATCATTGCTTCAACAGTTAGAAATACGCTTCTCCTTGCGCAACTTAGGCAAGCTTAATTACTTTTTGGGTATTGAAGCTACATGGCGATCTGATGGGTTGTTGTTACATCAGTCAAAATATACACATGATCTCTTGGAACGTAGTAACATGTTAACTTGCAGTGATATCTCTTCTCCTATGTGCTCGAGTAATAAGTTGTACGCTAGTGACATCACTCAATTCCTTGATGAAAGTCTTTATCGAAGTATTGTTGGTAGCTTACAATATCTCACTTTCACAAGACCTGATATCTCCTTCTCGGTTAATAAAGTTTGTCAGTTCATGCATAGTTCGACAGAGAAACATTGGGCAGTAGTTCAGCGTATCTTACGATATTTGAAATCCACTTCTTCTCATGGTATTTTACTGCTAAACCATAACTCTCCCCAATTACAAGGATATCATGATGTTGATTGGGGAGGAAGTATAGATGATAGGAAGTCTACTACTGGTTTTGCAATTTTCTTAGGTTCATCACTTGTTTCTTGGTGTTCTCACAAATAACGATCTGTCTCGCGCTCCACTACTGAAGCCGAATATTGCTCTCTTGCTGCTACCACCAGTGAACTTCTATGGATTCGTCTTTTGTTGAAAGAATTTGGTCTTTCTTTTGGTTCAGTGCCATTCTTGTGGTGCGATAATTTAAGCGCGACTTATCTTATCGCTAACCCGGTGTTTCACTCTCGCACCAAACATATGGAGATCAATTTTCACTTTATTTGAGATCTTGTCCAGAAAAAGGAACTTCGAATTCAATATATTTCTTCTCATGACCAGCTTGCGGATATTCTTACCAAACCTCTCTTGAAGGATCATTTCTATGATTTGCGTGGCAAGTTGAACCTTATACCTGGTTCAACTTGAGGAAGAGTGATAAGTATGGTATTAGTTAAAGTCTCTTTTAAGGGTTATTTTGTAATTGTATATGTATCAACTCTTGTATAAATACCTCTTATATGATTAATGAATGCAAGGTTGGGTTTACTTTACAACTTGAACTCCTTTTGTAAGTGCTCATTTATCCATTGATATTTTTCACTCTTTCTCGAATTTTATTCTGGAAAGCTGGTTAAATAGAGTTTTACAATTTTTGAAACTAAAAAAACATCAAAAAGTTGTTTTTTTTTCTTCCAAAAACTAACTTCAATTTATATTTTCAAACATAACTCTAATTTATAAATGCTATTTTTTAAAAAAATTTCTCAATTTTTATATCCAAAGCTCACTAAAATTGTTGAAATGTCTTGTACAAACTTTAGTCAAAGAAGCAAAGTAAAGGTTACAAATATGAGAATGAATGAAAAGGTGCCACGCTGACTGGCTGTAGTACCAAAAAAAACAGCAAGTTTAGACTGGCAATGCAATAGTAGTACGTATAACAGAGCACACTGCAACAAAACATTGCTAGTCGTGCCGTATTCGATTCACCCATTCATATCCCCTCTCTCTCTATCCCTTTTCATATACACAAATGTACATGCATCTGCATAAAAAATTAGCCATTTTTAACTATGAGAAACAAGAAGAGTGTTGAATCCTTGCAGATTCAAAGTGTGTGAGCCTTTTTTTTTTTTTTTGGTGTGGTGGTGGTGGTGGTTTTCCATCTTGCTTACACTATAAACATGAATTATTTGAGAAATAATTTTGATGGTTGTTTCTATGATTGCCAAATTTTGCTTCTATTAAGCTATCTTAGCTTGTTGGGGGTCTTTTTCTTCTGTTTTTGGCACACCTCTTGCTTTGATTTCACTGTGTCAGTGTTCTTGGTGTTCTGCAAATGGCTAATGCCATTTTCTTTTGGTAAAAATAGACACTATTTTGAAAAGCTCTTCTGTTTCTGAGGAAGAAAAACTACATTCTATTGGAAGTGCTGTAGAATTGGGATTTAAGGGGTTTCTTAGTTGTAAATGTGATATTTTTTGCTGTTCTATTGTCAGAAAAAGATTACAGTGAAAGTGCTACAAAATTGGGCCTTGGGGGTTTGGTTTACCTAGTTCTGTGATGTGATTCTGTAGCTTTCTTGTGTGGGTATATCTTAGTCTTGCATTTTGGTGAAGTTATAAGATGTGTGTATGTGTGTGAGTGTGTTGTGTATTTCTTGTTTATTTGAGCATATATTCTTCAGGTATGTTTTTGGTTAGACCTGAATGTGTGTAAGGTTTGTTTTTCATAATTTTGTGATCATGCATTTCTGTAAGAAACTACTCCTAATGTTTTTTTGGGGGATTCTGTCACTTGTTTTAAAGGGTTTTGATTTTCTTGTTCTCTAAACTACTCCATATGTGTTATTTGAATAAGGATGGTAAGTTATCATATTATGGGAAGTTCTAATTCTTTGTTTCTCTGTAGTTCACTGAAAATGGGAACTGACAAGTCAAAAGGAACAGGACCTGGCTCTATAGATATGTGCAGTCAGGTTAAGTTTAGGCTAACTGAAGAAGAATCAAAGAATATATTTGTCATTGGAGACCTTGTTTGGGGAAAGGTAATGTCTCATCCCTGGTGGCCAGGACAAATATACGATGAGAGGCTAATACCTTCTCCAGTATGCGATGCCAAGAGAGATGGTTCAGTTCTTGTCGCCTTTTATGGTGATTATAGTTATGCATGGGTTGATCATAATCAAATTATCCCTTTTGAACCTCATTTTGAGGAGAAGTCAAACAAGTCGAAAATTCAAACTTTCTTTGTGGCAGTTGAAGAAGCTATTAATGAGCTGAAAAAGAGAGCAGTACTTGGCTTGACTTGCTCCTGCCTGGGTAATTTTCAGCTTACAAGAATTGAAGGACTTTATAAAGTTGATGTGAGCGGGTATATACCTGGGACCATTTATTCATCAAAGCAGATTATAAAATTTAGAGATGGTTTTCAGCCATATGGGATGTTTTCATTTGTAAAGAAGTTGGCCATGTCTCCAAGATCTTTGCTGAATAATGTTAATGGGATAATTAACATTGCAAAGGTTACTGCCTACAGAAAAGCGGTTTTTGAAGAGAATGATGAGACCTATGATCAGGCATTTGACGAATTTGAAAAAGGTGATGAGACCTCTGGTCAGGCATTTGGAGTGAAAGCCTCAAGCTCAGAGGATCCTGTAGAATTTTCAAAAGACGGGAATCAGTTTACAGGTATCAATCAATATTTCTTCCTGCATGATTTGTCTTCTAGACCATTGTAGTTGTATTTTTTTTTGTTTTTTGTTTATGCCAGGAACAAATCCTCTTTTTAATTGCATCACCTGAGAAAACTCAGATGACTAAATAGGTCACCTACAGGCTACATCTAGAGTATATAGTTGTATAGATGTAATCAAGCTTGGGTGGGCGTTGCATTTTATTGTCCTTACAAATAGAATTTTTCTGAAGCATAAAGTGGATGTTAAAAGAAGGCGACCTATGTATAACGGCGCATTGCATTTTATTGTTCTTACGAATAGAACTTTTCTGAAGCATAGAGTGGATGTTAAAAGGAGGCAACCTATGTATAATGGCAAGCTATAAACTTTGATGTACTTGTTCTGTTAATCATTTGAAAGTAAGACCAATATCTGGCCTAAAGCCAACAAATGTTGCTGCCATTCTATTATGAAAATAATCTAATTGTGGATTAACATGTCTTTCCTAGGTGTCTTGAATCCAATACTTCACAAGGTAAAATAGTGTGCATACACGACACCTGTTTGTGCTCTCAGTTTTTCCATCATTGTATCGTCCGGGAATTCATTCTTATGGTCAGTTTGTTTTGGTTGTCTCTTCCTAAGTGCTCACTCAATTGGAAAATGTTTGTTTCTACAGATTTATTTTGCATTCTATTGCCTATTTCTTATTCTAGATTATACACTAGTATTTTTCATATTAAAATAGAGAATACACTGATTTATTTGTTTACTGTACCCTTCCTTTTGATGCATCTGTATCGAAAGGCGATGAAAAAACTTTTGAAGATCAAGGAGATTGCTCCAAAAAGTCATGTAGAGGAGAAACTAGAAGGAAGAGGAGGAAAGAGTATCCAACAGATGACCAGGGTTGTAAAGGTAAGTTCCAAAAGGATGCCTCCTTTGACCATCTAGTAACAAAATCAGGTGAAGAAACTGATGGAATATATTGTTGCAAAAGTGAGAAACATAACAAGCTTAATAACTATGGAGCAGAACTAGGAAATGTTACTGGTGCATTGAAGCATTTGAAGCGATCCCCATCAACTTTTTACAAAGATAGTTATTGTCCAGATGAACATGGGAAGACTAACAAAAAGTGGACACTCTTGAAATCCCAAGACGAACATATGACTAAGAAAGAAGAGTTGAGGGGCTTCAAGTCCTTGCATATGACAAAGAAGTATGGTGACCAAACACTTTTGACACTCCAAGGGGATGACGTTGACATCCAATCAACTTTGTCAGTGGAGTCTGAAAAGAAGTTCACTGAGGAGCCTGAAAGGAAAGCTGAACGAGCAACGCTGGTAATAAAGTTCTCTCCTCAAACTATGCTTCCAACTGCTTCAGAATTAAAAGCCAAGTTTGCATATTTTGGGCCATTTGATGAATCAGCACTCCGTATTTCGTGGGGTTCAGCAACTTGTCAGATTGTATTTCTGAACAAGTGTAATGCTCAAGCTGCATATGACTATGCAGTCCAATGTAGACCCTTGTTCAACTCTGACGTGAACTACCACTTAACAAGCTTTGATGGTTCAGAAAAGTTAATGGGAGAAAGTATTGGTTACATCCAATCTTTTGAAGGTGAACCACTTCATATGTCATTCCAGGAGTTGCCTTTGCAGTTCGATACTGAGATGAAGCCATTATCCAAGGAAAATTCAAAATGCAGGTCTGATGTAGAAGAAAAGGCATTTCTCAAAGGTAACACAGATGCTAAGTCCATAGTTTGTGACTATCCAGAGGTTGATGTAAAAGTCAATATTGATTCTGAAAACTGTCCAGTGGTCCTTTCTGAAATCTCGTGTGCTTCAAGTCCTGTTTCTTCTAGCATACAGTATAAGCACAAAGTTGGCTGTCTGGATGAGACTGTTGTGGCCATTAATGCGAAATATTCCATGGATGAGGGATGGAAGAGTCATTATCAAGAAAATCTCAGTGCTGTTAGCTGTTCAGATTTGTCACTTCAACTGGCTAACCTTTTCCAAAAGTGCAAAGAAATTTTGGGTGGAATTGAAGAGTCACAGAACCAGTTCAGCAACCAGAGTTCACCCAAATGAATGATAAGATATACTGTATGTATGCCGATGGGAAGGATGAATGCTGAGAAGAAGAAAATAGTATAAAACTTATTATCTAAAGCATTACATATACTTTTGTTTCTGGCTAGTTCTTATGTACCTTAATCTGTAAGTGATTTTCCCCAGACCTTTTAGTAGATTATGCCGATTTCAGACTTTTGAACCAAGCTTCTTGACCCCTATTATTTGCGATATCTTCATTACTTATGTTTTTTCCTTATAAATCTACTTTGATATGTGTTGCCTGAGCCTTTCAGAAACATCTCCTCTACCTCCACGAGGTAAGGGTAAAGTCTGCGTACACTCTACACTCCTAGACCCCCCCCCCCCACCTAGGGATTTCACTGGTTATGTTGTTGAAACTAGGCTTCTTGACAGAAGATTGTATGAAGAGAAGTTTGTTCTTGCTCTTCTATGCTTGAATTAAAAAAAATTATGACATCAAATGTTGTACCTTGCACCTAATTTTATTTCCATTGCAAAATTTTTAGCTGTTATCAATAGTTTTAGCTGAAGAAAAGAATAAAATGCTTTAAAGTATGGTGGCAAGTTTGGGAAAAAACTCTCATTTGTACTCAATCCCGCACACTCCACGGGTAATTGGGGAGATATTGTTTGCATATGGGTGACATTCTTCATGAATATCGAAAAATTAAATTTAAAAAACTGATCGAACTTGAAAAAAATCAAAGTAGTTTGATTCGATATTCAATGAACTAACTATTAAAAAGTTAAAAACTGAAAAATTGAATTAAACGTTCACCCCAACCACAATAAAATAATTCACATTTTAATCTTGAATTGTTTTTCTTATCCTAGTGACCAATTTTTCTTTTAATAACTATGGTGTTGGCTAGTTTATTTGCACTTGTCACATTTGTGTTAATTTGACAAGATATCTTTCGCCTCTTACCAGTAATCTATAAAATTAAAACAGATAAACAAAAATCACCTAATATGGTATCTTTACTAAAAATTGAAAACCTAAAATCTCATGTTGCCTATCTCACTTCATTTAAAGGGGGTTGCAACACTGCAAGTAGGTTAAAGCTCAGGCTCAACCATCAATGGCGCATGAAACAGAATCAGTGTCAGTTCTTCCTCCAGAAATAATATCTGAAATACTGGTAAGGCTACCCGTGAAATCCCTGTTGAGGATGAGGTGCGTTTCAAAATCTTGGTTTTCTCTAATCTCTAGTCGCCAATTCATAAAAACCCATCTAAAATTTTCAACCAAGAAACAAGATTTTGCTCACGACATGCTTCTTATTCGTAGCTCTTATGAGTATAGTCTAAGATTTTACACTTGCTCTCTTTGTGCAATTATGTATCAAGAATCTCCCCATATACCTGATGACCTTGATTTTCCTTGCAAAGACCCATTTGTTGATTATAACTTCGTGTGTTCATGTGATGGGTTGCTCTGTATTTCTG
This sequence comes from Solanum appendiculatum, assembly GCA_018342035.1. Classification (NCBI taxonomy): domain Eukaryota; kingdom Viridiplantae; phylum Streptophyta; class Magnoliopsida; order Solanales; family Solanaceae; genus Solanum; species Solanum appendiculatum. The sequence continues at coordinate 102,319 of JAGDQO010001237.1, read as the reverse complement.
GTGGTGTTCGCGATCTATTTCTATGGAATCCGTCTATAAGAAAGTCGAAGAAACTGCCATTTTCAGGAAGTTATGTGCATTGTAGTTCGTATGTTGCTTATGGTATTGGTTATAATGAATGTCAAGATGATTACAAAGTTGTAGAAGTTATGGGAAGTTCACATAGTGAGTATGGGTTTCAGAATGAGTTTAGGGTTTATAGTCTAAGAACTAATTCTTGGAAAATGATTGAAAAGTACCCGGGTGTTATATTTTGCAACGATCCTGCTAAATTTGTTAACGGAAGACTTCATTGGATTGCTACTCGTGTTAGTGATAAGAATGACTCATGGTTTGTTTCTTCATTAAATCTGGTCGACGAGACATATGAAAATGTATCATTGCCTGATCTTGTTTATGGTAATTTTGATTGGGAATTAGGGATTTTAGGTGGTAATCTATGTGTATTTTGTGACTATTATAAGGTCCGGATGGATGTGTGGGTAATGAAGACATATGGACTTGTGGAGTCGTGGACTAAGGTGGTTTCAATCCCTTATTTTACAGCTATTGAGCACTCGCCTTTTCCAGTTTTCATCTCCCATGATTATGAAATTTTACTGCAACACGGTTCAAGTTTATTGATATATTATTCAACACACAACACTTTCAAGCATCCTCAAGTTCTGATCCATCATGGTTATGAAATTCAATTTAGTTTGTACACGAAAAGTCTTGTTTGGCCACATTTTGTAGAGGAAGTTTGAAAAGCTATGGATCGATGAATGACTGATGGAAATTTGTGCTATGGTTTTTCTAATGTGGTCTTGTGCATAGTGATAAACTAACAAAATCTTACTCGATGATTCTGGATTTTGGCTCTTAGGCAGAAAATTGGATCAACAAAGGGAATAAAGTCCTATAAGTAGGTGACACCAACAAAATTGGCTTTTTAGAATCTTTAAGTCAGCTTGGAAGTTCCTCCAAAGTTTTATTTATTCCCCACTGTCTCTGCCTCGAAGGTTCCAATGAAGTGCAAGTGCAGTTCCCAACATACCCACTAGGGTGGCCGAGTTGGTTGAGTAGGGGGTCACAAGTTTGAAACCTCCTGCCTGCTTTCTCGGTTGCACGTGGCTTGCTAGTGAAGTTTACCTCTCCTGTGGCTTATGGGCTATTACAAGGTAGTGGGGCGTGTACCCTGTGTGCACCCAAAGGGCAGCGATTGGGGGTTCCTTGTCGTCAAAAAAGAAAAAAGCACAGTGTCAACATGTTTATTATGGTAAAGGAACTGCTGGTTTGAGGTACTACCTTCTGCAAGGAAGAGCACAAGATTGAGAGGAGTTCGATATCATTTTGCCAATTAATTCAAGCTGACAAAATCAGACAGGGATGAGTTTATACAGTAATGCTACAAGGAATCAACAATTTTCTATCCGTTCTTAGCACTACATCATAGTCGATTTGGTACAAAGTGAGTTTCATTACATAATGCTGATGAGTAAAAGCTCTAAGAACTAAGAAGGGGTACTGTTTTCAGTTGACAATATGGGAGGCGAAAAGCTGCACTCTCGGCATGAAAGCAGAGGAGACTCTCAACCATAGTGCATTAGCTCTTTTTTAATCCTAGATTCTTTGCTTTTGTTGGTTGCTTCTGCTTGATAAACCAAATAAAGTTTTCTATATTTTTGTATAATCCTTGAATTTACGGATGAGCTTAGCATGTATAGCTTACAACTCTGATTTAATTTTCACTTTCTTGATTTAGTAACAAATAGGTTGAATGTATTGCTTTGAAATCTGTTTCTCTTTAATTTTATTAAGTATAGCGGGAAGATATCAACAACCTACCTAATCTAATCTAAAATCTAACAATAATTTAAATTTAAGCAAAGTAGATTCCTTCTACAATTAAAATAACCGATTAACTAAATTAACTAAAAGAAGAAAAAGAAAAAGAAAAAGAAAAAAGCTAAACCAATTCTAGCTAGGAAAGGATTCCTCTTAGTTTTCCTAATTTGAGTGTTACAAAGTTTAGTTTTCCTTTTTTCCAATTCTACCTTGGATAGGGTTACATAATTTGCATTCTATAAATACAATAGAATTCAATAGAATCTGTATCAGACTGCAGTCATGACTAGCATGGACATATTGTCTGAGAACCTTATTCACAAAATACTTTCTTACCTTAGTTTTCAAGAAGCAGCCAAGTTGAGTCTTGTCTCGAAAACATGGCTACAAGCTTGGTTAGCTCATCCCAACTTGGAATTCACCTTGTCTCCAAAACATTGCTACAATTTTCATGATATGAAAATTGTGGATCAAGTCATGGAGAGATATAGGGAAACAAAAATCCCTATTGAAAAATTTCAACTTTCAATTACAGTTTTATCTCATCATCGTCCTTTTGCTTTCCCTCAGATGGATAAGTGGCTCGGCATTGCATTTCAGAATGGCGTAAAAGATTTGTACTGTGAGGTTTCTCTCCCTTCATACCCCTTCCCTATTTTCACATTCTTGGCAGCAAAATTTTTAAGAGAATTGGTTTTGTCGGGATTTAATCTGATGGATCATTCATTATTTACTACTACAACTCAAGTGGTAAGTTGTCATTCTTTGAGAAAGCTTTCTCTATCTGAGGTGGGATTAGACGACAACATGCTTCGAACTCTGCTCAATTGTTGTCCCTTGATTGATGATTTCATCATTGAGCATTGTCGTTTATTGACAAAGATTGAGCTGCAGAATCTTCCAAATATCAAGTCAGTCTCTATTAGTTGCTATAGGAACCAGAGTGTTAAAATCCAGGCACCAACTCTACAACACTTGTCTTATTTTGGGTCTTTTCGGAAAGAATCCCCTGTATTGGATATTGTTGAATGTCGAAATCTAAAATATTTATGGCTAACAGATATGATTATATCTGAAGGATTTCTCCAACGCCTTATTTCTACATCTCAATTCCTTGAGTCTTTGACATTAGATAACGTTTCTACAAATTTGGAAAGGTTCAAAATTTGCGGGAGTCAATCCCTAAAGTTCTTGGCGATTGAGAATTGTAAGGGATTACGGGAGATTGATGCTCCAAATTTGGTATCACTCAAGTATGATGGAGATCAGATTCCTGAACTTAAAATTGCAAAAAGGTCTCGCCAATTGAAAAAATCACAAATATATCTTGATAGCTTGAAAAATTTGAATGCTGCATGGTTTGTTGAGTTGAGGAAATTTCTATCAAAGTCGACCTCTTGGTCTCTAGTTTCCCTCAGTTTTGAGGAATGCAGTGAGATCAACATGAAAGATTTGGTACTGAACCATACAGTTGCAACCCACAAAGTGAACGATTTAGTTGTATGTATAGAATCGTCCGGGAAGTACCCAACACTTGTGGATGCTTTGATATGGAGTTATCATCCTAAGAGACTCATCCTAAAATCAACTATTGAAATGATTTCTTGTTTCATGGATCATTTAATGTATATGAAGAATTCGAGGCATTCTACTTGTCATGGAAGCAAGCGTCGCAAATATAGTCAATTAAAAGAAGTAAAAGTCTACAAATTTAACACGGAACATCAGTCTGTGGAACTCAAAAGTGGAGAACTGGCAACGATGGCCGTTACAGAGATGGAGACAGTTTCGTTTCAATTATATTGGTGATGTAGTTTAGCTTGTACTGAGCTTATTAAACGTAGTTGTAGACTTATCACAACTCTCTTTTCCATACATTTAACTAATCATTTATCATGAGTCAAGAGGGGTTAATCATAGAATCAATGTGTTGTAAATCATTGAATTCCTTGACTGAATACTTCAATTTCTCTCTAGCAATTTTGTTACTTGTTCACCAGCTTTGAGTAATCTTTAAACTTTTTTGGGAATATCTCCACCAAAGATATCACTGAATGACTTTTCCTCAATATTATTTAATACACTCAATTGAACCTTTTTTATTTTTTGGTATTCATATGGAAACTCTAATCCATTTTAGCATTATTTTCCTATATGATCAACTTAGTCTGTTGATTTTAGTTTCTAATTTTGAACTCCCTAGAAGGCATAACTTGACAAATAAAGAATTCCTAGTAAATTTTCTTAACTTCTCGAAAACCAATTCAAAAATTCAAACTCATACCTAAGTTTTATCAACTTTTTCTACCATGACTTTTCCATTTTTACTCCTAAAATACTTTCAAATAAATAACACCCAAAAATGAAAATTCCTTGTGATCCCACAAAGCTTGAACAAGTCCAAACCGACGACTTCAAAAAGTAGACGCCATTGACTTAATATTCAACAGTCATTTTCCTATTCATGAATTTCTGTTATTAATCCACAAATAATAAATAATTAAACTAAGCAACACATCCACACTTCCAAACCAACCAAAAATTTTAAAAAAATGTCTTCTAGTCATTTTGTTTCATTCCTCTTCCTTTCTCTTCTAATTTCCGGGATCTTTTCAGACCTTAACGCGGATAGAGCTGCTCTCCTCCACCTGAGTGCGGCCTTCAGAGGCCGCACTCTTAGGTGGAACACAACCAATTCAACTCCATGTTCATGGCAAGGTGTCAAATGTGATACTACAATCAACCGTGTAATTGAACTCCGTCTCCCCGGATATGGTCTATCCGGTGAGATGCCCTTAAATACCATCGGAAACTTAACTGAACTCCGTACTCTCAGCCTTCGGAGTAATTCTATATCCGGTCTTCTTCCTTCTGACATAGGATCATGCTCCGAGCTACGCATACTTAATTTGGAAAACAACAACTTCTCTGGTTCAATTCCTACGACTTTTTTCAATCTGAACAATCTTTTACGAGTGAGTCTTTCACGGAACAGGTTCTCCGGTGAGATATCAGACTCGTTTAACAATCTGACTAGGATGAGAACTCTGTATTTGGAGAATAACAACTTCTCTGGCTCACTTCCTGATTTGAAAAACCTCTCACAGATTAATGAATTCAATGTGTCTTTCAATAGATTAACCGGTTCAATCCCTTCGAGTTTAGGTAAATTCTTAGCTCCTTCTTTTCTCGGAAATTCACTTTGTGGCTCTGCTGTCTCTCTTAGTCCTTGTCCTGAAAACAATAACTCCACCAATCAATCGGATAAACTTTCCGGTGGAGCAATAGCTGGAATAGTAATTGGCTCGATTATTGGATTGTTTATACTACTATTAGTTTTGTTTATGTTAGTGAGATCAATTTATAGGAGTAAAAAAAGTTTCCGTCAAGTAAATGTATCTCCTACGCCGAATCAAGTACTTTCGAGTCCTCATGATTCGATAGTGACAGAAAATCATGATATCGAAAATGTTTTTTCGGAGAGGAAAGTTTGTGATGACAGGACAAAAGGGATGGTGTTTTTTGGGGAAAGTTTTGAGTTGTTTAGTTTGGAGGATTTATTGATGGCTTCGGCGGAGGTTTTAGGGAAAGGGTTAACTGGAACTACTTATAAAGCATATTTGGATAGAGATGTTGAAGTGGTTGTGAAGAGGTTGAGAAATATTTGTGTTTCAGAGGAGGGATTTAGAGGGAAAATGGAGGAATTGGGAGGAATTGGTCATGGGAATTTGGTGCCTATTAGAGCATATTATTATGGAAGAGATGAAAAACTTGTTGTTTATGACTATATGCCTACAAGCTTGTCTGCTGTTTTGCATGGTAAGTATCTTATTTCTAATAAACTTTGCCTTATTGTTGTTTTAATAATAATTTTTGCTGCTTGCTTGTAGTTCTAATTGGTTTGTTTTCTCTGGTTTTGGTTAGGGAGTCAATCACCTTGATTAAAATTCTTAGCTAGATTAGATTATCTTCTAGTTAATTTCTCTTTTAGCTTTAGCTATGAGAACTGAAATTATTACTTATTGCAAGGTGTAATTAAGTAGGAAAAAAGATGGTATGAAAACAGGGGAAAGGAAGAAGAGCATGTGTACTAAGATTGTTGATGACATCCAAAATTTAGTCGTGCGCTTGTTGGACTACAATTAGGTAAAAACTGGCCACAAATTCCAATACATTTATCCCCCTTGTACAACAGTTTATACACACAAATATGTGGAAGAATTACACCTACATCACTATAAACAAAAACAGCTTGTAGCGGCAATAGATATGCATATTCTATTAAATGTTAAGAAAGCGAACTATGAAAGTTTACTATTATTATTTGGTATTCTATAGCCATTTACTATTACTACGAGTTAGTTTAACCTTTCGATTTTGTTAGGGGAAGGAGTTTCAAAAGAAGCATTGACATGGGTGATAAGGAGCAGAATTGCATTAGGAGTTGCCACTGGTATCGAATATCTCCATTCACTAGGCCCTAAAGTCACTCATGGCAACATCAAGTCATCGAACATCCTCCTCACACACTACTACGATGTGTACGTATCAGAATTTGGCATAACACAGTTGATTTCCTCAACATCAAACTCCAAAATGACTGGATACTACGCGCCTGAGGTGAAAGATATTCGAAATGTTTCCCAGAAAGCTGATGTATATAGCTTTGGTACCATTCTGTTGGAACTCTTAACGGGTAAAAATCCTAGTAGTGTCATCAACGACGAGGGAATTGACCTGCCTGAATGGGTGAAATGTATAGTTGAAGAGAGGGGGACAACACAAGTGTTTGATCCTGAGTTGATTAGATTTCAGAAGTGTTATGAAGAGCAAATGGTTTCATTGCTGCATCTTGCTATTTCTTGTACATCCCAGCACCCGGAAAGGCGGCCGCCTATGGCTGACATTAACAAGCGCATCAAAGAAATTTGTATGTGAGTTTTGTTAATGTTGATCTTTTCCCTTCATTCTTGTCCAAATGAAGGTGAGAATCATGGTTCTATTCGTTTGTTGGTTCAACAGCAGGGGTGAATTTATAGCTTAAAAATGGGGCACCTGAATCAATAGTCCCTCCGTAAAACTAGATATTTTATGTACATATTTTTAAATTATATTTGTCGTCTCTCACATTATAAGAAGGTTAAAATGGTGTATATGATTGAATATTGAGTGATTTACCTTGAGAACTAGAGATCAGTTTCTACTTATTACATCTTTTTACTTCTTCTGGTGTCACCCCATGTTCTAGAAATCCTAAATTTGCATGGTTCAACACATACTTTATTTTGGCATAATGCTAATTTGTTTTTCCATATATATGATGAGGAACCTCTTTTAGGCCCTTCTTTTCATTTTAACCTCATTTTATTTTGGCACAACGCTTCAGGATTCCAAATCACATTTTTTTTTTCAACTATGGTAGCTCATTTGAATCCCATTAATGAAAAAAATAAATAAACATGACAAATTCGTATACGGTAACTCTGTCTTTCAAAGCAGTTAAGTCAAAGACTCAAGGAAACAAAGAAGAAATATAAAAACGTAGAAGTATACTAAAGGTTTTTAAAAGGTTTAAGGTAGATAGAGTATTGCAGAAGAACCAATAGCCTTCTTTTCTGTCCATAAATATACTCATTTTATATGGCACCTTTCGAATTTTGAAAACTCAAATAAGTCCATCTTTGACCATAAATTTTTCATATATCTTTTAAATATATCGAATTGTCAATTATTGTGACTTATAGTACTTTTTACATAGTTTACAAATATATAAGTTTCATTTCAAAAAAATTGAAGATTCCATGAGTAAATTTCCGGCCAAACTTAAACTGTTCGACTCTCGAAAAACAAAAAATACCACATAAATTGAGACAGAGGGAATATTAAAAATGGGTGAAAATGGGTAACGTGAAGTCCTCCCCCTTAAATTATCAATTTCAAGAAAAATTCTTCTAGGGTTATACATAAAATGAAAGGTAGTCAAGAAGCTGAAACAACAAAAACAAACGAACAAGTTATTTTAGTAAAGCTAAAGAATAACCTTCATGGACATATTACTTCACAGTGCTGAAGATTTCAGTCAATCAATAATGAACCAGCAATGCAGAATAAAGAAATAGACTATTTATTATTCATGTTTTCAAAGCTCATGGTTGTAAGTTTTTATGGTAATTAGTCGATCGGAATGACGTCCAATTACCATTTTCAAAATAGCCCAAGAGTCAAGTACAACTCACCAAGGCCCAACTGCCATTTTCGTTTAAGACCATCTCCAATCCATCTCTATTTTACTCTCCATTCTCTATATTTGGAGAGTAAAATAGATCCAAGCCCCCTCCATATTACTCTCTATGTGAATTTGGAGAACTACTATTCACCTCTCTATTCACTTTTTGAGTATTTTAATATTATTTCTATTGTATCACTAATTAAGTCTTTATTATATATAATTAATTTCTAATATAATATAACATCTAAAAATATAGTATTGACAAGTTAGTACTTCTACCCGAATTAATAATTTTTCTATTTTATTTTTAAAAAAAATTCGTCACTTTAAATATATAATTTCAAATTATTTTAATATTATTTATATTATATAAGACTATTAATTAAGTCTTTAGTGTTTGAATTATTTTGTAAGTAATATAACATCTAAAAAAACATATTATTGATAAGTATACTACTTCCATCCCGAATTAACAATTTTTCTAATTTAATTTTTTAAAAACTTTTGTCATTTTAAATATGTAAATTATAATTATAATTATTTTTCACTATGAAGAATACACAAAATTTACATGATAATTCAAACAATCTACTTTTATGTTATAGTGATAAATTATTAAACTACACAGCTTTTTAATGAGCATGTAAATACTTGATGCAATAGTTCAAAATGGAATTTGAGAAGTAAATTAGTACATGAAATAATTGGATACAAGATGAAATTGTTAAATTAAACAATTTTTAGCTACACATAAAAAAGTAAGGACAAAAAATTGCTCATTTTGAACTCCGTAATGCATTAATAGAGCATTTATAGGAGCAACGTAATGGTCTTGAAAGTCGAGTATTTATGTAAAATTTAAAATAAATTTTACGATGATGCAATATTTATTATGTAATTATATTTCATCAATAATTTCACTTTTATTTGAATTGTTCATTAATATGTATGATCTATAATATTTTTTGAAATTTATGTTATTTAGAAATTTAGAATAAAATATATTTTATATTAAATAAAGAATTTAAAAAAGCAACATTTTATATCACATGAAAATTATATAAAGTGATTATTTGAAAAAAAAGAAAGAAAAAGATTTAATTATGAAATGAAATAGAAATAATAATATAATATTAAGGATGGAGAAAAAGATTATTTTTTAGAGGGTAAAATAGAGAATTGGATTGGAGTTGATTGTCTGATAAAATAGAAAACTCTATATTTGAAGAGTAAAATAGAGAATATGGTTGGACGTGCCGTAAAGCAACTTCAACATCAACAGTTCAATTTCACATTTAAGACCATGGATCCAGATCCTTAACCACCTGACCCACCACGTGTCACATTCGGGCATTCAACCCACACCTTGTACATAGATATTCACACACTCAAACCATTGCAGCCACACACACGCAAACACCCGAAACACACACACACAAGCAAACACAGAGATGCACATCTCTCTCTGCGTGCGGGCTTGCAAGCTTATTCATCCTAGAGGGCGTGTGTTCAACGAGCACCAGAACAATGCATAACCCTAGTTCCTAGCAGGGGCGGATCTGCTAAGGCCCGTGGGGGTGTCATGCCACACGCAAGCTTCAAAGAAACTCTATGTATATATATATATATATATATATATTTATACGTGTAAAAATAATACACGTGCCACACACGGTGGCAAAGAGGCTTAGATATCAAGTAATAAACCTAAAACCAGTTGACCAAATTAGTGCTATTGTAACAATCTATCCAACTCAAATCATATATTGAAAAATTCTTATATCAGATGTCCCCGAAGGGACAGACTGGTTCACGCCTCTAGTTATTCAACACTCATCAAAATGAACCAAATTACTCCAGGTTCTTTCATGAAGTTCACGAGAACATGATCTACGTACATTTTTAATATGCATTCAAGCAACTGTTTATCACTCAAATCTTTCCTATTCGACATTGATGATCTTCAGTGAATTCAAGGATTTTGTAACAATATGATGCATGATATACAAATATAGAACTTCAATTGAACATGATATTTGCAACAGGAAAAATACAAAAAGATACAATGACATGACACAAATTATCAACAAATTTGAAAACAGGGGAACCAGGCAATCAGGGAGATCATTTACCATTAGGTCACTAAATATGAGGTGAAGCCAGGCTCTCTAAGTAGGTAGACACTTGAACTTGAAGAAAATCACCCGACACATAATCAGAAATTCGCTTGAACGATGCGTTCCTTGAATTATACAGTGTCACCTCAGTGCCAAGCTTTACCAGAACCTCATCACCATTCTCCGCCACAAACAACGGCGAGATATTAACTCTACGATCATCCGGTGATGAGATGGTAACCAATTTAGTCCAAGATTTCTCGACACCATATTCCTTCATCACCCACATATCTGCCTTATTCGATTCATAATTGCAACAAGCAACTAAACGCCCTCTCGATTCACCTAATGTCCAATGAATACCTCCACCTTCATACCTAGGCAGAGCTATTCTCCCATATCTCTCTTTAGCCAAATCCAACGTAACAATCTCCGACGAAACACCTCCTGAAACATGATCATAACATCCTTCCCAATGAAGAGCCCCATTCGCAAACACGCCAACATTTCCATTTATATGACCACTATTAAAACCCCGAATACTTGACCAAGAATTACCCTTTAAACTATAAACACTAACCATATTAACATCTCTTCCCTCGTCGTCAATTCGAGGAAAACTAAAGATCTTAACAACCTTATAATCTTCAGTAGATGCATCATAGCCAAATCCATATCTAATATGCACACCACCATCACCAACTTCATACTCAATCATCAAATCAGGAAACACATTAAACTTTCCAGTACACGAGTTCAATAACATTAAATTAAACGAATCAGTAGTTAAGCAAATTAGCCCATTACAAGACCCCAAAATCCAAGCCGAGAGAGACAAAGTCTTAGGAGGACACTCATGTTTAGCTACAGTAACAGATGAATTTACAGAGCGTATAGTGTAGACATGACAGATTTTGCCCAAACCAGAAACAGTGGGTACAGCAGCAAGTGTATAATCAGTAAATTTGGGGTTGTTCATAGAAAAATTGATATGGGTTTTGTGGAATTGCGCATTTGAGAGTAAATAAAGCCATGATTTCGAAACACACCTGAATTTCAAGAGGGTTTTGAGAGGTAATCTGATGAGAATTTCCACGATGATGTCTTGAGGAAGAGTTGGTATTTCTTCCATCTCCATTTCAATTTGTTATGCTATGTTAACTATACAATTGGTACATATCTTTTTTTGTTATGGGTGACATTGAAAGACCATTGCAACTGAAATACGTAGCTTTAGAAACAGCAAGATAGTGAGAGTTAACAGAGAAAATGTGTAAGTGAAATGACTTTTGATGTCATCTTAATTGTGATTTCTTGAATCTTGCCAACCTTACACGCTACTCTTATATTTTTATTTTTGCGTTACGTTTTCTTTCACTTGTCTTGTTCCTAAATTAGCCGACTTATATTGCATAATTTCTGCCAAACTAGATGGATAGACTTCATATATGAGTATTAGTTTTCTAATAATAATAATTAAAAAAAGACATTAGAAGTTAATAATATTTATTTTATTTAATTTATTTATCTGATTTTTTTATTTTATTTATCTGATTTGATTTGATTTTTGCATGAAAATAAAAATAATAATAGTTTTATGATTTTAAATTCAGAATACCTTAAATATATTAAAATATTTTTAAGATTATTACTTTTTTTTTTAAAAAAAAGAATGATTTAATTTTTTTAATCAATTTAAAAAAGAATATCACTTTTTTTTAGTAGCACTTTAAAAAACTTTAGATTTTCACGTGACATGTTTAAGGTCAGAAAATTAAAGAATATTTTTGTACATTTTACATAACTTTGATTTAGAATAATAAAATTGAAAGTTTTTTTTTTTTTAAACTTAATATCAAGTGAAACATAAGTTATTCTTTTTAAAACGGAAGGAACAAATGTAATTAGTTACTTTGTTTGTCCTGTATAAGAGGTGTGAGGTAAGCAGAATGTGTTGGCTGTCATGGTTGCTGAGGAGGGGAGTGTGGATAACGTTATCAGTTGTACACCTGTTGCCTAATTCTTTTTGAATGATACGCGGTGGATTTGCAGTTTCTTAAAGTTTTGCTTCTGCGGGTTCCACGTTGGTGTCAAGATAAACTTTGACGAAAATTTTTATCATGGGTGAGGCAATACCAACAAAGAGGCTCACCCATACTTGACATTAGACTTTGTGGTCCCACTAATAATTTTACTTTCAATCTTCTTTCCTCTCTCATTATTTTTAATTGGAAAAAGGGTCAAAAATATTTCTAAACTTTGTTTTATTGGTTGACTAAGCCTCCATCGTTAAAATTAAGTTATTCTTACCCTTACCGTTACTAATTTCATAATTTGTGCCCCTATGTTGACAGAAATCCCCAAATCGATTTAAATTAACCCGAATCTTAAAAAACGACCCGTTCCCCATTTAAAACCCATGTCCGAATTGCTGGTTATCCCTTCTTCCTATCCAAGTTTCTCATCCTCACTTCCAATTTCTGATTTGTGCCCCTATGTCAGCCTAGAACCCATTCATTCATGTAAACAAATCCAATCCGATTTCTGATTTGAACTTGAACTCTTCTCTCTCAATTTCTAAGCAGATTAACAATTTTTTGGTTTATAAATTCATCATCACCTTTAAAGGGGAACAACTTTTTGTCCCAAAAAATCTGCTCAAAGATGGCTTCGCTCAACCCGACCCACGAAACGAAATGAATGCAAACCAAATTAAATCCCCAAATCCATCTCGTTGAATTTCGAAGAACTATCGGCGAGATACAAACGATTCCGATCATCGTAAAATGGCCGGAAGATTGAGTAATGTAGCTACTAGCATAATGGGCGGAAACAGTATTGTTGCCCGCTCCGTCGCATCCTCTCATCGAACACATGCCGGCATGGGCCTTCCCGTCGGCAAACATATTGTACCCGATAAGCCGCTCCAAGTGAATGATGAATTTATATGGGACAACGGTACTCCTTTTCCCGAGCCTTGTATCGATCGGATAGTTGATACCTTTGGAAACTATGAAGCATTGGCTTGGTTGTGAGGTGGATTGAGTTGTTTTGTGGGGATTAGACTCTTGGCTGTTTGGAATGATAAAGCCTCCAAAATCCCATTTACTCCAAAGGTCTATCCATATGACAACTTAAGAGTGGAGCTTGGAGGAGAACCTTGAACTTGAATCTAGTTGCAGATGAATCCACAAATGTGTTTCTTGCTTTTCTTCTAATGTATAATCAACTCTAAAGCTGTGGAGCGGCGAGAGGAAGAGCGGTGGACGGAGCTGTGGTGTGAGCGGTGAGAGGCAGAGATGTGGTGATTTTGTGAGAAATTGGAATTGATTTAGGGATTTTGGACATAATTATTAAAAAAGAAAATAGAAAAAAATATTATTAATCAAGGTAAAAGAAATGGGTTATATGATTAAGTGGGTCGGATCGGGTTAAAATTGGGTAATTTAAGTAAAATTGGGTAATTTTAGTTGATTTGGGGATTTTCATCCAATTGAAGGGCACAAATGATGAAATTAGTAACAACAGGGGTAATAATAACTTAATTTTAACGGCGGGGGCTTAGTCAACCAATAATACAAAGTTGAGGGGTATTTTTGACCCTTCTCCCTTTCTAATTTATTAGTACTATTTCTCTCATGTTTTTTTCTTCATATTTTATTTTTTAAAGAAAAAATGTTAATATCCTCTCTTAAATTCAATGTATTACTATCACAAAAAATTAATATTATAAAAGATAGAGCATAAATGATGAAATTAATAATCAAGTTAAATATATTATTTTAAAATTTTACATACAAAGGAATCATTTTTCTTATCTCTTTATACTCCATTCATTTCAATTTCTTTGGTCTATTTCAATTTGGCACAAAATTTTAAAAAATTTAGAAGAATTTTGAATCTTGTGGTCTAAGATTAAAAAATGTCAAATGTACTAAAATATCATTTAATCTTTTAGTTTTAAACATGTCATGAAGAACGTTGGAATAAAAGAGTAGCTAAAAAAAGAAAACAATTATTCTTTTTTAAATAGATTAAAAAGAAAAATAGGTCAAACAAATTGAAACGGAGGGAATAATATTTTTTTAGAAAAAATTATAATAACTATATTCATTGTTATATTAATATGATCATTGTAAATTACTTCTATATTCATTTTTAAATATATATATATATATATATATATTTTAATTTTTTTTTTAAATAATCACATAGTCATTAATATGGTCATTGTAAAATATTTGTCTATACATTTTTAAGATTTTTAAATTGTTACAGTCAATTTTTTTTTTTTTGGAATTAAACTCTGGAAAAAATAAAAAAATAAGAATATTTTTATGTTTGAATTCCTTATTGAAACTCACAATTTTTTTTAAAAAGAATTTTCTTACGTTCAAATTCCTAATTGAAAATCACAAAATTTATCAAACTAAGGTCTCGAATATAATTTAATAAATAGATTGCTATGTGATTATTAAAAAATTAATAAATATATAAATATAATTAAGAAGGTACAGAGATGAAATTAATAATGAGATGAAAAAACTATTATAAAAAGATAAAACAATGTTTCAAGGAAAACATATTCCTCCATTATTTTGGTATTTCCTTCTTATACAAAGTTTTTAAAAAACAATATGTTTAACTAGATTACTAATTCATAATTTATGCTTGTATCTTTTATAACATTAATTTGTTGTGATATTTAAATTATCAAGAAAAATAAAAGATAATTTAAACTTTTATAATTATTTTGTTGGGTTTTAAAAGGTGTGAATGGAAAGTGAAGAGTTGCGACTTTTATTAAGAGTTGTGACTTTTGTGAAAAGTTGTGACTTTTGTGAAAGGTTTTGACCTTTCCGAAGGGTTGCAGCTTTTCATAAGGTTGTGACCTTTCTGATAAGGCACAATAAACATCTGTTCATACTACCCTTTGTTGTCTATAAATAGAGGATTTCCTCTTATTTTTTAACAATGAAAAGAACGAATTTTTCTAAAACTTCTTCTTCTACTACTAATCTCGTATTCTAAGTGTACTTTACTGCCGTTGAGTGGTTCGCTAACACCGTGATTTTAGGTACCGATACACGGTGAGTAAGATCGTTCTACCCTGGGAAGATATATTCCATTAACCTCGGGTATTTGAGAGGAATAATTTCCTTAAGGGGACACTGTGCATTCAGTGGGCTCGATTTTCTTCTTTGAGAAAAATATTATGTATATTATTTTTAATCTGTTTCTGATTCTATTTTCTCTTATTAATTTTAAATTTTCTAGTTTTGAAAATACTCTTTAAACTTTTTTGCTTCTTCCCAAGTTTTCCAAAATTTTGATTCTAAGTATCTTAGGAATACATGATCAACAACAATCTTAAGGAAATTATTATTATACTGTTGATATTTCTTGTATTCTACTAATTGAGGGAAACAGATCATGGAAGTAGAAGATTAATGCACTACTTCTCCAGAATTCGGTGCCTTGTTTAGCAAGGTCCAAGTGGGAATGTACCAGAAGAATTGATGGTATTTCGGTTAAAGATTACACCAGGTAACCTTCTTATTATTTATCTAAGGAGGAAAATAGTTTCTAAAAGTTAACTCTTTTGATATTTATCATGTGTATCTTTGGAAAAAGATCTGCAAATCATATGTTTTTTGAATGAATTTTCCTTGGCAAATAGTGTTGCCTTTAAAATTCTTTAGTTTGCAGAATGAGATAGTTTGATAAGATAAGATATTATGTCAAAATGTTTTAGTTGGAAGGCTATTTGAAAAGAAAAGCATATCTATGTGATAATCTAAGAATATATTTATTTTGTTGGGAGACTAAAAAAAAACTTTTGTAGTTTTGTACTCCATATGAAATTTGATTATGTCTAATTGTGATAGCAAAAAAAGATCAGTGACTTAAAGTTTGTGATTTTGTGCTTGTAATAGATGTCTCTATGGAATGAACTTTGATATTGTGTAAAGATTGTCAAAGGGAATTGAAGCACTATAATTCTTTTGTAGAATAATATTTCCAAAAGAGGTTTCATGCTGCCAATGACATTTTGATACTAAGGAAACAATATGTGGAAAAATTATTTTCAAATATGTACTTGAAAAATATTTTGAGATCATATTTAAAATGTGGGGTTCTTTGCTTTTGATAAAAATAAAATTAGACTTCGTGTTTAATTTAAATTTGGAGCACAAGATTTGAAATTCAATGATACTTTTGTATTATGTTAGACCCACAAAATTCTTGGAGTATATTCGATATTGTGGTTGATGAGTTTCTGTTTTACTAGTATATGGTATGACTAGTATGAAACTACCAAATTATATATATACTTGTTCAAAATAATTGTGTTTTTTTATGAAAGTGTATCACTTAAAATGTTGTGATTTTTCATGAAAAGATTTGTCTATTAAAATACAACTATTTGTATAGACATGAATATTGGTGAATAATCATTTGTCATGTGTTGTAAAATAAGCATTTGGTTCATATGCTCTTGTTGGACCCGATGAGACTATGTTTATGGGTAAATTTTATAACAAGCAAGTTGAAGGTTATGGAAAGTTCCTTCTGAAAAGGACATCTAGCAAGGTGCTGACTCTAAACAATGTTTGTATCTGACAAAATTGTAATAAGTAAGAACAAAATATTTGTGAGAAAAAGTTAACTCACGGAGAGTCTCTTCAAACTCAATATTTCTGGTTGATCTTACTTGCTTGAGTCAAACTGTTTGTGACATGATCACTTGTCCACATGTCAATTACAAAAACTTGTAAAGGAAAACTTATCAACTTAGAAGTTTTATCTAACTTTGAGTGCAATAAATAAAAATGTCAAGTTTGTGTTGAATCTAAGTATGCTAAGCATTCTTATAAATCTGTTGAAAGGAATTCTAATCCCTTAGAGTTGATTTACACTGACATTTGTGAAATGAAGTCAACACCATCTCGTGGTGGGAAAAAGTATCTCATAACTTTTATTGACAATTGCATTAGATACAGTTATGTCTATTTGCTGAATGGTAAGGATGAGACGATAATAACATCTAGGCAATATAAACTTGAAGTTGAAAATCAATTGGGAAAAAAAAGAAGAAGTGATAGGGATGGAGAGTATAAATCTCCTTCTGCAGAAATATGTTGGGAAAGTAGAACTATCCATCAAACTATTTCCTTACTCACCTCAATCTAATGGAATTGCAGAATGAAAAGAAAAACCGAACTTTGAAGGAAATGATGGATGCATTACTTATAAGTTCAGGTTTACCACAAAACTTGTGTGGAGAAGCTATTCTTATAGCAAAAAGGAACAACAAAAGTTTTGTCTATTCAGAAAGAAAGCAACAAATCTTTCATGATGCTCACGAGAACATGATCTACGTGCATTTTTAATATGCATTCAAGCAACTGTTTATCACTCAAATCTTTCCTATTCGACATTGATGATCTTTAGTGGATTCAAGGATTTTGTAACAATATGATGCATGATATGAGTTGTATACAAATATAGAACACTCCAATAGAGCATGATATTTGTAACACCTGTACAAGATAAAGAAATATACAAAAAGACGCAATGACATGACACGAATAATCAACAAATTTGAAAACATCCTTAACCAAGAGATCTCGGGTTCAAGACCCCTTGGGTACGGAGTCGCCTTTGTTAAGGAGCGCTTATCCCCCAACGTGGGACTTCCCGGCGCGAATCCAAATTTAGTCGGGCTCCAATATGGTTACCAGACACCGGATGGGAAACCAAAAAAAAAAACAAATTTGAAAACATGGCACCAGGCAATCAGGGAGATCATTTACCCTCTCTTTCTTTGTCTTCGAGGTGTATGTAACCTGTCATCAGGTCCACTAAATATGAGGTGAAGCAAGGCTCTCTAAGTAGGTAGCCACTTGAACTTGAAGAAAATCATCCGTCGACACATAATCAGAAATTCGCTTGAACGATGCGTTCCTTGAATTATACAGTGTCACTTCAGTGCCAAGCTTCACCAGAACCTCATCACCATTCTCCGCCACAAACAACGGCGAGATATTAACTCTACGATCATCCGGTGATGAGATGGTAACCAATTTAGTCCAAGATTTCTCGACACCATATTCCTTCATCACCCACATATCTGCCTTATTCGATTCATAATTGCAACAAGCAACTAAACGCCCTCTCGATTCACCTAATGTCCAATGAATACCTCCACCTTCATACCTAGGCAGAGCTATTCTCCCATATCTCTCTTTAGCCAAATCCAATGTAACAATCTCCGACGAAACACCTCCTGAAACATGATCATAACATCCTTCCCAATGAAGAGCCCCATTCGCAAACACACCAACATTTCCATTTATATGACCACTATTAAAACCCCGAATACTTGACCAATAATTACCCTTTAAACTATAAACACTAACCATATTAACATCTCTTCCCTCGTCGTCAATTCGAGGAAAACTAAAGATCTTAACGACCTTATAATCTTCAGTAGATGCATCATAGCCAAATCCATATCTAATATGCACACCACCATCACCAACTTCATACTCAATCATCAAATCAGGAAACACATTAAACTTTCCAGTACACGAGTTCAATAACATTAAATTAAACGAATCAGTAGTTAAACAAATTAACCCATTACAAGACCCCAAAATCCAAGCAGAGAGAGACAAAGTCTTAGGAGGACACTCATGTTTAGCTACAGTAACAGATGAATTTACAGAGCGTATAGTGTAGACATGACAGATTTTGCCCAAACCAGAAACAGTGGGTACAGCAGCAAGTGTATAATCAGTAAATTTGGGGTTGTTCATAGAAAAATTGATATAGGTTTTGTGGAATTGCGCATTTGAGAGTAAATAAAGCCATGATTTCGAAACACACCTGAATTTCAAGAGGGTTTTGAGAGGTAATCTGATGAGAATTTCCACGATGATGTCTTGAGGAAGAGTTGGTATTTCTTCCATCTCCATTTCAATTTGTTATGCTATGTTAACTATACAATTTGTACATATCTTTTTTTGTTATGGGTGACATTGAAAGACCATTGCAACTGAAATACGTAGCTTTAGAAACAGCAAGATAGTGAGAGTTAACAGAGAAAATGTGAAAGTGAAATGACTTTTGATGTCATCTTAATTGTGATTTCTTGAATCTTGCCAACCTTACACGCTACTCTTATATTTTTATTTTTGCGTTACGTTTTCTTTCACTTGTCTTGTTCCTAAATTAGCCGACTTATATTGCATAATTTCTGCCAAACTAGATGGATAGACTTCATATATGAGAATTAGTTTTCTAATAATAATAATTAAAAAAAGACATTAGAAGTTAATAATATTTATTTTATTTAATTTATTTATCTGATTTTTTTATTTTATTTATCTGATTTGATTTGATTTTTGCATGAAAATAAAAATAATAATAGTTTTATGATTTTAAATTCAGAATACCTTAAATATATTAAAATTTTTTTAAGATTATTACTTTTTTTTAAAAAAAAAAGAATGATTTAATTTTTTTAATCAATTTAAAAAAGAATATCACTTTTTTTTAGTAGCACTTTAAAAAACTTTAGATTTTCACGTGACATGTTTAAGGTCAGAAAATTAAAGAATATTTTTGTACATTTGACATAACTTTAATTTAGAATAATAAAATTGAAAGTTTTTTTTTTTTTAACTCAATATCAAGTGAAACATAAGTTATTCTTTTTAAAACGGAAGGAACAAATGTAATTAGTTACTTTGTTTGTCCTGTATAAGAGGTGTGAGGTAAGCAGAATGTGTTGGTTGTCATGGTTGCTGGTGAGGGGAGTGTGGATAACGTTATCAGTTGTACACCTGTGGCCTTTTTCTTTTTGAATGATACGCGGTGGATTTGCAGTTTCTTAAACTTTGCTTCTGCGGCTTCCACGTTGGTGTCAAGATAAACTTTGAGGAAATTTTTTATCATGGGTGAGGCACAACCAACAAAAGTTATGTGAGGCTCACCCATACTTGACATTAGACTTTGTGGTCCCACTAATAATTTTACTTTCAATCTTCTTTCCTCTCTCATTATTTTTAATTGGGAAAAGGATAAAAAATATCCCTCAACTTTGTTTTATTGGTTGACTAAGCCTCCATCGTTAAAATTAAGTTGTTCTTACCCTTACCGTTACTAATTTCATCATTTGTGCCCCTATGTTGACAGAAATCCCCAAATCGATTTAAATTAACCCGAATCTTAAAAAACAACCCGTTCTCCATTTAAAACCCATGCCCGAATTGCTGGTTATCCCTTCTTCCTGTCCAAGTTTCTCATCCTCACTTTCAATTTTTGATTTGTGCCCCTATGTCAGCCTAGAACCCATTCATTCATTCATGTAAACAAATCCAATCCGATTTCTGATTCGAACTTGAACTCTTCTCTCTCAATTTCTAAGCAGATTAACAATTTTTTGGTTTATAAATTCATCATCACCTTTAAAGGGGAACAACTTTTTGTCCCGAAAAATCTGCTCAAAGATGGCTTCGCTCAACCCGACCCACGAAACGAAATGAATGCAAACCAAATTAAATCCCCAAATCCATCTCGTTGAATTCCGAAGAACTATCGGCGAGATACAAACGATTCCGATCATCGTAAAATGGCCGGAAGATTGAGTAATGTAGCTACTAGCATAATGGGCGGAAACAGTATTGTTGCCCGCTCCGTCGCATCCTCTCATCGAACACATGCCGGCATGGGCCTTCCCGTCGGCAAACATATTGTACCCGATAAGCCGCTCCAAGTGAATGATGAATTTATATGGGACAACGGTACTCCTTTTCCCGAGCCTTGTATCGATCGGATAGTTGATACCTTTGGAAAGTATGAAGCATTGGCTTGGTTGTGAGGTGGATTGAGTTGTTTTGTGGGGATTAGACTCTTGGCTGTTTGGAATGATAAAGCCTCCAAAATCCCATTTACTCCAAAGGTCTATCCATATGACAACTTAAGAGTGGAGCTTGGAGGAGAACCTTGAACTTGAATCTAGTTGCAGATGAATCCACAAATGTGTTTCTTGCTTTTCTTCTAATGTATAATCAACTCTAAAGCTGTGGAGCGGCGAGAGGAAGAGCGGTGGACGGAGCTGTGTAGGTGGCGAGGTGTGGTGTGAGCGGTGAGAGGCAGAGACGTGGTGATTTTGTGAGAAATTGGAATTGATTTAGAGATTTTGGACATAATTATTAAAAAAGAAAATAGAAAAAAATATTATTAATCAAGGTAAAAGAAATGGGTTATATGATTAAGTGGGTCGGATCGGGTTAAAATTGGGTAATTTTAGTTGATTTGGGGGTTTCCATCCAATTGAAGGGCACAAATGATGAAATTAGTAACAACAGGGGTAAGAATAACTTAATTTTAACGGCGGGGCTTAGTCAACCAATAATACAAAATTGAGGGGTATTTTTGACCCTTTTCCCTTTCTAATTTATTAGTACTATTTCTCTCATGTTTTTTTCTTCGTATTTTATTTTTTAAAGAAAAAAAGTTAATATCCTCTCTTAAATTCAACGTATTACTATCACAAAAAATTAATATCATAAAAGATAGAGCATAAATGATGAAATTAGTAATCAAGTTAAATATATTATTTTAAAATTTTACATACAAAGGAATCATTTTTCTTATCTCTTTATACTCCATTCATTTCAATTTCTTTGGTCTATTTCAATTTGGCACAAAATTTTAAAAAATTTAGAAGAATTTTGAATCTTGTGGTCTAAGATTAAAAAATATCAAATGTACTAAAATATCATTTAATCTTATAGTTTTAAACATGTCATGAAGAACGTTGGAATAAAAGAGTAGCTAAAAAAAGAAAACAATTATTCTTTTTTAAATAGATTAAAAAGAAAAATAGGTCAAACAAATTGAAACGGAGGGAATAATATTTTTTTAGAAAAAATTATAATAACTATATTCATTGTTATATTAATATGATCATTGTAAATTACTTCTATATTCATTTTTAAACATACATATATATATATATATTTTATTTTTATTTTTTTTAAATAATCACATAGTCATTAATATGGTCATTGTAAAATATTTGTCTATACGTTTTTAAGATTTTTAAATTGTTACAGTCAATTTTTTTTTTTGGAATTAAACTCTGAAAAAAATAAGAATATTTTTATGTTTGAATTCCTTATTGAAACTCACAATTTTTTTTTTAAAATTTTTTCTTACGTTCAAATTCCTAATTGAAAATCACAAAATTTATCAAACTAAGGTCTCGAATATAATTTAATAAATAGATTGCTATGTGATTATTAAAAAATTAATAAATATATAAATATAATTAAGAAGGTACAGAGATGAAATTAATAATGAGATGAAAAAACTATTATAAAAAGATAAAACAATGTTTCAAGAAAAAAATATTCCTCCATTATTTTGGTATTTCCTTCTTATACAAAGTTTTAAAAAAACAATATGTTTAACTAGATTACTAATTCATAATTTATGCTTGTATCTTTTATAACATTAATTTGTTGTGATATTTAAATTATCAAGAAAAATAAAAGATAATTTAAACTTTTATAATTATTTTGTTGGGTTTTAAAAGGTGTGAATGGAAAATGAAGAGTTGCGACTTTTATGAAGAGTTGTGACTTTTGTGAAAAGTTGTGACTTTTATGAAAGGTTGTGACCTTTCCGAAGGGTTGTAGTTTTTCATAAGTTTGTGACCTTTCTGATAAGGCACAATAAACATATGTTCATACTACCCTTTGTTGTCTATAAATAGAGGATTTCCTCTTATTTTTTAACAATGAAAAGAACGAATTTTTCTAAAACTTCTTCTTCTACTACTAATCTAGTATTCTAAGTGTACTTTACTGTCGTTGAGTGGTTCGCTGACACCGTGATTTTAGGTACCGATACACGGTGAGTAAGATCGTTCTACCCTGGGAAGATATATTCCATTAACCTCGGGTACTTGAGAGGAATAATTTCCTTAAGGGGACACTGTGCATTCAGTGGGCTCGATTTTCTTCTTTGAGAAAAATATTATGTATATTATTTTTAATCTGTTTCTGATTCTATTTTCTCTACTAATTTTAAATTTTCTAGTTTTGAAAATACTCTTTAAACTTTTTTGCTTCTTCCCAAGTTCTCCAAAATTTTGGTTCTAAGTATCTTAGGAATACATGATCAACAACAACCTTAAGGAAATTATTATTATACTGTTGATATTTCTTGTAGCTACTAATTGAGGGAAACAGATCATGGAAGTAGAAGATTAATGCACTACTTCTCCAGAATTCGGTGCCTTGTATAGCAAGGTCCAAGTGGGAATGTACCAGAAGAATTGATGGTATTTCGGTTAAAGATTACACCAGGTAACCTTCTTATTATTTATCTAAGGAGGAAAATAGTTTCTAAAAGTTAACTCTTTTGATATTTATCATGTGTATCTTTGGAAAAAGATTTGCAAATCATATGTTTTTTGAATGAATTTTCCTTGGCAAATAGTGTTGCCTTTAAAATTCTTTAGTTTGCAGAATGAGATAGTTTGATAAGATAAGATATTATATCAAAATGTTTTAGTTGGAAGGCTATTTGAAAAGAAAAGCATATCTATGTGATAATCTAAGAATATATTCATTCTGTTGGGAGTCTAAAAAAAAACTTTTGTAGTTTTTTACTCCATATGAAATTTGATTATGTCTAATTGTGATAGCAAAAAAAGATCAGTGACTTAAAGTTTGTGATTTTGTGCCTATAATAGATGTCTCTATGGAATGAACTTTGATATTGTGTAAAGATTGTCAAAGGGAATTGAAGCACTATAATTCTTTTGTAGAATAATATTTCCAAAAGAGGTTTCATGCTGCCAATGACATTTTGATAGTAAGGAAACAATATGTGGAAAAATTATTTTCAAATACGTACTTGAAAAATATTTTGAGATCATATTTAAAATGTGGGGTTCTTTGCTTATGATAAAAATAAAATTAGACTTAGTGTTTAATTTAAATTTGGAGCACAAGATTTGAAATTCAATGATACTTTTGTATTATGTTAGACCCACAAAATTCTTGGAGTATATTCGATATTGTGGTTGTTGAGTTTCTGTTTTACTAGTATATGGTATGACTAGTATGAAACTACCAAATTATATATATACTTGTTCAAAATAATTGTGTTTTTTTATGAAAGAGTATCACTTAAAATGTTGTGATTTTTCATGAAAAGATTTGTCTATTAAAATACAACTATTTGTATAGACATGAATATTGGTGAATAATCATTTGTCATGTGTTGTAAAATAAGCATTTGGTTCATATGCTCTTGTTGGACCCGATGAGACTATGTTTATGGGTAAATTTTATAACAAGCAAATTGAAGGTTATGGAAAGTTCCTTCTGAAAAAGACATCTAGCAAGGTGCTGACTCTAAACAATGTTTGTATCTGACAAAATTGTAATAAGTAAGAACAAAATATTTGTGAGAAAAAGTTAACTCACGGAGAGTCTCTTCAAAGGAAAACTGATCAACTTAGAAGTTTTGTCTAACTTTGAGTGCAATAAATAAAAATGTCAAGTTTGTGTTGAATCTAAGTATGCTAAGCATTCTTATAAATCTGTTGAAAGGAATTCTAATCCCTTAGAGTTGATTTACACTGACATTTGTGATATGAAGTCAACACCATCTCGTGGTGGGAAAAAGTATCTCATAACTTTTATTGACAATTGCATTTGATACAGTTATGTCTATTTGCTGAATGGTAAGGATGAGACAATAATAACATCTAGGCAATATAAACTTGAAGTTGAAAATCAATTGGGAAAAAAAAGAAGAAGTGATAGGGATGGAGAGTATAAATCTCCTTCTACAGAAATATGTTGGAAAAGTAGAACTATCCATCAAACTATTTCCCTACTCACCTCAATCTAATGGAATTGCAGAATGAAAAGAAAAACCGAACTTTGAAGGAAATGATGGATGCATTACTTATAAGTTCAGGCTTACCACAAAACTTGTGTGGAGAAGTTATCCTTACAGCAAAAAGGAACAACAAAAGTTTTGTCTGTTCAGAAAGAAAGCAACAAATCTTTCATGATGCTCACGAGAACATGATCTACGTGCATTTTTAATATGCATTCAAGCAACTGTTTATCACTCAAATCTTTCCTATTCGACATTGATGATCTTTAGTGGATTCAAGGATTTTGTAACAATATGATGCATGATATGAGTTGTATACAAATATAGAACACTCCAATAGAGCATGATATTTGTAACACCTGTACAAGATAAAGAAATATACAAAAAGACGCAATGACATGACACGAATAATCAACAAATTTGAAAACATCCTTAACCAAGAGATCTCGGGTTCAAGACCCCTTGGTACGGAGTCGTCTTTGTTAAGGAGCGCTTATCCCCCAATATGGGACTTCCCGGCGTGAATCCGAATTTAGTCGGGCTCCAATGTGGTTACCAGACACCGGATGGGAAACCAAAAAAAAAAAACAAATTTGAAAACATGGCACCAGGCAATCAGGGAGATCATTTACCCTCTCTTTCTTTGTCTTCGAGGTGTATGTAACCTGTCATCAGGTCCACTAAATATGAGGTGAAGCAAGGCTCTCTAAGTAGGTAGCCACTTGAACTTGAAGAAAATCATCCGTCGACACATAATCAGAAATTCGCTTGAACGATGCGTTCCTTGAATTATACAGTGTCACCTCAGTGCCAAGCTTCACCAGAACCTCATCACCATTCTCCGCCACAAACAACGGCGAGATATTAACTCTACGATCATCCGGTGATGAGATGGTAACCAATTTAGTCCAAGATTTCTCGACACCATATTCCTTCATCACCCACATATCTGCCTTATTCGATTCATAATTGCAACAAGCAACTAAACGCCCTCTCGATTCACCTAATGTCCAATGAATACATCCACCTTCATACCTAGGCAGAGCTATTCTCCCATATCTCTCTTTAGCCAAATCCAACGTAACAATCTCCGACGAAACACGACCTGAAACATGATCATAACATCCTTCCCAATGAAGAGCCCCATTCGCAAACACACCAACATTTCCATTTATATGACCACTATTAAAACCCCGAATACTTGACCAAGAATTACCCTTTAAACTATAAACACTAACCATATTAACATCTCTTCCCTCGTCGTCAATTCGAGGAAAACTAAAGATCTTAACAACCTTATAATCTTCAGTAGATGCATCATAGCCAAATCCATATCTAATATGCACACCACCATCACCAACTTCATACTCAATCATCAAATCAGGAAACACATTAAACTTTCCAGTACACGAGTTCAATAACATTAAATTAAACGAATCAGTAGTTAAGCAAATTAACCCATTACAAGACCCCAAAATCCAAGCAGAGAGAGACAAAGTCTTAGGAGGACACTCATGTTTAGCTACAGTAACAGATGAATTTACAGAGCGTATAGTGTAGACATGACAGATTTTGCCCAAACCAGAAACAGTGGGTACAGCAGCAAGTGTATAATCAGTAAATTTGGGGTTGTTCATAGAAAATTTGATATGGGTTTTGTGGAATTGCGCATTTGAGAGTAAATAAAGCCATGATTTCGA
The DNA here is from genome assembly GCA_018342035.1 of Solanum appendiculatum. Taxonomy (NCBI): domain Eukaryota; kingdom Viridiplantae; phylum Streptophyta; class Magnoliopsida; order Solanales; family Solanaceae; genus Solanum; species Solanum appendiculatum. The sequence continues at coordinate 75,512 of JAGDQO010001237.1, read as the reverse complement.
AACACACCTGAATTTCAAGAGGGTTTTGAGAGGTAATCTGATGAGAATTTCCACGATGATGTCTTGAGGAAGAGTTGGTATTTCTTCCATCTCCATTTCAATTTGTTATGCTATGTTAACTATACAATTGGTACATATCTTCTTTTGCTATGGGTGACATTGAAAGACCATTGCAACTGAAATACGTAGCTTTAGAAACAGCAAGCTAGTGAGATTCAACAGAGAAAATGTGAAAGTGAAATGACTTTTGATGTCATCTAAATTGTGATTTCTTGAATCTTGCCAACCTTACACGCTACTCTTATATTTTTATTTTTGCGTTACGTTTTCTTTCACTTGTCTTGTTCCTAAATTAGCCGACTTATATTGCATAATTTCTGCCAAACTAGGTGGATAGACTTCATATATGAGAATTAGTTTTCTACCCACTCCGTTTCAAAATAGTTGAATTGTTAAAGACATTTTTCATATTTCAAATTAACTTAATTGTTCAGTTTTTAAGGTTATTTTTAAAATATTTTTTCATTTTTACCCTTCATTCTATGTGATGAGTTCAACAAACTTTAATTGCTTTGAATTATTCTAAAGACTAATTTGACAATACTTAATAAGGGCAAAAATGGAAAGTAATGTCTAATTTGTGTCCTAATCTTCTTTTCTTAAAGGGTGTGAAATACTCCAACAATTCAATTATTTTGAAATGGAGGGAGTAATAATTAAAAAAAAACATTACTCCCTCCGTCCAATAATAGTTGTCACTTTACTATTTTTAGATGTCCAACAATATTTGTCCAATTTATGAAATCAATGGATAATTTTGCACTTAGTTCCTAATTTACTCTTATAATTAATTATATTCATTTTCTTATTACATTTTTCAAGACATTGTATTTATTATATTCAAAGGGTGATATAGTAAAATTATCCTTCTATTTATAGTTTCTTAAGTAGTGTGCAAAGTCAATAGTGGATAAATATTGTTGGACAGAGGGAGTAGAAGTTAGTACTGTTTATTTTATTTGTCTGGTTTGATTTTTGCACGAAAATAAAAATAAAAATAATTAATTTTATAATTTTAATTTTCTGAACTTATCATGTGATAAGTTAGAATTAAAGCATTGTCGATAAAAAAAAGATTTTTCAAAATAATAAAATCAAAAAGAAAGTAAGTGAAATAAATTGAAATCAAGGAGTATATTTATTATTTTAATTTTTTTCCTTACATTTTGTCTTCCTCTATTTTAAAAAGAATGGTTTAATTTCTTTTTCAATCTGTTTAAAAAAATGTCTTTTTTTTTTGTAGTACTTTAATTTCAACTTTTCACATGACATGTTTAAGGTCAGTAGATTAAATGATCCTTTTATACATTTAACATAACTGTAATTTAGGATCATAAAATTGAAAAGTCTATTTTTATTTTTCTAAACTCGATATCAAATCAAACATAGGTTATTGTTTTTGAACTGAGGGAGTAAATATAACTAGTTACTTTGTTTGTCCTGTATAAGAGGTGCATGTGTTGGTTGTCATATTTGCTAACGTTATCAGTTGTACACCTGTGGCCTATTTTTATTTGAATGACACGCGGTGGATTTGCAGTCTCGATATAATTTTGAGGGCTACCCTTGTTGTTGAGTTTGTTTGTGTAGCCCACAGATTTGAAGAAAAACAACAACAAGGGTCCTCAAAATCGTTAAGGGCAACTCAAAAGAAAGCGAACTTGAATTTTCATTACAAGACTAACAAATTGTCTTTGTTGGCTATTGTGGAATGACTCTAATTGGCTGAATTAGAGTCAAACAAACACGTGTTAAATATTTTTCATCAAAAATAGTTTTTAAAAAATAAGTGAGTTTTTTTTATCTTCTGCTAATTCTTGACTAACTTTTTTCAACCAGTATGTGGACAAGAATTTTCATTAAAAAAAATAATCAATCCTTTTATCCACACTCTTCTACTTATTAAAAAGAAAAGGAAAAAACCTTTCAAACATCTAAGCTATTAGGAGCTATCAATTGTCATAAAGAGCAATTAATAGCAAATAAAATCAGACACGTTTCTTCTCTTCCATAAAGACAATATTAGGCAATATTATTTCTTTTAAGAGACGAGCAAAAAGAACGTTTTTGCTTCTCAAAATAATATTAATAATTATTTAAAATCAATAATTCATTCCTTGAAGAAGACCAGTAAAAACTACTTCTCTCGGAACACTCCTTTTTCCAAAATTAGTTAATTAGTTGCGCTTAGTAGGGACAGTAGACTTATTAACAGATGCTTCCACTTACAATATTAATTCGCAAATGAATGAATTAATCATATCATATATAATAAATTACAAATTATTCTACTAAAAATCTGTAATTGTATTCCTCGATTAAATCTATCATTACATCTTATTTAACTCTCCATCTTAGAATTACTGACATCAATCAACTCAATCAAATTTTAAAAAAATTTGATTTGTTGACTAACTTAATCCTTTATTATTATACTCAACTTATTTCTCATGACGGATATAAAATCCACCTGCAGCGTTTTCATGTGAAAACTTATAAGTAATTATAAATGGATGTCTTCAATCTCAAGTCGGAGACATGATTCTATCAATTAATTATTATTTCAATAATGTGATTTGTCATTATCCAACCTATTAGGAATATATTGACTCATAATAGAGTCTCACATTTTAATAGATTAAAATAATAAATCAAATTACATAGATCGTAATAATTATATCAATATTAAGAGTATAAGTACACGTAATGGACTAGAGAAGTTGTTTATAAATATTCAGAACATAAATGAACATCTCCACTTGGTCTATTCAGAACATAAATGAACATCTCTACTTGGTCTGTTCAATACATATATACATAATGTAGTAGCACAAGAAGTTGGAATATGACTACTCTCATAATTAGGAGTAAATTATATTTAATCTTTTGTTACAATCATCAAGATGTTTGTCCTACTTCCTCTTTAATTGTGAACATTATTTTATAACTTATAAGAACCGATAATTTTAATCTTCCGAGCATGAGTTAGATAACTCCATACACAAAAATCGTCTACTATATAAGTAATGGACGTGCATATTAACACAATGATCTACTAAAAAAAACAAAATCCTATATAATTAGACATATTTCACTACCATATATACTATTATTACCTATACTTTCAAAATATTATGTATCTTACCACTAATTAAGAGTTCCCTACTTATCGTACACTTAGATACATATATTTTGGCTACTAGATACACAAAAATAGGGAGAGAGGCAAGCGAGATTGGGGAAGGAGGCGAGCGAGATTTGTATGTATCCCAGATACATGTGAATCACAATAGATACACACTAGATACATGTATCTGTATATATTTGGAGTGATTCGCATGTATCTGGGATACCAGATACATGGGAGAGTGGCGAGCGATATGAGAGAGAGGCGAGGGAGGTGAATGAGATTAATTGTTATGTATCCTAGATACATGCGAATCCACTTGAATACAATGTATCCAAAACAAACTACACCTAAATTTGACCCCTTGTATTTGAGATACATGTATCTGGACGTACCAAAATCTAGTTAGATACATAATATTGCAAACTAGAGTATATCTAAGTAATTAGCTCCTAAACTAGTAGGATTTATATAAGTTTCCCTAAAAAAAAATTTATTATATAAAATAAAATAATCAGTCTTTGCAAGAGATTAAAAAATAATATTACAACTTAACCACATGGTTAATTAATAGTATATTTCAACAGTAAAGTCATGTCAACTATACCAAAATGTTCTTTAATTTTATGATTTTAAACATATTGTAGACAGTGAAATTTTATTGATAAATCCATATTAAACTTTGGATTAATCCGTAAATTCATGATATATTGACCAAGTCAAATTATTGGTTAATAAAGTCGGATTAATATTTAAGTCAAAATATATGACTTAAATAAAGTCCAAATTATATTTGGGTCAGTCCATTAAATTGACAAGACGAGCCCAATTCATGCTCTTCAAGCCCAAGATCCACTAAAATTACTTGAAGACCGAAATATCCCCAAAACCCTAGCTCACAACTATATAAAGGGGTCTTCATAAGACCAAAGAAAAAAAGAAGAAGGAGAGAAATACATATATAGAGAATCCTTGCTCTTCAGTGGTGACTTGCAAGTCTTCCACATATCAAGAAGTCTTCGCTCCAAGTATTGAGCCGCAAGTATTTCATCAAATCAAAGTTGTCGCTCCAAGTGTTGAGCCGCAAGTATTCCATCAAATCAAGAACAATTGTGAAGAGAAGAATCAAGGGATTACATATCTTTTTCTTAAAGATTTCATAAAGATTGTATCCTTCGCACAAATTGAAATATAAATATTATTGTTTGCTTGCTACTTTTCCTTTCTTGATTGTTATATTTCAGGAATGAAATTTTAGATGCATACAAATTGGCACGCCCAGTGGGACAATCTTTACCTCTCATCTCTTCTTTTCAGAAATTAAAGTTCAAGAACACTGAATGGCTTCCAAAAAGGTCAACTCAAAATCCGCATCCGCAAAAATTGATGGATCCAAATTCTGCGTTGCTGTGGGAAACATCCTTGATGTTACTGCGAGAAGTATGAGACCTGTCACAAAGAACCAAGCCAAATTGCTAGGACAACAAGCCTCACCAGTGTCGTCCGAATCTGCTATTGTCTTTGGTTCATCTCCAAAAGGTGTAAAGTCTCCCACAAAAGTTGTAAAAGAAGACATCGCCGAAATGGTTGAGAGGGTTCTTTCCCAATTAAGCTTATCTACGTCCAAAAAGCCCTTCACTTCAGCCGACAATGATGTCTTAAGCACCGGATCTACTCCGCATAACATATTTGCATCTCATGTTTTAGAAAATCAATGTTATTCTCCATCATCTACGATAGTGATGCAAGCGATGGTGATCGAAACTTCCACCATAGAAGAACAACTTGCAAATTTGACATAAGCAGTTGAAGGCCTTTCAAATACATCAAAGGTCGAGACGTCCAAATTACCAAGTTGACAAACATGATGGAGAATATGGAGGAAAGAGAACCCACTCAATTATGCTCAAAGCTTCATGAAACGCAAGAGAAAGAGAGAGTCCTTCGCAAAACAAGAAACAATCATCAAAGAGTTTCAAGTGTCTATCGAAGGTCTGATTCCCGTTGACCAATTAAAAGACTTCATCAAAGAGGCTATCAATGATAAATCTGAGTCCACGTCCAAGTCTCCTCTCACATATTTAAAGCCATATTCTCAAAGAATTGATAACCTAAAGATACATGCTGGTTATCAACCTCCTAAGTTGCAGCAATTCGACGGCAATGGAAATCCGAAACAACATGTAGCACACTTTGTCGAAACTTGCAATAATGCTGGAACATATGGTGATTATCTTGTTAAGCAGTTTGTTAGATCTCTTACCAGAATTGCTTTCGAATGGTACACAGATCTTGAATCTAGTTCCATCGATAGTTGGGAGCAGATGGAGCAACAATTCCTCAAACATTTTTATAGCACAAGGCGTGTTGTGAGCATGATAACGCCCGCCAAAGGAATTATGAGCAAGTCATTGACTTCATAAATCGTTGGAGGAGCTTGAGTCTTAACTGCAAAGATCGCTTTAGTGAAACTTCTGGGATCGAAATATGCATCCAAGGTATGCATTGGGATCTTCGTTACATATTGCAAGGCATAAAACCTAAAACATTTGAAGAACTAGCAACTCGTGCTCATGATATGGAATTGAGTGTGACTTCAAATGGAGATCAAGAGTTGTTCAACTTCGAACCTTATGAAGAAAATGTAATTGACATTGAGGATGAGGACAAGTTTTCATCCGAATATGAAATTGAAGAGTCTATGTAAGTCGACATACTCCTTGACGTACGAGCCTAAACTGCAAGTCATAATGCTCATCGACGCACGAGCCTAAAATGCATGTCATTAAGCTCATCAAATTCGAGCTATATTTTCAAGTTCTGAAGCTCCTCAAATTTGAGCTAAGTTTTCAAATCAAAATGCTCCTCGACGTATGAGCCTAAAATGCATGTCATAAAGCTCATCAAATTCGAGCTAAATATTCATGTCGTAAAAGTTCGTCAAATTCGAACTAAGTCTTCAAGTCATGAAACTTTTCAAATTCAAGTTAAGTCTTCAAATCATGATGCTCCTCAAATTCGAGCAGAATCTTCAAGTTCCAAATCTCATCAAATTCAAGAAAAATCTTCAAGTCCAAATGCTCTTCGATGCACAAGCCTAAAATGCATATCATGGAGCTCATCAAATTCGAGCTAAGTTTTCAAGTCACGAAGCTCCCCAAATTCGAGCAAAGCCTTCAAGTTTCAAAGCATATCAAATTTGATCCATAAGCGAGCCTCTATCTTTGGCATGGGGGTATATTTTGAAGTCTGATTTGTGGAGTTGATCATGTGACAAGTAGTTTCTCTCCAAAAGTAGGACAACTACACCAAAACCTCTTTCTCGCCAAGGTCAAAACTATAGAGGAGGAGGCACAAAGTGTGATTCATCGCTGAGCCGCAATTTAGAGGAAGATACACTAAGTATGGTTCTCGCCAAAGCCGCAATTGTGGAAGAAGATGCACTAAGTGTAATTCGTCGCTAAAGCCGCAACTACAAAAGAAGATGCACCAAGTGTAGTTTGTCGTTAAACCCGCAACTACAAAAGAAGATGTATCATGTGTGGTTCGTCATCAAAATCGTAATTGCGAAAGAAGATGCACCAAATGTGATTCGTCGTCAAAACCGCAACTGCAAAAGAAGATGCATCATGCGTGGTTCGTCATCAAAATTGCAACTGCAAAAGAAGATGTATCATGTATGGTTCGTCATCAAAATCGCTTTTGCAAAAGAAGATGCACCAAGTGGTTCCTCGTCAATTATGGATTATCCCTCACTTTTTTTTTGGTCTGATTGAGACTATTTGCGGTCCATTGTAAATCTACAAAAAAAAAGAAGTGATGTGTCACACGGTGCCAATTGCACGAAGTTTCAAATCGGCATGATGAAAATTGTGGCATGTGCCCTTGCGCTCGTCATGATGAATATGGTCCTATTGGCTTAAGAGTTTTGTGTTCTCTCTCCATGTAGATGATGACAAAGTTCTCAATCAATACGGAAATCAATATGCGGCTCTTCGGCGAAGATGCAGAGAAGTGAACTCATGAATGTTGTCCAAAGTCAATTGGATTGCTAACTTTAAAAAAATTAATTTGGGTCAATCCATGAGAACTTTGACTTTGATTTTTTGATATGTTGTAGACTTAATAGACTATTTCCTATATAATAAAGTCAATCTCCATTCGAGTTCTCCTACACCAAGATACGGATGTTTTGGTGTGACTCCACAAATCTACAAAACAATAATGACAGAATTGAAAACCAACTTCAAAAAATTAATTCTCGTCAATCCATGAGGAGTTTTACCTTGATTTTTGAATATGTTGTAGACTTTGTAGTCTAGTTTCTATAGAATCAAGTCGCTCGTCATTCAGAAGCTCCTACACTAAGATAGAGATGTTTTGGTGAGACTGTATAAAGCTGTAAAAATAATAAAAAAAGACATATCTGATAGCAAACTTCAAAAATTAATTCCCATCAATTGAGAAGGAATTTGGCCTTGATTTTTGGATATGTTGTAGCTATGTGAGTGTATTTTCTGAAATATCAAGCGGATCATGATTTCGACGTTTCCACAACGAGATATGAATTTTCTACCCCAAGTGTGCTGTGCTGAAAAAAAAGTGATGAAAATTGAGCTTGATGATGCCACAAATTGACAATCAACCACAGTAAGAGCATGAATATTTATAGAAATCAAAAGTACATAAATTGTGTTTCTACAAATTATGGAAAAACCCATATTTTGAAACAAAATTATGGTAAATTTTCATAGGAACCAAATTATGGTAAGTTTCTATAGGAATCAAGTTATGAAAAATTCCATTGGAATCAAGTTATGGAAAATTTCCATTGGAATCAATTATGGAAAGTTGTGAAAAACTCCATAAAAAAATATACTTCACGAATACTTCAAGCCTTGTCTTTAAAGGTTCGACAAGTTGAACACCGCAACAAGCCTCGAAGCAGGGGGCATTTGTAGACAGTGAAATTTTATTGATAAATCCATATTAAACTTTGGATTAATCCATAAATTCATGATATATTGACCAAGTCAAATTATTGGTTAATAAAGTCGGATTAATATTTAAGTCAAAATATATGACTTAAATAAAGTCCAAATTATATTTGGGTCAGTGCTTTAAATTGACAAGACTAGCCCAATTCATGCTCTTCAAGCCCAAGATCCACTAAATTACTTGAAGACCGAAATACCCCCAAAACCCTAGCTCACAACTATATAAAGGGGTCTTCATAAGACCAAAGAAAAAAAGAAGAAGGAGAGAAATACATATATAGAGAATCCTTGCTCTTCAGTGGTGATTTGCAAGTCTTCCACAGATCAAGAAGTCTTCGCTCCAAGTATTGAGCTGCAAGTATTTCATCAAATCAAAGTCTTCGCTCCAAGTGTTGAGCCGCAAGTATTCCATCAAATCAAGAACAATTGTGAAGAGAAGAATCAAGGGATTACATATCTTTTTCTTAAAGATTTCATAAAGATTATAACCTTCGCACAAATTGAAATATAAATATTATTGTTTGCTTGCTACTTTTCCTTTCTTGATTGTTATATTTCAGGAACGAAACTTTAGATGCATACACATATTATGTGAAAAGCTATGTCAACTATACCAAAATGTTCTTTAATTTATGATTTTAAACATATTATGTGGAAACTAAAATTAAAATATTGTAAAAAAAAAACTTCTTTCTTAAACAAACTAAAAAGTAAAATAAGTCACTTTTTCAATTTTTTTTTTTTTTTTAAAATGAAATATTTTTCAAACATTCGTAGAAAACACACTCAAGGAGACACTGTAAATGTTGAGCATGATTAAGATGATTCAGTTAAAATAAAATATCGCTCATTGAATTTAAATTGACATGTATAAAAGTTTTAAGAGAATGGAGGACATTGCTATTGGAGAGGAGCAGAGTTTTTTTTTTTCTTTTTGTAAAGTATAAAATATTCTATTTGCATATTTTTCCAAACGCATAATATATAAATGTGCCTTTTAATCTAGCCTCAATTCATATTTATGCCTTCAATTTTAGGTGTACATGACTACACATTTAAACTTGTATAAAGTTAACAAGTAGACACATGAGTCCTATGTGGCATAATACACGCAGAACACCAAATAGGACACAAATTGTCATATAGAATACTACATAGCAGTGGTAGAGCCACCTTGAGTTCAGGGGGTTCATCCGAACCCCTTTCGGTAGAAAATTATACTATTTATACATGGTTAAAATAATTTTTTATGTATATATAGTAGATGTCGAACTCCCTTCGGCTAGTTTGTGTGTCTACTTTTTAGATTTTGAACCGGCTTACTGAAAATCCTGGCTCTGCCACTGCTACATAGGACGTGTGACGTGTGTGTCTATTTATTCAATTTTTTACAAATTAAAATATCTACTTGTGCACACCCAAAGTTGAAGAGCATGAATGTAAATGAAACAAAGTTAAAAGCATATTTATGTATTATGCCTTTTCCAAATTAGTATTTCTTTAAACTTCTTCGAGACTTGTGGTAATTGAAGTTGAATAATAGCCGCTGAATAGTTATTAGCTATACTCTCTCTTTATTGAATGCCATTAATCTAAATGTATATCTACCAATTTATCAATTAAAGGGATGAAGGTTCTCGATTATGAACCATATAATTATGCATATTTTAGAATTTTCGAGTATCACCCTTGCCATTGGACTGGTGCATATCAATTAAGGATATTATTAGATATTATTTAATTTGTGAAATTAATTTTGTGGATGGTCATTTATGCTGCTTTTTAATAGGATCATTATGTTGAACAAATCTTCTTTTCCCTACATTTACGTTGAGTAGATTATTTTTCTCCCTAAAATCATGCAGATGCACAGGGACAGTTCATTAAAAAAATAGTTATAAAACAAATAAATAAAAATGTATAAATTGAGGAATAAAATCTATATTTCCTTGATTTCTTTGATCGATCAAGTTCCCCAATTTCTCTAGGTCAATATTTGAGATGTTTTTAGTAATGAATATAAATTTTGGGAAGAAAGAATAATGTCTTGATTTCAGTCATTGTTTCAAATTAATAGTTCAAAAATGTGAAAATGATTATTCAATGTTAATATTAAAAGGCAAAGTTATTTTATGCCAATTAAGAGCATGTTTAGCCTGGTTGGGAGGTCAAAAATCTTCCTTTTGAGAAAAAAAAATACTTTTTTTAAAAAATAAAGGTGTTTGGCTAAACGCTTTTAAATAAAAGCAGAAGCAATTTTTCTGAGATTGAGAGGAAACTAAAAACTTTTGCTTCTCAGAAAAAGCAAACTGAAAATTATTTTTCCCAAAACAAAAGTATCGCTATCATTTACACATATTTACTAATATATCCCTTGTTAATTAATTAGCATACCTCATAAGTTTGGTTAATTTCTATTTAAGAATTTAATTCTTCATTTTTATACAATAAATTCTTTATTTTATTTTACGTTTATATATATATATAAATTGTAATATGTACTTTTTAAATAAAAATATTATAATGCTCACTCACAGACTCCAAAGAGTAATGGGATTTCCTAGTTGACCCTAGCCAGGCTGCTTTTGTTCCTGGTAGAATGCTGACAAATAATGTTATCCTAAGTCATGAACTAATCAAAGGCTATGGAAGGAAAGTGATCTCACATAGGTGCATGTTTAAAATTGATATGCAAAAGGCTTATGATTCTTTGGAATGTCATTTTCTTGAGGAAGTTCTGGTTGGTATGCAGATCCCTGAAAGGTTTGTAACATGGATTATGAAATGTGTCAGGACAATTTCTTACTCCATTGTGATTAATGGATGCCCTAGTCCTCCCTTTCAAGCAAGGAGATGGGTGAGACAAGGGGATCCTTTATCCCTCTATCTATTTGTTCTAGCTATAGAGTATCTTACCAGGCTGTTGAGATCATTGAGAACAAGGAGTTATTTTAAATTTCATCCTAGATGCCAAAAACAACAAAATTTTCAGCTGAGTTTTGCAGATGATCTCCTTTTGTTTAGCAGAGGAGATGTACCATCAATTACTCTTTTGTATGGATGCTTCCAGCAGTTCTCCAGAGCATAATGCGTCATAGCAAATCAATCCAAAAGCTGTATATACTTTGGTGGAGTCCCAGAACCAATTCAACAGATGATTCTGCAGCACACAGGATTCACCAAAGGATCCCTACCTTTCAAATATCTTGGGGTCCCCCTCAGTTATAAGAAGCTATCTATCAGCCAATGTCAGCCTTTAATAGACAAAATGGTGGGAAGGATTAACACATGGACAGTCAAGTTCTTATCATATGCAGGGAGGCTTCAGTTGGTGCAAAGTGTGTTAACATCTATTCAAGCTTTCTGGTCACAAATTTTCCTACTTCCTAAATTTTTTTTAAAAAACAATAGAAATGCTGTGTAAAAGATTTTTATGGAAAGAGGACACTCAAAGTAAAGGAAAAGCACTCATAGCATGGGACACAATATGCTGGCCCAAGGTTGCTGGTGGACTAAATGTAACTGATCTATATGTGTGGAACAAAGTAGCTACACTTAAACATCTGTGGAATCTTGCTAAAAAGAAGGACAAGTTTTGGATTGTCTGAGTTCATACATACTATTTAAAAGGCAGGAAGCCATGGGAAGTAATAGGTAAGCAAGCTTCTTGGATTGTGAGGAAGATCATACAACCAGGACAATGGATTTCTGAGGTTGGACTGCAACTGACAGAGATCATGGAGGCAGAAACTTTCACTATTAAAGAAATGTACAAGAAACTTAGGGGACAGCTCAACAAGGTGCCATGGAGAAGGTTGAATTGTAATAACCAAGGTAATCCTAAATGGATCTTCATACTCTACTTGGCATTACAGAGGAGACTATATACCAAAGATAGGCTGGACAAATGGGGGATACACACTGATCAAATTTGTTCATTGTGAATTCAAGAATTAGAAACACATAAGCATCTATTCTTCTCATGCACTGTGTCTGCTAGAATATGGCAAAAGCTTTTACACTGGATATGCATGAATAGAAGCACCACTAGGTGGACTGAAGATATAGAGTGGGCTATATCACATGCCACAAGTAAAGCATTGCAAGATGAAGTGTATAGAATGACCCTCTCAGCAGCAGTGTATCACGTTTGGTAAGAAAGGAATTGTAGAATCTTTCAACACAAAGAGAGGAGCATAGAGGTCACCAAGAATATCATTCAAGAAATTCATTGTAGAGGCAGTATGCAACCGAAGCTGGCTAGTTTTATGCTTAAATTTGATTTTTATCCATAGATAGTAGTTTAGTAGTTATGCAAAGTAGAATGAACTTTGAGATTGGAATTATGTCCATATCCAGAGTTTCAAACTATGTACATATTGAATACATTTGGTAAATAAAATTTACAGTTACCAAAAAGAAAAAAATTATAATAAATATTTAAAATAATTTTTTTGTATAAAATAATCTTAATTTAAAAGTGCATTGACAACTGACTTTTTTCATAAATTGACTTTCGAAAGCGCTTCTTAATTTCAGGTATTAACTTTCAAAATTAAATAAACAACAATACACTATATAGATAATTGATTAGACTCAAACTTTCAAATTAATAAGTTAGAAGAAAGATTTAGTAGGTTCTTTAAAAAATAACTCAATCCTACCCAAGAATCGGCCCATTAAGGTCCATTGGTCATGGTCCTATGGCGAAGGATTTCTGCTCAAGAACTCTCACCGATAAATCAGAGTGAGTTTAAATGAAAATGCGGAAAATTGGGGCCTTCAAATTTGAAAGCCTAAGAGCTCGCCTTTTTCCTTAATCCTATTAAGATGGCACTAAGAACATGTAAGTAATTTTCCTCTCAATATAGAGGCAGATTCGAGATTTTAAATTTATGGGTTCTCAATAAAAATAAATTTATATACAATAATAATTGGACAAAAATTGAGTATTGAAACTCTGTATATATTTTTATAAAATAATTAATTACTTTAACACAAGGCATTAAAATAAACATTACCATCATAATTGTACTTGACAACTTGTCATATTTTTAAAATGATCAAAATCGCACCGTTAAATACACTTTCAAATACTTTATTCTCTATATAACAGACTTGAATAAAAAGTTTTTTCCATTGTTGCTGTAAGGTAATATATAGATTAAAAAAACTAAAATAAATAACACAATAATATAACGGTAAAAAAGAAATGGAAAATTGTTATATTAAGGTGTTTTGATGATTTAACAAACTATGGTATAATAGGATATGGTAAAGGGACCCGATCCTTCGAGATTGCAGTTGTACAAGACAAGTTAATGGAGTGCAGCTATAAAGCTACAGAAACTGCAGTGGTAGGTGGGCACGACAGTAGAGGTGTAGAATCCTCGACCAATGGAATACTACTAGGTCGTTGTTTTTGTCTCTTTTATATATCAGACACATTGATATGAAACAACCTAGTTTTTGCAATCAAGTATATTCAAAGCAAAAGCCATGTTGTCTCAAAGAAGAACTATTCCAGCAGCAAGGGACCTGATCGAGTGTTACAGTGTCTTTGTTGCATTATGAGTTTAGTGTCTTATTCTCTTACATTTATTGTAGATCTATTCCAATGTTATAAAGGAAATTCGATCGTGTTAGTTTCCACCGATTATTAAGTTGAGTTGTCGGTTAGAGTTAGCAGACTTTTTGTTGTTGAAGTCTATATTAAATAGAGTTAATTGATATATTGTGCAATAGGGTTATTGCTTTGTGTCTTCTAATAGAGATGTTACAAGGTGTGTAAAATTAAGAGTTTAATCCTTATGATTACTGGAGTCTGTACTCGCAAGTTGCTTGAAGTTAGTGGAGTTTTTGAGAAATTCTATGTGACAGGTCGTAGTTTTTCTTCCCTTGAATAAGGAGGTTTCCACGTAAATATTTGTATTCTTTACTTTAAGTAGTTATTGTTCTTCTTACTATTAATATATTATTCTTTACTTTAAGCATTTACTGTTCTTCTTACTATTAATACAATAAAGGAACCTGATGTCTTGACTCGCAGTGAATTCGTACAAGCCATCAAAAACACTAAAAAATATAGAGAACTCACCACTTTTTCTTTGTTTTGCAGTGGCCATCAAGCAATATTAGTACTTAAAACTCTTTTAAGTTTTTTTAATTTCAAAGTTGATTTGAAATATTGAAATTTAAGTAAAGTTAATATTTTGTTAGTGGTCTATTCAGTTAACTTAGATTGTGTTTTTAAGAAAAGGAAAAAAGACAGAATATTACTCTGTAGTCTATTTTTAGTTTGTATTTTTTAAAAAAAAAAAGGAAAATGTAGAAAAACGGTAGTATTTATTATAAAATCAAGCTCAGAACAATATAACTGTCACGACCCGAGCCTACACCCTGGATGTGGCCGGCACTCGAGAACCATTGCTGGTCCCCAAGCGAATCCTCATCCTGGCTGACTACAAGCAGAAGACTAACTCAAGCATACACAAGCATCAAACTGAAAGAAATACTAAATCAACGGTGTATTAACTCTCAAAAATCTCTAAATATACTGAGTATTAAACATATGTTTTAAATAAAACATCTGAAACTGAAAGACTCTCTAAAACTGTCTATCTATGAAGTCTCTACTATATATAGACAAGTGTCGGGACAAACCCACGACTACTCAAAATGCTACTAATACCAACAACTCATAAAAACTAGAGTCCTCCGGAATCAAGGAGACCTCACTCGAAAGCTGACGAGCGGATGAAGTGATCTCAATGGACTTTTGTTGAGGATCCTAAGTACCTGCATCTGCATCTTTAATGCAGGTCGAATGACATCAGTACATTAAATGTACGAGTATGTAATATAGCTGAATGGATAAATAACTGAACTGATAGGGCTAAAAGAATACTTACCTCAACTCAACTCAATACAAAGTAATAACAAGAGATGAAAACATTTAAAGCTTCATAAATAAAAGATGTTAACTCAAGGATGTATATAAAAATACAATAAAAATACTTTTTACTCTTATTTGGGAGATTCTCTAACCGATAACCATCACTATGAGCTATATTATGATATAATGCTCGCCCACACTGCCAAAACTATCCTATACCGTGCCGGGGTATTGAACCTCTCAACTAAGTGGATCCATTAAGCTCTGCCCGAAGGCACTAAGGATTCATCTAAAAAGTATGATCCTTTACCCATGTTGGCAGACATGGTTTATGAGGATTTTGAGTTGCCTGAATTCATCCCCATATCGGTGCTCAATATTACTCCCAATAATATACTCATGCTCAAATGTATAAAACATACTCTTTCTCTGTTTGAGGTAATTACTCAAAATAACCTCTTAAAAGAGGTAACTGCTCTGAAGTATCTCTGAACTCATAAACTCTTTTAGAAATCAAAGTTTCTTTCTCAATGTAAAAGTAATACATTTGGGAATCAATTAGTTCCCTTAAACTTTACTCAAAAATTCTCTTTAAACTCTACTCAAACTCTGCTTTACTTTTTTTTAAAAATAGTTTAAAATTAATGTTTATTGTGATATGATCATTGATGACTCGGAAAGTCATACTGCATAAACATTGATGGCATATCTAGATGTCATACTCCTTACACATTGATGACATACTCGATTGTCATACTAATCATGAAACATAGTTCTCTTCTCAATGTAAAAAAATTACTTTTGGAACTATTTGTGTTTCGTTAAACTCTTGCTCAAATCTTTGTTAAAATTCTTTCTCAAACTTCTCTTACTTTCTCAAAAACTCAGTTTAAAACAAAAATGTTGGCTTTAAAAGATTCTCAAAATTTATAACTCAAAATAGGGTTCATGCTGAAATATAGACATGAACAACTCAACTCAAGGATCTAAATAACAATATAGAAAAACTCAATACTCATAACTCCACGATACTACTCATCTCAAGAATACTCAATTAATAGGGTTCATTCTGAAATATAGATATGAACGAATCAAATCTAGAATATCAATGCATAACATATAGCAATTCAATAGTTAGGAATAGAATTTCAAAAAGAATCAGGAACTCAAGAACTCAGAACTCAGAACTCAGAACTCAACATCAACTCATCTAAAAAATACTCAAATCTAAGGATAGAACCTAGATTACTCTTTAACTGATTTGAAAGTAGATGTAGGGCGTGAAGATGAACTAATCCAACACTATGATAGCCTTACATACCTGTAGTAACAAGGTTCTTGAAAAATCTTGAAGAAGAATTTGATTTGAAGCCTTGAAACCCTAGCTCGAAGGAGAACAATCAAGAAAACTTTTCTTGATGATTCTTGAATTAGTTTCTTGAAAACTCTATGGCCAAGAATTATAATTTTCATTAATGATTCATAATTGTATGAAGGAATTTGAGTTGGAAAGAATGAAATTCTTGGACAATAACTTACCTTGAAGAAGAATCTTGAAAAAGATTGAATGAATCTTGAATGGAAGTCTTATGCTTTGATTTTTGTTTAAGGTTTTGATTTAGGGTTTGAGAGAGAAGAGAATAGGAAATTAAGAAATGAAAATCTGATTGTTTTAGGACTTTTATTAGTCAAGAAATTCGTTTAGGGTTTTCTTAGAGGTAAAAAGACAAAAATGACCTTTTTAATATTTTTCCGTCGGCTAATTAGTCACTGCACTGTACCAGGTTACTAAAATGGTCATAGCTTTTTACTTGAAACTCGGAGTGTTGCGAAATTGGTGGCGTTGCAAAGAGGATTCAAATACCTTTAATGTGATAAGTTATGGGCCTCGTAACTCTTTATATTCTGAGAGATATGGATATTTGAAGTTGACCCAAGTAGAATCTTACCTCAAAACTTAATCGGTATGGAAACTTTCAACTCAACTTTGTGCTAGGGGATTTTTGTGAGCTTAATTCATGTCCAAATCTATTCTCACACTAAAGAATTGACCGTAACACCTAAGCATAATTTAAGAATCACCCGACACGATCTTATACGTAAAAGAAGAATAGTTCGGATCTTAACTTAGAAATTTTGGGGTGTTACAATAACTATAAAGAGAAGAAGACAAGTATGCAGATAAAGGAGAAAAAATTTCTTCTATTAAAGTGTGTCTTACAATGGTGAATGATATATCTATTTATAGGTTGAGAAATCAATTCAAAGGTCACCATGTTGAATGCCAACTCAGTAGATACATTGTTATCCAAAAAAGGTTTATATCACCTATGGAATACACATATATGATAAGTATATGTTTATGGATAAATTCAATGGACAATTCATTTAGTTCAATGGATTTATAACACCCCTCCTTGGATGTCCATAGATAATGTGCCTCGTTAAAACCTTGTTAGGAAAAATCCTGTGGGAAAAAATCCTAGTGAAAGAAAAAGTGTACACATATCTTTTATTATGCATTATTTGTTGCCTCATTAAAAATCTTGCCAGGAAAATTCAGTGGGGCAAAACCTCGGGCAAGGAAGAAAGATGTCCATAGATAATGTGCCAGGAAAATTCAGTGGGACACATATCTTTGAACTCATCTTGATATATCATTTTCTGGTTTCATGGATATGATGAGGCTTTGAGCTTAGCTGAATAAATTCTTGAAAATCATTTATTCGTGACCTCGTTGTTGAAAGTAAATTGCTTATTCAACTTGTTCATAGCAACAATAATCTTGTGGACACTTTCATTTGCAATTGATTGTTATTTCAACGTCTTTTTGTTGGGGAGAAGCGAAATCTTGTCAATAAACTCACTGCAAAATATTTGATCGTATATAGCAAAATTCATTAGTGTCCCAATTGGCTAATATATGGAGTTTCATCACTAAGATGTTTTTATCCTTCTCTTGAGATCAAAATTGATCTTTATTTATGTCAAGCGACCTCATAATCATTAGGATACTCAATGAATGTGATTTATCCATATAAAATCGCATCAAAACTTTTCTATGTATTTTGATTGATTGACAAATATTTCATTTGAGAAATTCTCAATTTATAGGCCAAGACAAAATTTTGTCTTACCAGAATCTTTTCATTTTAGATTTCCTTTTCAAACACTCAACAGCTTTTTATAGCTCTTTAAGAGTGTTAATGTTCAAGTCATCAACATACACAACTATTATAACAAATTTAGATCCTGACCTTTTTATTAAAATGCAAAGACAAAATAGGGTTATTTTTTGTACCCTTTCTTCCTTGATTATTTCAATTCATATGAGGATTCTTAAAGCTTTATTGAAAAAGTTTCTTTCAAACTTTTATATGTTTCAGACACTTTGATTGTTTCAAGGATTTTCATATAACCTTCATTGTCTAGCTATACATGACAATTATTCATTATATGCATTCAAATTTTATATATTGCCAGATCAAAACAAATCTCATTGCATCCACCATAAGAGAAAACATCTCCAATAATGTCAAGACTTTTGCGAAAAACCTTTATGCCCCAAGGCACAAGTCGTACTTGATATCTTATGATTATACTATCACATAATGATTCATTTGTACCCCACTAACATTATACATTGATTTATGGACTATCAGTCCAAAAAGTCACTTTTCTAAGTAAAATAAAATATACTTGAATTATACATTTTATTTGGCCAATCATTTATCTGTCCATATTATATGACATATTTGAATTCAAGATCCTCGTCACCATTTATATGATTGAGCCTACTTCATATCAAAGATACGGTCGACAGTTATTTGATATCGATTCCAATATGACATAACTTATCGAGATCTCTTCATATTTCATCATTTCAGGTACCTGAACCTTTGTCAAGGTTTTATGAACTGTTATGTCATCATTCTCCTTTAAAGCACTTGCCTCATTATCATGACCATCTTGATAATTTGCTCCTCTCCTTCCTCAAGAAATTTTACATTTGGAATCGATTGGTCTACCACGCTTCAGGCGTATCATAGACTCTTACATAATTTTCAGTTGTCAATCATCTCTCCCCTTGATGTTAGAAAATCTAACATTCATCCCAACCTCATTTGGGGATTCATCTTTGTGCGTGGTGGACCAATTAAATCATAACTGCACATTCAATGTTTTAAATGAAAATTATTTGGTTCCTGACCCTGAACCAATTTTGATATGAGAACCTTGTTAGCTTGATGCGTACAAGTGTTGCTATATATTATATAAATTCATCTCGTACTAAATTTCTTTTGGGAGATTTGTTCTCGTAACCATTGGTTTAGTTATAATTTGAGGCATATAATTTCTGCTAAACCAACCAGCATAATCAACACAATTTTATAGTTTGAAACTATACTCGTAATTTAATAATTCGAGCTAACAACCTTAGAAAAATCAAATTGTAAGTTGATAACAAACGCATATGTAACCATAGCATAGATGCATCTATTAAACAGAGAAGGGCCTAAAATATCCCTCAACTATTTGAATTGGTACAAAACTACCCTTCATCCACCTTTTGGCTCCCAAATACCCCTGACGTCAACCTTTTGGCTTAAAAATACCCTTGATATTAACCCTTTGACTCATATCTGCCCTTATTTCTAACAACTTCCCAAAATAATTAAAATCACTAAATATTTATTATTATGTTACCTAAGTTGATTTGTCCAAATTTAAACCCTTCTCAAATAAATAATAAAAATCACATATGATTCATATTTTGACCCGATATGCTTGAAAATAGTTTCAAAAAATTATTAATTTCATGATATCTTTCTATTGACCTATTTTAAATAAACCCCAATTTATTATAATCCAATTCATAACAGGGGATTCAACAAAAAATCATATTCGCCTCGTCTGATTGTCTAACAAAAAAAGATTATTATTTTTATAAATATAAAATTTTCTATCAATTATCCAATTGCCTTGTTCCTTGATGGGCGAATGAAATGAGATGATTTAGACAAGTTTCGAATGTGAATTTTGCAATTATAGGTCTACTTTTCATGTGTATAGGATGTTCATTTCATTTGTTGAACATGATTTGTGAAAGAGGCCAACAAGAATGCTAATGGAAGAAAAAAAATAAAGAACAAAAATTGAGTGGCTGCCTTTCCACGCAACCAGCAGCGCGCCTGCGTGAAATCCAAGTTGTTCACACAATTCTTCTTTTCTTTCCATTTGCTCTTGCTTCTTTGCCTTGTATCCATGCTTCCCACTCCGCGCTTTCTTCCATAGACTCCATTTTTCTTCAAAAACTCCTGCATAATCTAATCACATGTCTTAGTGCACAATCATTACAAGTTACTCAAAACATATCACATAGTTTAAACATTATTCTTAAACAAAAGACTAATATGGGCAATATTTGACAAACCGACATATAAATATGCCTAAGATCACCACCCCACACATAAACTCTTGTTCGTCCTCGAACAAACTTTTCACTATCACCTTTATATCACTACCTTTGAACTTATCTACCAGCCTCAAAATCAACCAAACATATTTAATCATGCTTTTGTAGTACACACTTTATGCAACATTCAACATTGTTAAACACTTTATACTAGCCTACCTATCAACAACATATAACCTCAAAGAATGACTCTTTTTCATAATTTCGGGCTAATGCAATCATATAAGAACACACCAAACAACAATATACCCAACATGTGTCATGGATGCCCTCACAAATTTTTGGTATAGGCTTCACTCCTACAAACATTATGTTCGCACATTTATGTCAATACAAGGCCCTTTTTCACAAAATTTTCCACTCACTCTCCAAAAGAAGTTCACACATATCATAACATGCCATAAGTTTGCCCGTAGTGTACATCAATTTTCACAAAGTATTCACCATGGAATCAAGAGGACTTGCATTTGGTTGTAATGTCAGCTTAAGGTAAGGGAGGATACGTTTAGGCTATAATTAGTGACTAGTCCTCCCTAATGCACATGTTTTATTTTACGACATACTTCTTCATCCATTTCTTCTTCCCTTGTGGTACACCCCTCACTAGACTCCTTCATGTTTCAAGTGTTGCCCCTTTTTTTCATTTAAGCACTTGTTTATTATTATTCATGATATTTTTTTTTTCACAATATGTTCTCTTTTCTTTTCTTTTTTCTCTTTTTTTTTCTTTTTCCAAGTGCCTTTTCATTATGAGATCATGGGCCAATTCACCTCTTTTCATTAACTTCACCACACTAACAAGCATTTTCACCCGTACTAACTTCTATCATTTCTTACACAATCACTTCATAACGTAGTGCATTAAGGACCAACTATTGGAATCAAAGAAGTCTTGGTATCAATAAAAGGGATTCGGCTCAATATGTAGTTTAATCAAATAAATTAGTGGCTAAAAAGGCTCAATGAGGCTAACTAGGGATAATTCATTTGGAGGCACACAAAAGAGTCAGAATTGGCTATTCAAATAATTGCCTCAATCACTTTCCTTAAGTCCTACAAGTTACTCATTTAAGCACACACGGGGCAAATTCTAGCGATCTATCAATGCATGAACTAAGCAATCACTTTCCACACATGGCATCACAACACAAGTAAGGATACAGTCACTATTTAGCATGCTTACATAAATCACATTACGGTGTTTCCACACAATTAAGCCCAAATTTTATTTTTTTTTAATTCAGAGTCTGAACAAAGAGCTTATGGTTGTTTTAAGGTTGAAAAGTTCTTTCAAGTTGCATACAAGTCGGACTACCCATGATGTCTGGCTAAGTCTCAAGACAAGGTGTCAAAGTACCAAAAGGTCGATTTCTCACACACTACTACTCCTAGTGACTAATTTTCCCTTAAGACGGTCGTCATCCATCCATCATTGGGAACTGTCACTCCTATGACAACTCTAAGACTCAATCAAACTAAAACCAAAAAATACTAGTCCTAATCAGTTCAAAGGGACTATCCTCAGGAAAAGTACCGAAAACAAAAGTCGAAGAATCCACCTAAAAATACAAAAAGACTCGATAAAGCAATAAAAATATTTACAATGAAGTTCATCTCCCACCCTACACTTAAATATAGCACTGTCCCCAGTGCGCAAAGTAAAACAAGGTAGAGTTAGAGAGACTCCCTTAGGCCTCTAGGCCTCGTCGTCGTCACCATCACAACCATCTGCCACAGACGTGGCACCATCAACTACCATCAAAGTCGTATCGGCTGTATCTCCCTCATCATCATCATCCTCATCGAGCTCCTCATCCACAGTGGCTTCATCGTCGTCTAACGGCTCTTGAAAATCTAGGCCCATCCGACACATATACATGGCACTATCCGTCAGTGGATAACGCTCAGCCAACTCCTCCATCTCTTTCTCGGTCACCGAACGACCTCCAATGCGAAGTTGCAACTCCGTCATTCCAAACATTCGTGCCATCCAGCTATCATCTCTAGCCTGTTGGTCAGCAGTAGATAGGACAGGCCTGTGGGACACATCCAAAGCTTTAGTACGCGAAACATCAACAAGGCTACTCACTAGGTATGGGGCCCTCGCTTGGTCCATGTCAATAGGTTCCTCCTCAATACCTTCGGCCCTCAGAAACCGAGTCATCAAACCACCATAACAATAGCGCCACCTTTTATTATTCCGGAACTTCATCATATTCTGACGAAGTACCACCCCAACATTGATTGGCATTCCTTTCATGAGCATGTAAATTAGGACCACACGGTCCCTAGTCACCTCAGAAGTGTGTTTGCATGGTAGCAACACACTACTCACGATCTTGAGCCACACTCGGGCTTCTTGATTTAAATGTGCATAGTAGAGTGTGGCGTGCCTCCCGGTGTCCTTGCTTCTCTCCCACCTCGCCGTGGAGTCAACCCCACACAATGTATGTCGAATCTCTCTATATGGGGGAGTTTCTTTCTATTGATTATACGCAGCAGCATCACAATGAGGGGTCCCCAAAAATGCATTAAGTATTCTTGAAGTAAATCGGACCGTTTTCCCCCGGACTTCAACCGAATGACTATGCCTCATTTCCGTTATCCAATTAGCATAAAATTCCCTCACAAGAGTGAGGCTACAATCTCCTTGATTCACAAATATGAACTGCAGCCCCAAATTATAAATAATTTCATGAATGCGGGGGGATTCCACTTGTAAACGTACCTCATTCACGTGTTCATCTCCAAGGTATTTTGCCTCCTTCTGGCTCTCAAACCAGTCCTCACCATGACGCTCCACCTCCTGCTTACCGAATTTCCTAGACGGAAAATTTAGACTAGTTATCCCGACGGTGTTTCCCTTCCCAGAACGCTTGCTTCCCGACCCAACTTCCAAAATTTTTCCTTTGGGTGCCATTAGAGCTAGAATAGAAAAGAACAGAAAGAAAGAAAGAAAAATTTGGGGTAAGGGTAGGGGGGTAGAATTTTGGGCAGTAGGGGTTACGGGTATTTGGGTTTGGAATTTTCTTGAAGGTTTGTTGGTTTTGAGGGTTGTGGATGGCTGAATATTGTTTGAAAGAAGCTTTGGTGGAAGATTAATGGTGGATTTGGGGAAGAAAGTGTTTGAGAAGAAGAGAAAAATTTGTCGGAAAGTTGATAGAAAGAGGAGAAGGGTCGAGTATGGAGTATTGTAGAGAGAGGAAGTGAGATAGAAATTTAGTGGGTTTAGGAATTAAAAAGGGGGAAATTCGATATTGATTCGGGTATTAGGGTGTTTGGGCTGACCCGCCTGAATTTTGTTTTTGGCCTTGGACGTGATAGGGGCGTTGTGCTCCATGGCTGCGCCTGAAAACATGGTGGCGCAAGGCGCCATCAGTGCGCCTGCATGGACGTTCTGAAGTTTGCTGGTGGCGCTGAGCGCTGGAAGTGCGCCAGACCTACAGGCTGGCTGGTGTAGCGCGCCGCGAAGGCGCCACTGAAGGTGTTCTGTATTTCTGAGCGAGGCGCAGGGCGCCATCAGTGCGCCCAGAAGCACGTGTAGCAGTTCGGACATTGGCGTAGTACTTTGCCAGTGCGCCTGACCTGCAAGTCCTTGGTGTAGCGCGCCTGGGACTCGCCCTCAAGGGCGTTCTGAAGTTCACGCCCTGGCGTGGCGCGCCAACAGTGCGCCTGCCAGCCAAGGTTCATTTTTTCTTCGATTTTTGTTCAACTTATTTAGTATACCTGCATCAAGAACATCCCATATTAGAAAAATTGTGGGTTGCCTCCCACCTAGCGCCTTAGTTTCGATCGTGGCACGACACATCTTTTTGTATTTTCCTCGTTTATAGATCCTAACTATGACAATTGAATTAAAAATCAACTACAGTCCTACCAAACTAAAAAAAATGCAACTAAAACCTAGAAAAATTAAACTACCTGAAAATTTAAAAATCAAACTAAAGCAAGAATTAACTAATTATTACAAATTTTCATGGGTTGCCTCCCGTGAAGCGCCTAGTTTAACATCGCGGCTCGACCCAGCTTGGATCATTCATCATTTAGCTCAAGAGCTTCACGATCTTGATCCGTATCCTCTCCAAAATAATGCTTGACCCTTTGCCCATTCACTAAGAACGAAGGGCCAATTTTGTCTTTAAGCTCTACCGCGCCATGTTGAGTCATCCTCACCACTTCAAATGGTCCACTCCATTTCGATCTTAATTTTCCGAGGAACAACCTAAGTCTAGAGTTAAAGAGTAGTACCTTTTGCCCTGGAGTGAAAGTGCGAGGAATTATGTGCTTATCATGCCATCTCTTGGTCTTCTCTTTGTAAATTTTTGCATCCTCATAAGCATGGAGCCTAAACTCCTCAAGTTCATGCAATTGATCAATTCTCTTTTTACTGGCTAGCTCAGGATCAAGATTCAACTTCTTTATATCCCAATATGCTTGGTGCTCTAGCTCTACTGAAAAATGTCATCCTTTGCCGAACACCATGTGATAGGGAGAAGTCCCTATAGGTGTTTTGTATGCAGTCCGATATGCCCATAATGCATCATCAAGGTTCTCAGACCAGTCTTTGCGCTGTGCATTCACCATTTTCTGTAGTATCTGTTTCACCTCACGATTCGAAACTTCAACTTGACCACTAGTTTGTGGGTGATAAGCTGTAGCTACTTTATGTCGTATACCATACTTAGCAAGAAGATTCTTCACTAGATGGTTAATGAAGTGCTTACCCCCATCACTTATGATTGCACTTGGAGTGCGAAATCGCGTGAAAATGTGCTTCTTGATGAATTTGATCACCACTCTTGAGTCATTCGTGGGAAGAGCTACAGCCTCAACCCATTTAGACACATAATCAATGGCCACAAGAATATATTGGTTTCCACTCGATGGTGGGAAGGGACCCATGAAGTCAATACCCCACACATCAAAGATTTCCACCTCAAGAATATTATTTAGGGGCATCTCATGTCTTCTCGATATCGTGCCCAACCTTTGGCACTTATCACACCCCTTCACATAAGCTATGGAATCTTTAAAAAGAGAGGGCCAAAAGAAGCCGGATTGCAATACCTTGTGAGCAGTACGCTCTCCTCTATGGTGCCCTCCATAAGGACTTGCATGACAACTCTGGAGCACTTGCTTGACCTCACTCTCCGGAATGCATCACCTTACCATTTGGTCCACTCCTTGTTTGAACAAGAATGGCTCGTCCCATATATAGAATTTAGCATCATGCATCAGCTTCTTTCTTTGTTGGGTTGTTGCGCTAGGTGGAAACACTCCACTCACCAAGAGATTCGCAATGTCCGCATACCAAGGCACTTGGGAGATATCCAGAGCCATCAACTGCTCATTCGGAAACTCTTCACGTATTTGTTCCCCTTCATGCACATGAGAGAAATCTTCTAACCTTGACAGATGATCGGTGATCAAATTTTCAGTACCCTTTCGGTCTTTGATCTCAAGGTCGAACTCTTGGAGAAGCAATATCCACCGAATTAGTCTCGGCTTAGCATCCTTTTTGTTGAATAGGTACCTAATAGCTGCATGGTCAGTATAAACAATAACTTTGGTACCTAACAAATATGATCTGAACTTGTCGAAGGAGAACAATAGAGCAAGCATCTCCTTCTCAGTCACTATGTAATTAGCTTGAGCAGTATCAAGGGTCTTGCTCGCATAATAGATTGAATGGAACACTTTACCTTGTCTCTGTCACAATATTGCACCCACTACTACATCGCTCGCATCACACATGAGTTCAAATGGCAGCTCCCAATTAAGAGCAATCAAGATAGGAGCTTTAATTAAGTTCCGCTTCAACTCCTCAAATGCCTTTAAGCAACTTTCATTGAACTAGAATTTCACCTCTTTTTTCAAAAGACTGCACATGAGTCTAGCAATCTTGGAAAAATCCTTGATGAATCTCTGGTAAAAACTTGTTTGTCCTAAGAAGGTTCTCACCCCTTTTACAGAAATATGAGGGGGCAATTTTTCAATAACTTCCACCTTCGCTCTATCTACTTCGAGTCCCTGCTTAGACACTTTATGACCTAAAACTATGCCTTCTCGGACCAAGAAGTGACACTTTTCCCAATTAAGCACTAGATTAGTGTCTTCACAACAAGCAAGTACTTTATCAAGGTTTCGAAGACATACCTCAAAAGACCTCCCAAAGACGGAGAAGTCATCCATGAATACTTCTACAAAGTCCTCCACCATATCATGGAAAATGACCATCATGCACCTCTGGAATGTGGCAGGAGCATTGCAAAGCCCAAATGGCATGCGCTTGAACGCATACGTGCCATAGGAACATGTGAAAGTAGTCTTCTCTTGATCCTCAGGTGCGATCAAAATCTGATTATATCCAGAATACCCATCCAAGAAGAAATAATACTCATGCCCTGCTAAACGGTCAATCATTTGATCAATAAAAGGGACAGGGTAGTGATCCTTCCTTGTGGCATCATTCAACTTCCGGTAATCCATGCAGATTCTCCATCTGGTGACAGTTTTTGTTGGGATCAACTCATTCTTATCATTTTTCACTACTGTCATCCCTCATTTTTTTGGTACACACTGCACTGGACTTACCCATTTGCTATATGAGATAGGATACACAATTCCTGCATGTAACCATTTAATAACTTCTTTCTTTACAACCTCCTTCATCAAAGGATTTAGCCGGCGTTGGTGTTGTGCACTTGGTTTATGGTCTTCCTCCATGTAGATTCGGTGCATGCACAATTCCAGACTAATTCCATGAATATCCGACATTTGCCAGCTTATTGCTTTCTTCCTTTTCTTCAATATCTTCAAAGCCGCATCAACCTATGCTTCAAACAATTTTGCAGAAAGTATAATCGGTAAAGTTTCATTAGCACCAAGATATGCATACCTCAAGTGTGACGGAAGAGATTTTAACTCCAGCTTTGGTGCTTCTTCAATCGAGGGTTTGGGAGGAGGACCCAACACTCGATCTAATGGTTCCACTAGACCATTTCGTGAACCAACTAGCACTACATTAAGACAAGTAGCCAGTTCTTGTACTTCTGCATCTCCATCTATGTCATGCCCTACCAAAACTCTTTCCAAGGGATCCTTGGGAGTTATGCAATGCGATTCTACGGCAAGGTCTACTACTATAATGGCAGACAACTCCTCATAGACAGAAGGCAACTTCAAGGCGCGATAGACATCAAACACTTCCACCTTATCATGAGCTCTCATAGTCAACTACCCAGCTGCTGCATCTATCAATGCTCACCCCGTAGCTAGGAATGGCATCCCAAAATAAATGGAACTTCAGGGTCGGCTCAAAATTGAGGACAACAAAGTCCACAGGAAAGATCAGCGACCCAACTTGCATCAAGACATCTTCTACTATTCCTTCCGGCTTTGCCACCGACCTATCGGCCAATTGGAGGATGATTGTGGTTGGTTTTGGACTACCCAACCCAAGTTTATTGTATAAGATGCCGGCATGAGGTTTATACTAGCACCCAAATCACACAAGCCTCGGGCATAAACACTTTGGCCAATGGTGATTTGGACCGTGAAGCTACCTGGATCTTTCAACTTTTTAGGTAGTCTATTCTGAATTCTTGAACTGCACTCCTCCGTGAGAGACACTGTTTCATACTCCATCAATCTCCTTTTATTCGCCACTATCTCCTTCACATACTTGGCGTACTTAGGAATTCCCTGCAAAATATCAACCAAAGGCAGATTAATGTGAACTTGTTTAAGGAGAGACAGAAACTTACCGAAGCATTCATCTTCATTTTGCTTTTTGAACTTTTGTGGAAAAGGAGGGGTGGTTTTATTTGATGAACAACCCTCTCAACATTCGCATCTTGAACCACTTCTTCGGGTTTCTTTTCTTCTCTCACCCCCTCAGAACTTCTCTTCTTTGGAGCTAGTTCCTCCAGTTGTAATCCACTTCTTGTGCTCACCGCATATAGTTGCCTTGGGTTAGGATCCGTGTCACCCGGAAGACCTCAAGGAGGACGCACATTGACTGCATTAGCCAATTGTGTGAACTGCCTTTCTAGATTTTTCTGCGCTAACTGGGTGCTTCTCAACTCTTCTCCCAACTTCCTATAGTGTTCTTCATTTTTGTTGTTGATTTCTGTACTTAGCTTTTGGAGCAGCTCCTCATTAGTCATGCCCCCTTGCTTCGCACCTTGATTATTTGGCTGTTGAAATTGTTGTCCATTACCTTGTAGTCGGTATTGGTTCTGCCCTTGAGCCTGATTTTGGTGTTGATTCTGATTTCCACACCCATGAGAAGTTGGGGTGGTTCCTCCAACTTGAGTTATACGTCTTCCCATAATTCTGCGTACTTCCACCTCTTTGGGCATTCCCCAGATAGTTCACAGAGTCTGGGTTTTCACCGCAGAAATCAGACACATGGTCTCCACTTCCGCAAACTTCACACCATCCGTGCGGTTGGTGTACAATATTTACATGTGCTTGTTATTGCCCGACTGATAACTTCTTGAGCTACGTGGTGAAGTTAGTTGCGAGCGCATCCAATTTTGCATTCAGTGCAGTTAATTGATCCACTTCCAAAACACCTGCAGCCTTTGATGTTGTGCTCCTTTGCGTATCACCATTCTAATCCGGGTTGCTTTCAGACATTTTGTCCAAGAGCTCCACTAACTCATCATAGGTCTTCTCAAGAGCTTGCCCACCTGCTGCAGTATTCAATAGTACCCTAGAATTATATTCAAGGTATTCAATAAAGGTATGAGCTAATACCTCATTTGCCTGATAATGATGTGGACACGCAAGAAATAATTGTTTAAATCTATCCTAGGCTTGGTACATGTTCTCTCTGCTTCTCTTCTTGAAACTCAATATTTCACTTCTCAGTTTTGCAGTTCTACCTGAGGGGAAGAATCGATTAATTAACTTCTTTGATAACTGATCACATGTGGTGATAGAGTTGGGAGGCTCAGAGTCTAACCATCGCCTCGCTTCTCCCAAAAGTGAAAATGGGAACAAGGTCAATCGCACATAATCAGTTGATACCCCATGTGGAATATAAGTGTTGGTTATCTCCAGAAAACCTCTGAGGTGCACTTGGGGATTTTCATGGGGTAGGACAGTGAATTGTCCATTAGTATGGAGAAGATGCACCATGGATTGTTTCAACTCAAATCTTCCACCTGGTGGTGGTTTCCGTATGCTCGAGGTCATACTGGTGGTGAGTGGGACTGCCACGTCATGAACTGGCCTTGGAGCTATCAGTGCAGGTATCTCCATGTGTTCTCTTTCCACGTGTTCTCCATAATCGTCAACCGAGTTTTCGTTCCGATTTTCTGGGAGATCTAGTCCTAATTCCCGTTGTCGTCCAAGATTAGCCAGCTTTCTTCGTTGTCGAAAGGCTCGTTCAGGTTCGTCGTTTGGTTCAACAAGATCACCTTTGCGAGCCAGACTTCAGATCCTAATTGCCTGCAATACATAATAGCTAAGATCAAGTTATTAGCACTTCGAACAATAACTAGTAGACTTAAAGGAATTAAATATGAATTAATTTCTAAGTCCCCGGCAGCGGCGCCAAAAACTTGTTGCTCCCAAATGCACACGCAAGTGCACGTGGTCGCAGAAGTAATAAATTGCTCTTTTAGAACCGGGTTGTCGTACCCAAGGGACTTATGATCAATGTATATCAATTCAATTAAATCTACAATTTAAAGAACGTATTAACGATATGGTTTTGATTGCTACTACTAAGAACAATTTAATTATTAAACTAACTAACAGAGCTAACTATAATTTCGGTGTTTTAATCAATTAAGGGACAAATCCAGGGCTGCAGCATGCTTTGGGTTTCATGTATCACATCTCATGCAAAGAATCAATTTTAGTTATCACATTACTGATTTACAGGGTTAATGTTATGATCATGATCTCTCGACCTCTAATCGCCTACTCCAACTAGTTGTCTAACTACATCGTTGAGCGAGGATAGGCAGTCCTAATTGACAAGCATTTATATTTCATCCTGTTTCGTAACCAAGCTAGGTGTTCGTCCGGGCGTCACTCCTAAACACAAATCTAATCAAAGTTAGAACAAGCTCTTTACATTCTCTGGTCTATCTATCTCTTTATCTCTCGAGTCCAAGAATAGACAATAGATTTATTTCTATGGTGGCCTAGCATGAAATACTAAAACAAGAATGTAAAAGTAATGTATATGATAACCAATAATCAATTCAAAGCAATTCGATGTTCAACAATAACCCGTAACTACAGCCCCAGAACAAGGGCGTTTAGCCACTCATAATATTCATAAACTCAAAAACAATAAGTTTCATAAAATTCAAACCTAAAGAAGAAATAGAGAATTGAAACCAAAGATGAATTGTAATCCCTTGCTCTTGCACACCAAAAAGAAATAGCTAACCCCTTAAAAAATAACCCTAGGGTCCTATATATAGAGTTCCCACAAATAATTTTCCTAATTTAGACCAAAATAGGAGTCCTATTTAAAACATTTTTTGCTGAAAATTTCGGACCAAGGCTGGCGTGGGGCGCCAGCATAGCCCCAGAGCACTGCTTCAGTAGTTTACTGCCTGGCGTAGGGCGCCAGCAGTACGCCAGAAATTTTCCTCTGAAGTTTTGGGCCTGGCGTGGGGCGCCAGCAGTACGCCAAGGCTGCCAGGCCCAATTCTTCTCTTCTTTCCATTTGCTCTTGCTTCCTTGCCTTGTATCCATGCTTCCCGCTTCGCGCTTTCTTCCATAGACTCCATTTTTCTTCAAGAACTCCTGCATAATCTAATCACATGTCTTAGTGCACAATCATTGCAAGTTAGTCAAAACATAACACATAGTTTAAAGATTATTCTTAAACATAAGACTAATATGGGCAATATTTGACAAACCAGCATATAAATATGCCTAAGATCACATAAGATGATTAAATATTACTTGAGCAATTAAATTTAGTGGTAAAACTATAATGATGTTCAACTTTATCGTTTGATTGATTATTTTTATATATATTTCAATGACATATAATTTATATGTGAATATAAGTGATGTCGGCTAGCTAGAAATACTTAACGTCTAGTAGTTTTTTGTTATGTATCTTTAAGAAATTGTAGCTTCCATCTTTTTAAGGTTCAATCAATTCAATCAATATGTGGTGTAAGGTTGCGAATAAGTAATATTTCCATTATCCCAATTTAATTAGTTCGAATTCTACAAGCAAAAAGTGTCATATAAATTTAGATTGAAGGAATAGTTATTTGCGATATGGATACTTAGTAATTACTGACACTAAATTTTTTATTGAAATCATAATTATATGTATGTGATCCTTTGTCTGATTTAAAATTATAACTCTTTTCATTTGAAAACAAAATATTGTTATAATGTATGATTATAAGGGAAAAAGGTCTGAAATATATCCGAACTTTGACCGAAATTGCTGTAACAATCCTAAACTTTGGGCAAGATCTATTACCTCCCTGCACTATTTAATAGTGTATTTTAAAGATATATAAGTATCCAGCTGGACAAGTTACTAATTATAATGATGCAATATTTATGATGTCCACGTGGCCACCTATATACCTTTAAAACACAATATTAAATAGTGCAGGGGTAATAGGTCCTGCCCAAAGTTTGGAATTGTTATAGCAATTTCAGTCAAAGTTCAGATATATTTCGAACCCTTTTCCCTAAGTATAATCATATAATCAAACATAACATATAATTAAGCGCATGTGAAATCTAACATCTTTTAGGTACAATATAGGCTAATATTTCAAGAAATTTCCAGTTTATATGTTAAACTCATATAGTAATAGAAAATGAGTTTAAGATAGACCAAACAACAAATTGCATAAAAAAATTGACTTGGTGATTTAATCCCTAATCAGGATGAATCACTTACTATTTTGTATTCATTGAGAGAGTGTCTGGACATTATACAATTGCATTGCCCTCTTGTGTATTCTGCAAATTTTAACTTTTCAATTGTTGATATAAAATGAAGGGAAAAGGCAGAATGATTAGAAAAAAGTAGATAGTTTTTTTTAACAATAATGTTGGGTATTAATTGCCCTGAATTTCTTATCATAAATAGGTTTTTCTTTTCCTAAAAGGAAAACATAAAGTTTCCATATTTGGCTAGTCCTTTTCTTGTAAGAAATGATTTAGGACTCTATAAATAGAGGCTCGTTCCTTCTAACTTAATCAACATTCACAATGTAGTCCTAGGAGTTTTGAGAGTTTTGGTTAGGGGGGAGAATTTGTGGGACACAAGAGATACGTTATCGCTTGTGTGAACCTCCTTGTATTCCGAGTGAATTGGTTGAGGTTGCTTCTCTCTATATTTTGTACTCTCATGTTTATATTGTGTATTGCTCATCTCCTTTGTGGATGTAGGTCAGTTGACTGAACCACGTTAAATCTTTGTGTCTTTTGGTATATTTCTCGTTTGTCTTCTTACTCATGGTCTTTCAAGGTTTGCTTTGCTAGCTTCCGCATGGTACCTGATTATTTTTTATCCTAGCAAGTGGTATCAGAGTCAGGTTCACAGGTTTAATGATGAAGCCAGGTTCAGTGGTTCGATAGTGCAATGGTTGAACCAGGTTAGAATCGGGTGTTCATCTTGGCGGGTGTAGTTCTAGCCACAACCTATTTGACAGTAATGAAAATTTTGTTGGAGAAATTATTTCAGAGAAGTTCTCTGTGTCGAGACATAGATATGATGAAGGATATTTTGGAGAGGAGATGCAGTTGTTGAAAATTATGTGAAGAAGGTGGAGAAAATTTTTTTTTTGGTCAGAAATTCAGGCCAAGGGGGAGATTTGTTGGGTATTAATTGCCTTGAGTTTCTTACCATAAATAGGTTTTCCTTTTCCTAAAAGGAAAACATAAAGTCTCCATATTTGGCTAGTCTTTTTCTTGTAGGAAAAGGTTTAGGACTCTATAAATAGATGTTCGTTCCTTCTAACTTAATCATCATTCACAATGTAGTCATAGGGGTTTTGAGAGTTTTGGTTAGGGAGGAGAATTTATGGGACACAAGTGATACGTTATCGCTTGTGTGAACCTCCTTGTATTCCAAGTGAATTGGTTGAGGTTGTTTCTCTCTATATTTTGTACTCTCATGTTTATATAGTGAATTGCTCATCTCCTTTGTGGATGTAGGTCAGTTGACTGAACCACGTTAAATCTTTGTGTCTTTTGGTATATTTCTCGTTTGTCTTCTTACTCATGGTCTTTCGATGTTTGCTTTGCTAGCTTCCGCATGACACCTGATTATTTTTGGTCCTAACAAATAAAGAAGAGATACTGTGAATAAATGTCAAAAACTTACCTTTTATAGGCCTAATTGTTAAAATATTGTGTGAAATTCAATTTACCTTCAAAATACTTACTAATATAAATTTGAATTCGTATTTTAAAATATGTATATCTAAATTAAAGATCAAAATATAAGATATTAAGAAGCATAAAAGAAGAAAGTGAAAACAGAATAAATCATAGCTAAAATAATTATCAAAGAATTCGAAAAGATGAGGATTTGAAAAGTAAAACTTACCTATAATATTATATCTGAAGAATTCCCCGTAACTATGACAACTCGTATATTCCTCAATAAAAAATAATAATAATTAAGAAAAAAAGGAAGAGATTAGAGAAAATTAAATCAGCCAAAATTCTTACTGGAAAAGATCAACAAACAAAATCAGTCCTTTTCCTTAATATGAATATGATGCATTGAGGTTTTGCATTGAAAACCAACTCAAAACTCACGTTTGTGATAGCAATTTCCCATGGACTCACTTTTAATAGTATCTAATAGTACATTACACAGTCACTTAAATAACATTAACTTTTAGACATTCCAAAAGTTACTGTTACATTTCTAAAATACATGCATCATCAAAAGTTATTAAATAAAGGGCAAATCAAAGGTCGCTAATATTTGGGTTGTTTCCATGTATTTTGTTCCTTTTTTTTTTGGTTATTTATAATACTCCCCCCATTTCAAATTAATTGAATTGTTGAAGTGTTTCACACATTCTAAAAAAAGGAAGATTAAGACATAAATTAGACATAGCTTTCCATTTTTATCCTTATTAATTATTGTTAAATTTATGATTAAAATAACTAAACATTAATTATAATAACTAGTAATTCCAATACTAACCAATCAAGGGTAAAATTGGAAGAATATTCTAAAAGTAGTTTTGAAGATTGAACAATTAAGTTAATTTGAAAAATGAAAAATGTCTCAAGAATTCAATTAATTTGAAATGGAGGGTGTAAGTTTTATCTTTTTGATATGATTAATATTTAATTAAATGAATAATATATGATATGATGATATGAATATGAATTAGTATTTAATTAGATTGTAGTTTAGTGGAGGGGCAAAATGGTAATCCAACTTTGAAGGTAGGAGCTTCCCACTTTTAATAATATATGATATTTAATTCACTATGGAATCCAAAAGTAGGTCAATCATATGAGCCCATGTATTAAGTAATTTTAAATTACTTTAACGTAGAAGGACCTAAAATACCCTTAAACTATGAGATTGGGTATAATATTGTCCTCCATCCACCTTTTGAGTGTGAGCCGTTAGAAATAAGTGTATTTTTGAGCAAAAGAATTGACGTTTGGGGTATTTTGGGGCCGAAAGGTTGACGGAGGTGTAGTTTTGTACCAATTCAAATAGTTGAGGGACATTTAAGGCCTTTCTCCGTGTATTAAACCATAATGGTAAACGGTCCACATGGCAGGTGAACGGATTCATATTCACCTTTTTATATATTTCAAATAATTTTAGGGAATACAATCTCAACCTTAGCTGGTACAATGATAATTTATCATGAGAATAAGCAACACATTAGAATTCTTGAAGAATCTTTTATTTCTTCAACATATAACCACGTGAATTCTTAATTTATTTTATGTCACATTTGAATCGAATGACCAACCGGTCATACCAACTGATCTTTATTCTAGTAAACTTCCAGTTTACTTTTACATGTGATCTATCATCATGTTCATGTTATATACAACAAATAAGAGGAAAAGGCGGGTTACTTTTTATATAAATATTTATAACCCGCTTCGGTTGTCGTAATATGAAGATATTAAATCTTCCCGTAATTTATAGTCTCAATATAATAATTTTCCTTTTCAATTCCTTCGAAACCTAGAAAGTTTCTTTTGAGACATACTACAACCCCAATATTATTCCTCCGATAGTACAACAATATCTCTTTAGAGCTTACAATTAATTTTGTGTACTATCACATATTCCATGACACCATCCGTATGGTGAACATCTCCTCAAGGAGAAAATTAAATTATTATTGTCATGGTCAAAATTATTACAGGCAAGACATGTTTCTTGTTTTACTTTTACCGTACCATAGGTACACAATCAATAACAAATTTGAAATGCCACACAATAATATTATTTTGGTCATAACCACAACCTTTATAGGCAAGAATTACTTCTTTATT
Source organism: Solanum appendiculatum (assembly GCA_018342035.1). Lineage (NCBI taxonomy): Eukaryota > Viridiplantae > Streptophyta > Magnoliopsida > Solanales > Solanaceae > Solanum > Solanum appendiculatum. Next base: position 39,453 of record JAGDQO010001237.1, on the reverse strand, counting down.
TGCCCTTTTGATAGTTCACAACATACCATAATATTTATGACGTACAAACGTACACGGCCATTGATCATTTATGCCAAATAAAATTTATTTATTTCTCTCTAACCTCCCATAGAGGTGAGTTGTGACATATATCCAACTCATAATATTTTTATCATATCTTGACTCATTCACTTTCAGAATAGTCGAGCTTTCATGATTCTTATCACAAGTCACATTCTTTTCAAGGAATGGACCAATCATTTGTATGTTCTTCATAAATTTGCATTATAAGTTCATTGTTATGCCTTTGAAATTTATTATTTTTGCATGAAACACCTCAACATCACTTTGAAAGGTCAAGTGTACCACCACTTTATCTTCCTTTCTTTTGATGGAGGATTTATAAATTTATTAAATTATTAGGTCACACAACAACCACGGGTCCAATAACCTTTCATACCATTTTGATGATAAAAATTACCTTCTCATTTTGAAGGACTATTTAGAGAACCCATATTGTTCTTCCTTTTATAATTACCACAATGATTACTATTATAGTTTTTGTGCCTCCACGTCTATATTCATACATTTAACCACTTGTCTTCTTTCAGACATATTATACTGCTGCCACATTCACATAAGAGAATGGAGCAAATCAATTGGACGGATTTCATGACTTTTAGTCAAAAGTATATTATTTTGCCTTTGTCATCATCACATCATCAAATAGACCATTGAGATTGAAACTCAACGTCTTACCCATATAAAGGTGTATTAAGCCATAATTTGTTAGGACTTGAATCCAATATTTTATCATCATAATGCATCGAAACTTTAACCCGATGTCTTATCCTTCAGGTGCGATGAAATTGAATTCACCATCTTACCCTCAACCAATAACATAATAAATCAAAGTGCATTAAGACATATCCCCAAGTCTTTAAAATATACATATATGAACAAGATATATATGAAATATAACCATTCTTGTAATTACATATTTTGTGAACTCTGTTTTAATATAAGAAATTCAACCTAAAGAGTTATTGCAGAATAAATTTTATGTATTGATAATCATAACTAAAGTAGTAGCGACACAGAATAATTGCGTAAAATTATTTATAATAGATAAAGCAATATATAATAATTTCCTTGTGTCACCAACCTTATTCTTACCGTATGCGCTTCTCCCGTGACATATGAGTAACTCCAACCAACCAACAATAAAATTATTCCTTGAGACTAATATTTCATGGTAGAACATTCGTGCTGATAACATATTATAAAATTAAGCTCAGAACAATATAACTATAAAGAGAAGAAGACAAATATGTAGATGAAGGAGAGAATTTTTCTTCTGTTCGAGTGTGTCTTACAATGGTGAATGATATCTCTATTTATAGGTTGAGAAATCAATTTAAAGGTCACCATGTTGAATGTCAAATTAGTAGATACATTGTTATCCCAAAAAGGTTCATATCACCTAGAAAATACACATATATGATAAATATAAGTTTATGGATAAACTTAATAGACAATCCACTTAGTTCAATGGATTTATAACAATATTTTATTTTTAATTAACTTAAATTATGCTTTTTTAAAATAAGAAAAAAAGGGAAAAAAACGCAAAAACTAAAAAGATGATTCTGTTGGATTGTTTTAAAAAAAAAACAAAAAACCGCTTAGAGGTGGAATTTGATGAGGAAAAAGTCATTGCCCAAATCCGTAAGTGAGAAACCTTTGCTAGACTTTCCGAACGCTCATCAGTTTACTCTTAGGACGATTCGTTTGGCTCCAAATATATTTAGGAAAAATTTGGGAAATGATATTTGGCCATATAATTTGTTATTACTTGGTAAATATATTTGTCAAATATTTCAAGTTTTCAAATACTAGAAAAAACTAGTATTTAATATTTGGAAACTCTTAAAAATTAAAAAATTACCTCGAACATTTATATTTTACAAAAAACACTCATCATTTATTAATTCCAACTAATATTTATCTACCAAATTACTCCATTAATAACTAATAATCATTCCTCTCTGCTATCTATATAGAACGTGGCAAAAAAAGAACAATTTATTTTTAATGAGTTATAATTCATCCTGAATCAGTGACAAGTTTGAGTATGTGATTAATGTATTGCTCTTGCCCATATTGTTACTTTGTTATTGTTGATCGTTATCAATTTGTTATGAGGTTATTTTTTCGCAACATATTCATTATAAAATGACATTACAAACTTAAAGGTATTTTTAATAACTTTTAAAACTTATGGAGATAAATCATATTTTTTGAAATAGTCAAATATTTCTCCCAAAAGCTTATGGTCAAACGCGTGATGAAAATTGAAACCTCAGCCAAAAATGATGGTTTCATCAATTTGCATTGAATTGCACTTAAGAAGAGTAGTTGTTAATAAGCTTATTGAGTGTTCTTGGTTAAGAGGATTTAGTACTGTGTTTTGCTTCCATTTTTCCTTTGGTGTTTGAACGTTAAATTGTGCTTGGACATGATTAAGTGAAACAAATAAAATAAGCAGGTGAAAATTCTATGAATGAGAAAGCATTATTAATTTGTAAAATTGGTTTCAAGAATCTAACATTTTGATTTAAATTCATTATTTAATCACGGATTGGATGAATACTAGAAAATTAATAAGTTGAGTTACTAGAAGAAAATTTGTAGCAAATCTATTCGTTCGATATTATTCTTGCGATTTAACTCTCAATCCATCATATCCCCACTCAATTCAGTCTTAGGGCCCGTTTGGTCATGCGGTATGAAATTATAAGGGTAAAAAACTTAAATATACAATTTAAGTACCTAAATAACTCATATATAACAATAGTTTGACTTTTCAACTACATAGCAATATAATTTTTACAAAACAAAACAAATCTAAAAAATAAAAAATAAAAATCGGTGAATTAAAATAACAACACACGTTCTAATACGTATTAAATAGGATTTCATTCCTTAATTTCCTCCCATTTTATTTTTTACCTTCCACAAATCTCTCAACAATTAATTAATATTTCTCTCTCATAACTTAAAAACAAATATTGTAACCAAAATAAAACTCTCTATCTTCTTTGATAATCGTTTCAATGGCGGAAAGCAAAAATTTATCATTTTTAATTTAGCATGATGGAAGATGGGGTGTAACAAGTATGTATCAGTTTTTTAATTATTTTTTTTGAGTTTGATTGCTAAAGTATATAGTTCGATTTTGATTGTTTTAAGGATTTTTGTTGTTTTTGTAGCTTGAATTTTTATGTAAATCGATGTGTTAACTATGAAAAATCTTGCTTGAATGAATGATTCGTATGTTGTTTGGCACACAAATTTTAATACTGATTATACAAAACGGTTGAAAACTTCTTGGTTAGACTATGATGTATATCTTGATTTAGTTTATATATTTTGTACTATAGTGCACTGTACACCAAAATTTAATCATAATGTATATCACCATTTAATTAAATTGATAATACAACATATTTCATATTCTTTTATTAGATTATGATATATATCTTGGTGTAGCCGTGTAGGCAATATATATTATTGATCATGATAAACTAACCATAGTTAACCATAATATACACTATCTATGTACACAATAATTAATATGTAATTTTAATAAATTGATATATAATTAATTAAATGATTGTGTTATGCATTTAGTTGATTCTAATTTTGTATTAGTCATTTATTATGATAATATTGTTCAAGATAGCAATGTTAACCCATCATGTGCATATTTTTTTAATTAAGTTGATTATACTTAAAAATTGGTAATTTATTGATTAGTTTGTGGTGTATCTATTGGTGTACGTCATATATTATATATTAGATTTAACTGTACACCAAAGCATCACCATACTATACACCAAAGCGTTACCATAATGTACACCAAAGCGTCACCATATTATATACCATTTCTAATTAATTTGTAATTTAAAAAAATTATAAATAAGTGGTTATATTATGGTGTTATACATTGTTATAGGTTAGTATGTATCTAACTATTTATCGGAATGTGTCGCAGGAATGTATGTGGATTTCAAGATTGAAGGAGTGATATATGACACAAACACCAAATATGATGGCTTAATTAAGACTATTGCTTCCTAATTAGGAGTCGATACAATAATATTAGTTTTAAGCCTAATGTTTTATGTTTGGTATCAAGTTTGTACGAATTTTTAAAATTCGAATAACATTAGTACTTAGAATATTTTTTAAAATGTAATTTTTGGAATCATGATTTTATGATATACTTGACTTTAAGTTTTATTATCTAATCACACTTATGTACCTGATTGTTTTCTATCTTACACCATTTTATATTAAAAAAATTATGAGTGCAAGAACCAATTTATATATGATATTAAAATCATTCTTAAACGGGCTGAATATGTCAAATTTAACAACAAAAAAGACGTGTACCTAATAGATACAATACTTTGTAATTTTTTTTTATGAATGAAGGTTTTATTAATATAGGTGATTTTTTCACATATGTTGATATAATTATTTATTAATTTGATGATAAATATTGATAGATAATTGATGGTATTATGGTGTAAGGCAACATATAGTTGAAATATATAACAAAAATTAATTTTATAATCATGATTTTTACTTTGTGTGTAATTTAATTATTTGTTGGTGTAAATTATTCATTGTGATTAAAAATAACTGTACACCAAACTTAATCAACAATGTACATTATTTAATATACTTTTTAAAAAATTAAAATTATAGAACGGTGCTTTGAGTGTAATGGTTTATAATCGGAATAAAATTTGATTATATTTTGGTGTAATTTATTTATTATGGTTACAAAAAAAAGGTCACCAATGTGACCATTTAATATACTCATTCCCTTTTGTTTAACTAACATATACAAAATTGTAGAGAGAGAAGTAAAAAAGAGATCTACCCATAATAATTGAGATGAAATTAAAGAGAGAGAAATAAAAAACTTTTTCTAGTAGTAATTGTATCAAATTAATAAGAAATGTGCTTAATGGTAGAAATCATATTAATTAGATGGTACATTTTCATTCCCAAGAAATTAGCATCAAATTCTAAAAAAATAGTAATAAGAAAAACGTAATTGAAGAGAGAGAGAGAAATATTTTTTACAATAGTAATTGTATTAAGTAAGAAAGAGAAAAAAGAATCTTTAAGTAAAAAAAATGTATCCAATTATAATTGTGATTGATAATCTAAATGGTAAAAATAATAAATTATGAGTCCCATAAAATCAGCCACTAAGTAAAAAACAATAGGTATAAAAACGTGTGAAATTATACATTTTTAATAAGTTGTCATATTTGTAATTAAAATGTTAATGTTATAAATAAAAAAGAATAGACTGATATTATGTAAATTAAAGTCTTAAATTGAATACTCTTGTAATTTTTCCAATTATAATATGAAATCAAAAGATCAAATTGAGTTTTGTTTAGATATGCGATTTGGAGTTTTGTGTTGTATATCTTCTCATAAACATAAGAATCTCATAAGTTGTAAATTAAAATAGTCCCAATTATTTATTCAATCTTACTAAATAACCAAAAATTTATAAAATCGCATAATAAATTATTACAAAGTCATTGTGGTCAGTCTTGTTCACTCAATATAGATGAAAAACTATTTTTTTTTATTAAACATTAAAGTAGTAGTAATGAATTTGGTTGATAAATAAATTTGATAAAAGATAATGAATTTGATGAATATAAATGATAAAATAGGAATTGATTTAAAGTAATAGTAAATTTTTTGTTGGTGAGAATAATAAATTTTAAAAAGTAATGATATGATTGCAAATTTTATTTACATATGAAATAAATGGTTAGTAGATATAAATGTGGGGTTATTTTAACAAAATATAAATTGTGCGTCAATTTTTGTATTTGAAAAATCTCAAATCATGATATGGAATTCCCAAATAATGATTTTTGGAGAATATGGGATTCCATTTCATGACATGAAATCATGAGATGAAATCAGCATGAAATAGCATGTCCAAATGCTGATTTCATCTCATGATTTCATATCGTGATATGATATTGCATGGCCAAATGCCTACTTAGATTGTATGAGGCGTGTTAAAGATATTATCCTAAAGGATATTTTAACGGTGCAAGTGTACATCTCTCATAATTAAACAAATTTTTTTAGTATAAAATTAGAAGTCAGAATCTAATGAAAATTTAAGATTAATAAAAAAGCCCAACAACTTAGAAAGTAGGTAAAAGAAACTTTCTTTTTCAAGTTCCTCTCAAGTAAAACGATTATTTCATATATAAGGAGAATAGTATGAACTTTATGGTCAAAAACTATTAATGAAAATTAATTCTCATAATGTCTCATAGGTTACAAAGGTTAATACTCTCTCTCGTCTACATTAATTAAATTGTTTGGGTATAACACATCTTTTAAGAATTATACTATTATTTAAGGATATAATTTAAAAGTTATTTTTCATTTTTATGCTTTTGATTATTTTAAATTAGTCTCCTAAAAAATATAAAGTAGTTCAAAACTTCATTAAATGAAGGGTAAATACTAAAAATAAAAAAGTCTCAACAATTCTCTTGAACTTTGAGTAATTTTTTTTACAAATCTTTGAATAATTCACTTATTTTAAATTATGAGAAAAATCTGAGCAATTAACTTAATATAGACTAAGGAGACTAACTAACAAAGAAGATTAATGGCTGTATGGAGGGTATAAAGAATTGAAAAGTTTCCAACATTCAAATGTAATAATTAAGCAGTAATTGAATGATATTCAAAGATGATTATTTTCCTTTTGAGATATTATATTGTTTTTCCAACATAGTACAACTCCTTCAAAACAAGTGTCACAACTTGAATAAGTGTTGGAAAAAATAGAAAGTATAAATTGAAGAAGATGACGACTTTGAGGCATGAAGAATCACTTTTCTTAAAGAGATATTATTCGCATATATATTGGGAAAAATACAAGTAATTCCCTTTAGGATACAATAAAACTCGGGTATATTTTCTTAGACTAATTTTAGAAAGTCTTTGTATTTATAGAACTTAAGAGATGATTTTTCATAATAGTCATGTTCTTTCATGACCAAATGACTTTTTATAATAGTCATGTTCTTTCATAAATAGATTAGTCTGTTCAATTTAAGACTTTTATATATTACAAGATATTACAAGATGACTTTTCATAAACAGATGTGTCTGTTCAATTTAAGACTTTTATATATTACAAAATATCTAACGATAAGTAGCAAGTGGAATAGTTCTATATATTTGACCAAGCCCTTGTGGATCAACGATTAGTAAATGCTTAGTGCTCTTTGTCCACTTCTTTGGTCCCATTTCAATGTGGGTCCTTCTAAGAAAATGGAAATTCTCCCGCATTAGGTTACTGTAGTTTTTGTGGAGCGATCGATGGTGGATATCCTAATCAATTTATATTTTCTCCGTCCACACCGTTTTAGAGTTTTGAGATTTAAAATTTTAAATTTTGATTGTGATTCAGACATAGAAGTTTTAAATTTTAAAAAAAATAAATTTATACGTTTGAAAATTATTTAAAAAGTATTTAGAATTATAATAAATAATAACTAAAAATATTTTAAAAAACATAAAAAGTATTTCAATTAAAAAATTATTTGATTAATTCTCGAAATTTTAAGTGAGAATAATATAGAACCAGACTCTCTTGTTACCTTTTTTCAATTTTTTCTTTTTGTTTGCTTGTTCAAAGGGCCGTACAAGTATCATGTAGACTTTTCTTGGTAAACCAACCATTCAAAGACACGAACGGTGTATTAAGGAGTAGTTTGATGTGAATTCAAGTTATGAAGAAATTAATTATGATATGATTAGTTATGATGAAATAAGTTATGCTAAAAATTATTTTTTATTAAGTGTTTGGTTTGTTGTAATTAAAATAATAAATTTTAAGAACAATTTATTTGATTACAGAAATACCCTTAATGAATTTGAAAAGTGATGTATAAAAAAGATATAAAGAGATATTTTAGTCATTTACTTATTTTATTTCGGGATAAATTATCTCGGATTACTATACCACCCAAGAGGAGGGATAACTTATTCCGGTGCTAATTATTAATCCCGAGATTAGCTATCTCAAACTTGCTAATCAAACAATAAATTGACACTTTAATTTAATCTCAAAACTATTTGGTATTATCCTTCAAACCAAACGACCCGTAAAGGTAGCAAGAAGAAGTATTCAAACCTAGATGATTCCTAATGTCATATGCCATTGTCCATACATACACACTGTTAAGATTCTAATGTCATATACACATTGGTTTTCTGCAAGTGTGTTCTTTCCCATGGGTGAAACTAAGATATCGAAACCGTTTATTCTAACCTTTTTTTTATTGAAAAATTATATTATATATATGAGGTTAAAATTATATTTATTTATAAAGTGAAGTGTTAAAAAAAAGGAAATTTTATTAATAGCTAAGAGATGAAATTTAATAACCTTCCTTAGCTACAGTTTGTCTAACTAGCTTCATAGTTATAGTTTCATTTGCTATGCTAATTTTCGTTTGTATATTTCACTTTTTTTTTATAAATTATACAAATTGAATTTATACAAGTAATATATTATACACAATTATTTGTATTGTATACAAACTATTAACATAGATAAATAAGTAATTGTATGTAAGTGTTGAAATTATACAATTGATTTGTATAAAGTATTGTAGGTGATAATATGCCGGAAAAAAATATACAACTAAAAATAATAAAATATATAGAACCAAACTCCAGAAATGAAAGTTTGTATATACACAAATACTTATAGATATGTATAGTATAATAACAAAATTATTAATACATATACAAATACAAATATATATATATATATAGGGTTTATACAAATACATGCGATTCTTCATAGCAAATTTCATTAAACTGTAGCCGCGATCCATAATTATATGAAACTACAGCTATATTAAATAATACACTAGTAATGTTTGTCAATTCGCATAATCTTTCCTTAAAAAGACACTTAAATTGTAGTATCTATTTTTGAGTTTTGTACTTAAATTATTGGGAGTGTAAGTTTCATTATCAAAATTATCACTCATTAGCTTGAGAAACACACTTTAGTGGTGTATGTAATACACTCTCTTTTTTATTTAAAAAAATCTTGTCACTAGGCATTCCATATGAACAAAGTATTTCACTTTGATAAAAACTAAATAAACTATTAGTATTAGTTAAAAGTTAAAGATTAAAATATCACTACCTCTTGAAAAAAAAGAGGTTATTTTTTTTTTTTAAAAAAAATTAAAATATTTTTCTTATCTCACTCCACCCCTCCCCCTGTATCCCCCGACATTACCCCCTCCCCCCTCCCATTTTTTTTTAAAAAAAATTCTTTTATAAAAGTTTTTTTTAAAAAAAATTCTTTTATAAAAGTTTTTTTAAAAAAAAATTCTTTTATAAAAAATTCTTTTAAAAGAAAATGTTACGTCAACCCCCTCCCCCAAATCACTCACTCCTAAGTTCTACCTAATGTTTTTTTTTTTAGATATTACTTTTATATTTTTTAAAAATAAATTTTATCCCACCTCATCTATCCCTCTACTTTCAGTTTTATTTTATTTTTTACATTTTTTTCATTTTGTATTAGATATATACATATGTTTTTAGGGAAGTTTTCGTTTTACTTGCGTACCGAATATAAAAGGATAGATTTACAAGGGGAAATGGGTCTGATATACCTCTCAATTTTATCATTTAGAGCTGATATATCCCTTTTTATAAAAGTGACTCACATATATACCCCTATCGTTATAAAAATGGCTCACATATACCCCCTACTCGACCATTACAAAAGTGAATCACATGTACCCTTTTATGTAAGAAAGTGAAAATTAATTTTAAATTTTTTTTTTTTTAATTGTAAAAAAATTCATGTATGGTTATATATGATCCCTTTGACAAATGATTATTTTTTTTACTTCTTTGTTATCATTATGTAAAAACTACCTAATTATACATCTCTTTTTACCCTATTTTCTTTTATTCTCTATCATTTTAAAAAATTACAAAAATCTCTTTTTTTCTTAATTTCTCTCACTTTTCCGGATACATCACTTTTAACAATCACCCCCACAATTTTTTTCTTTTTTTCACGCCTAAAATCACTCCATGGAATCACCAATTACCTCTATCACTCTATTTTTGAATTTCAAATCTTTTCTCTTTCCAGTTCATCGATTGCAAGTTATTGAAGAGGTAATTCTTCTTCATCCATTTTTTTTTCCAGTTCATTAGTTATCGATACATAAGGATGATGCTCCATCTTTTGGTATTGTGATTACCCAATTAATCAAAGAAGGATGCATCTTTGACTTCAAAATTGACTGTGGAAAAACGCCCAAAAAAGGAGAAAAAAGGTCAAGTTGTTGGTGGCTCTGGTAAAGGCTTTAAATTGGGTCGAGATCCATGGGTGACGCCATTGTTGGAAGTGAAAAGAAGCTACGGAAGTTGATACAGAGCAAAGGAGAAAGTGTAGAAGGATTTCTTCATCATTTTTTTTACTTTCAACATATCAGATTGTTGATTATTTTTTTTTGATTTTTTGTTGTTCATCTTTTTCTGATACATATGGGTTCAGATTTTTAATATATCTAGTTGTTTTTGCTTCTTAAATTAAAGTATAATGTCTGCGTTTCAACATTATGATACATTACAATTTTATCATGCACAATGTATCGTATTCAAATATTAGTTTTGATAAATAACCTTAATTTATTGAAACACATATTAATATGTATCATATTCATAGTTATGTATTTGATACATAACTATTACAAATTTCGTTATCTTTTACTACCAGATACATATACCCAAACTTATTCAACTAGAAGGCTGTGTATCTACATATATTATCAAATATTATTGTTGATACATAAACATTAATGTTTTATAACAACATCAATTTGTATCATATTCGTAGTTATGTATATGACATTAGTTTGATTTGCATGATTTAGGGAATTGAAATTTAATTTTACGTTTATTTTTCTTTTTAATCTCAACAGACAAGTTGTCTAATGTATCAAATGTTATGTATCCAGATGACAAAAATTTGAAGGGATTTTTGTAAATTGAAAAAGAGTAGGGATATGATGTAATTTGCTCCTTACACTATGAGATTCCTAAAAATTATCATTATTTGAGTTTCTTATTTTTATTTTATTTTTTCTTTCATTCTTTAGTGTAAAAATATGAGAAATTCAAAAAAAGAAGTGTGAATGAAAAAGAAAAAAAAGTAAGAAAATAATTTAAAACTAAGTTTTTAGGCTATATTGTAATTTATATTTTTTTTGTATCTTTGAAAAAAAAATTAGGGCATATATGATAAATTTTACAAGAAAGTTAGTAAAAAAATGAATTTGACCATCAAAATAATAAATTCAAATTTTTCGTTGAATCAAAGAAGCCAAAAAAAGTACGTGTGAGAAGGATAAAATGTACCCTTTCATGAATATTTTCTTCTAACAAATTTTTTAAAAATAAAATCAAAATTGATTTTTTTTCACTTCTGTTTGAGGGAAAGGGTATATGTGAGCCATTTGTGTAATACTAAGGGTATGTATGAGCCACTTTTATAGCGAAAAGTATATCAACTTTAAAAGATAAAATTAAGCAATATATCAAACCGTTTTCCCTTTTACAAATAGTATATTGATATAATGATGGATGTTGCTGTTTCAAATAGAATGTTGTCGGAGCTGCAATGCGGGCTTCGGACACCGGATGAAAAACTAAAAAAAAAGAAAGAATGTTGTTATAGAGGTAAAATTTAATATAAAAAATGGGTTTTAAAAACTTGGCTGACAATATTTTATTTGACCAAGAGAGTTACGACCTGAATAAGTATTGCTAAAATTAGAGGGGAACATGGTACGATAGATATTGAAATTAAAAATTTTGATATAAAGTTTTGACATTATGATATTTGATATGCATTTTACTTTTTTTTTTTGTATATTCGGAATGATATTTGATACTTATAAAACAAATATTAAAATATTGAATATTGTGTCGACGTATATAATTAGATATACAATTCATTTATATTATTATAATATTAACAAATAAAAAATAGTATTGGTAGAAAACTAACTATTTAGACATTGAAATTTTGATTACTCTATTTTGATTGAAATGTCTTTTTTATGTAATTGATTAATGAAGGGAATTGCTTGTACTTTCTTTTGAATATTTCTACATGTATATATAAGTGTTAGTATGATATAATTGAGTCATTTCTTAAAATGTTAAAATCATAATTATCTATTTATATAAATACTATATGTAAGTCAAAGTTGAACAATTATCATTTCTGATAATTTATCATATCATAGAATATCGAAATTGAACTTTAAAAATATCAAACTATACAGAATTAGTTTGACATGATAGTGATATAATATTTTTCAAAATCAAAAATCAAAATTTCATATTCAAAATTTTTAATACCACACCATACCATGCCATATCCACCCTAATATATAGTTCGATATATACATTTGACCAAGCCCTTGTGGACCAACTTAAAGTGAATTCTTTGTGTTCTTCCATTAGATCCCATAACATTTGTATTTGTAAGAAAATGGAAATTCTCCTACATTACGCTATGCAATTTTTGTGCTTATGGTAGATAACCTAATCAGCTTCAAGCTACCTGCTTATTTTTTTTAAAAAATTTTCTTGCTTGTTTAAAGGGCTATATGGGAAGGAGAGTCGTGAAGTAACCTTACATGTTACTGTCATGAGATCAGGAGGTCACAAGTTCAAGTCTTGAAAACAACTTATGACAAAATAGGCCCTTGTGGTCCGGGCCCTCCGTCGAACCCTTCATATAACGAGAGCTTTAATGCACCGAACTAGTTATTTTGTTTTCTTTTTTTAAAGGGCCATACAAATATCATCTAGACTTTTCTTAGTCACTAATCATTCAAAGACACGGACTCTGTACTAAAGGTAACTAACAAGAAATATTCAAACATGAAACATGAATTGTTGGGTTCATAGAACCTTCCTAGTGTCATATTGCCAAAATCCAAATTGTCCATATACACTGCTCTTCTAATTCCCATAGGCAGAGCTAAGGCATCCAAAGTGATTTATTCAAATCCTTATCGTCGAAAAAATTATATTATTTAAAGAATAGATTGATATTGAATTCTCTTGTTTTTATATATTTTAAATCTTCTTAGCAAATATAAATTTTGATTTTGCCACAAGTCTCTAAAATATTTTTTTCCTTGGTCGTTGTTGACTAGAACTTTCAAGTACTTTTCCCTACTGCTAGTTTCTATATTTTTTTAAATAAAAAAGTGACTTAAGTACTGTGGTTATTGTTAATAAATATCTTTTTATCTCAACAAAAAACATTTGTTCACTTTGCGTACAAACACGATGCAATTAATATTCCATTCGTTTTGTTTGTTTGTATCTGCAATAAAAGTAATTTATGTACTTGTGCGTGCAAATACAATGCATTAAATATTATTCCATTCATTTTAGTTTACATTAATTAATTACTCTCTTTGTCAAATTGTATTTATGTGGCGTAGTTTAAATTTTTTTAAAGTCAAGTAATTTAATTTTGATTGGGAAATTTGGGCATAAAGTACTTAAACTTTTTTGAAATAAATTTATATATTAAAAACTACGTAGAAATTACTATAAGTTACAATAATTCACCATTTAAAATATTTTAAAATATAAAAAACTTGCGGACAATATTTAAATATCGAAATAAAAAAGGTGTCACATAAATTGAGACGTAGAAAATATAAATTAAAATTTTAATTAATTTGACCATTGGATATTCCGGTCTCCCTAGTTATAAGTGGTAAATATATGGCGAAGGTATTGTTGTAATTATGGTTAATTGGTAAAAAAAAATCACACCTGATATTAAAAAAACTTTTTTTCAACTGGAACTTTCTTTTTAGGTATTTTTAGAAAGAATTTTTTTACCTAATTTAGGTAATAAAAATATAGGACAAAATTTAGTATAGATTTTTAGCCTAGAATATAATTTGGTTACGATATTAAATATCTGGCACACTACAATATACAAAATTTTCATATATTTTTTACAAAAATATTTAAAAATTTGATATACAATATTATACACCTGATATAAAATATTATACAAGATTATAAAAAATATTTATACACCCAACATCTTAATATTACAGCAAGGTTGCAAGTCGAGGTAGGCCTTCAAGACAAGTCTTTAAGTTGTTAGTACGATTAACAAACAATTTTGAACTGTTAAGTGACAATTGATTGTACGACAACTCTTAATAGAGTATTAGTATGACAAGTTCTCATCAATGTCAAGCCATGTTTCAATACCTGTGAAAAAAAAAAATCTTATTGGAGAGTTGATTTTCAACTCCTCGAAACATTTCATCGATTACTACCTCCTCTTTTGTTATCTAGGTAACCTCTATTCAATAGTACCCAATATTACATTAACTTGATCTTCCTCTTTAAATATAAGCACCAAATTCATTCAAAAACTACACTAAATCACTCAAAATTTGAGATGAACATTTGTAAACTTTGACTAAATTATGTAAAATAACCTTTTACTTTTAAGTAATTTTCTTTTCTTTTTACCCCTTCTTTTATCTTATCAGAAAACATGACTACATTAAAATATTAAACGTGAAATTAATACCTCTTGACCTAATTTAGGCAGAAAAAAAAAATTTGAAAAATAAAATAAAATACAAAATTATTCCCCCAAGTGGGGGGTGAGAGTAGGTCTTTAACCATACATGGTTAAATATATGAATAAACGTTACAACCATAGTTACTTATCATCATCTTCCTTGAAAAAGTCGCCTGCCGAGTAACGCCTACTCGCAAACACGTTGACCTCGCTTCCCTATTTATCTCCCCAATTCATAACTCCATTCTCAAATTTTCACTTCCAGTTTTTCTCTATTGAAGAAACAATGGAGTATCGCACATTAGATATAAATGTTGTCTCCGGTAAAGATCTCAACAAGGTCAATCTCATCACCAAAATGGATGTATACGTCGTCGTTTCAATCTCCGGCGCTGACGACGACAGATCTAATCAGAAAACCAAAACCCCTGTCGATCATGACGGTGACAATAATCCTACCTGGAATTTCCCGATTAAGTTCACTATAGATGATAAAGCTGCTGCTCAAAACCGTTTGCATCTTGTTTTCAAGCTCCGATGTCAAAGGGCGCTTGGAGATAAAGATATTGGACAAGTTGATGTTCCCATCAAAGAGCTTCTCGAATCTTCTAATAGTACTGGAAGTAAACAATTTGTAAGTTATCAAATCAGAAAACCTTCAGGTAAACCCAAAGGTCAACTCACTTTTTCGTATCAATTTAGTGATAAGATCACCGGTAATACTGTCGTCGATTCTAAAATTGATAACCCGGTTACTGCTTATCCGGCGGTAAATCCAACTCCGATGGTGGGATCCACTTCTGTATACCCACCACCACCAAGTGGGCCATACCCACCGCCACCGACCTATGCTTGTGGTGGGAGTGGACCTACTCCACCGCCGGCGGTGGTATACCCACCACCACCAGCGGCAGGTTACCCACCGCAACCGGCGGCGGGAGGATATGGATATGGATACGGATATGGGTATCCACCGGTGGCGGCGTATCCTCCGCCACCGCAATATGGGTATCCACCGCAGCAAGGTGGACATGGATATGGGTATCCACAGGTGCAACGGCCGCCGAAGAAGAACAATAATTTGGCGTTAGGATTAGGGGCGGGTTTGCTTGGTGGAGCACTTGGAGGAATGATTATCGGAGATGCAATCTCAGATGTTGGAGGTTATGATGGTGGATTTGGTGATGTTGGTGGATTTGATTTTTGATTTTTTTAGTTTTAATTCGAGTGTTTTTTATTTTATGAGTAGAAATTAGTTCATGTGAAAATTGTAATATTATGAATTTTGATGACATAAATAAAGCAACATTTTAATGTAAATTGTTCGGATCACCTATTTTATTGTGATACAATATTGATGCTAGGAAGAAATTCTAAACTAATGAACAAGAAATAAATGATAGAAAAAAATTCAAGGAATTACTATTGACAATAAGAGATTTAGATAATTAAAAGCTTTACCTTTCAATTATGAATCCAAAATAGGCATCAATTTATTTTACTCTATAATATAAGGATGAATGGAGCTTAGGGTCAAGAGGATATTTCTGTAAATTTACTCTATAATATCTACTGTTACTTTGTCGAATTTGGAGGCTTATTCATTTTACACGTGTCTGTATTACTCTTCCCTAAGGAACTTTATGCAAGCTGTTCACTTCTCACTCTCTGTATCTCTTTCACATTCACCTCCTTACGTATTCATTTTTCTCCTCTGCAAACTCTTGATTTTTCATCATCTTTCTTCCCAGTGTTTTGCCTTGATTTTGGGTGTTGTGTTGTTGAAATGGCTGCTCAATGTGGGTGTACTTTTATCTGGTAAGTTTTTTTTATTATTTCGCCTTTACTTTATGTCATATTTTTAGATTATCGTTGTAGTTTATATATTTGAGATTGTTCTTGGTTTTAATTTGGTCGGAATTACTAAGAATTGTTGTTAGTCGTCGTTTGATACTGTAAGAATTGTTAGTTAGTTGTTAATTATGTAAAAGAACATGGTAACATCTGCCACTCATCAGTCCAATCAATTCAAATTCATTTTCTGTTTAACTCCATTAAAGTGGAAGCGCTCTCTACCTAGGTTTTCCCATTCTCGAAACATAAACCCGATAACTCCAACTAAGGATAGAAGAATATGGTGTTTCTTTCTTCTTCTTATATACAGTGGTTAATCTAAGATTTCTCTATAACTCTAATTAAGGATGGAAGAATCTTATTCATCCGACTACACTCCTTGGTCCTTTAATCAAGTGCACTGTTTAGTCTTCTTATAACATGGGTGTCATCAGATAAATTAAGAAAACTGTTACTGGTCAGTTAGTACATCCAAAAATTGGGCATATGTCAATAGTTGACTTTTCTACATCCAACGGATTTTCATTCTTCTGCGTGACGTATTTCTTCAAAATAATTCTCTAATAGGATCTTCCATGAAAGATTTACATTGCTTTCAATTATAACTTTGGGTCACTTGGTGATTAAATGAAAGCAGAGAGAGAATTTATTCGAACAAATTAAAAAACTAACCAAACAGAGAGATGAAACTTCGAAGCAGGAAAGAGTAGGGGTGTTCAAAATTGAACCGTAATCAATAAGCCAACCGCAAAATTGATTTATTGGCTTATTGATATTGGGTTATCGGATATACGGTTGGTGAACGGATTAATATTTTAAAATTAACGGCTTATTGATGTGGGGACGGATTACTAAATTTTTTTATTGGGTAAATCGTTAACCCGTTAAGAATTATCATATTGATATTTTTTTATATTTATATACTAATAAGGAGTATATAATTTTAATTATTACTTCTGAAGGTACAAAAACAAAAGCAAAATGTGATCATTGTTCTCATGAGTATTCTTTTAAGACAAAAGATGGAACGTCAACTCTTCTTAGTCATTTATTGACATGTACTAAGATTCCTGTTGGTACTGATTTAAAACAATCAACTATAGCCTTTAAAGCTATTTCGAGAGGTAGTTAAGGTGACGTAGCAGTTGTCTCTTGAAAATTCAATCATGAAGAGTGTGGGAAGGCTTTATGTCGTATGATAATAATTGATGAACTTCCTTTTAGCTTTGTTGAGAAAGAAGGTTTTAGAGAATTTATGAAAGTGGCGCAACCTCAATTTTGGATCCCTTCTCGCATTACTGTAATTAGGGATTGTTTTAGTCTTTTTAATGAAGAAAAATAAATATTGAAGAGGTATTTTCTGGAAACAAAACAGTGATTATGTATCACTACTGACCCATGGACTTCTATACAAAGAATTAATTACATGTGAATCACTGCCCGTTGGGTTGATAGTGAGTAAAATATGCCTAAGAAAATACTTAATATTTGTTCTATTATAAGTCATAAAGGTGAAGATATGACAAATGGTATTAGTAGGTAATTACGTGAGTGGGGGATAAATAAGATCTTCACTGTCACTGTTGATAATGCAAGCTCAAATGACGTGACAGTTAAAAAATTGTCTAAGCAATTGACAAAGATGGAAACTAATTTGATGAACGGTAATCACCTTCATGTGAAGTGTATGGCTCACATTATGAATCTTGTTGTCCATGATGATTTAAAAGAAAGGTCTATGTCTATTGAATGTGTTTGACATGCTGTGAGATATATTAGGCAGTCTCATGTGAGGTGAAACAGGTTTCAAAAAATTTGTGATGACCGAACAACTCAATTGCAAAAAATCTTTATGTATAGATGTTCCAACCAGGTGGAATTCCACCTACCTAATGTTGAATAAAACTGTTGAATTTGAGAATGCATTTTTAAATTATGCTTCTCGTGAAAGCCTGAGAAATGATGTAATTCTTACCTCGAATTATGAACAAAAATACGGAAATTAAGGACAAGAAAGTAAAAGATAGATAGATAGACACAAAAAGAGGATATAGAAAGCAACCAAAATGTATGTTAAACCTTGAGACCTCAATCCATTAATCCTACAAGAAGCACCTAACTCTTACGATGACCTCGAGGGAAGTTGATTCACCCCGCAACCAACGTTTCTAAGCAAGTTTTCTACCAAAAGCTTGTACCAAGCTTACTCTCTCAAGAGGTTCACAATAACAATATTCAATATCAAAGTAATCTCCCAAAATAAGAACCTAAGCTAGCTATTTATAGCTTTTGGCTATTTATTACAAAAAGGCCCAAAAGTGGCCCACGAAATGCAAATTTGGCGAGTTTAGGACCCATCGCTGAATTGGTTCGGCGATTCGCCAAGTGGACTAGTTTCCCTGCCTAGCTCTTGTTCCTCAATGCTAAATTCGGCGAGCTGGGGTGATCACTTCGGCGCATCGCCGAATGTAGCGGCATCTCCCATCGCCTTCTCTTCACCTCTCCAAGCAATCTTTAAGGCATGGAACCCTTTGTTTGTCATCAACACAAGCTCCAAAACCTCTAACTTCATGAATAGCCCTTGCATTCTTTGAAGGTCCTGAGCTTGACTTCGAGTGAACGGCCTCGATGCAATTCGGATTGCATCACATTATCTTGAGAATTCATATGTTGAAGTTGGAATCCCTGCTGGTGAACTATTGAGCAGTGATTGGGTGCACGTGAAAAGAATTACGAGATTCCTTGAAATTTTTTATCTTCTTACTTAGAAAATATCTGGATCGCTTTACGTTACATCAAATATTCATTTTCTTGAAATTTGTGCGATTGCTGTTTATTTGAATCAATTGGTTGCAAGTGAAGATACTGATCTAAGTTATATTACAAAGAAGATGAAAGAAAAATTTGATAAATATTGAGATGATCCGATAAAAATGAATAAGATAATTTTTATTTCATGTGTTTTGGATCCTCGTTATAAGCTTGAATCAGTTGGCTATGCACTTATTAAGATGTTTGGAGAAAGCAAAGGGCCATCTTGCAATGAATTCTCAAAGTATTTCATTATCGCCTTGCTCTACTTTAAAGATGTAATTCCCTTGTAGTTGCACCATTCTAACGCTGCTATGTGCCTTGACAAAGAAATATGCAAGCAACTTGGTTTGGTTCCTGTTGTTTTGGTTCTTGTTGGTTTAGTTCCCATTATTTTGTCTCTCGTTTGTCCTAGATGATTCCTGTAAAATGAACAATATTCAAGATCATAAGAAAGGTTAGTAGAGAGTTAAACGAACATGCAATTGTCCTGACTTTACACTGATATCAAACTGTTTATAAAGAAAAGGGTATAGCTGAATTTATATAAGGTCAAGGACATGCATCTTAGATTAACTCGTTAAATTTGGCTATTAGCATTTGAATGCAATGATAACAAAGCAAGTAAACAAGCGTTGTATGAAGCGTTGGAGCTTCGAGGATGAGTATGCGTGTTGGATCTGGTGATATTTAGGTGTTTTTAGCTTATGATCCGAGAACAATGCAATAATAAATGTTGTTAGGAAAAGACTTAGTGGTGTTTGAACATGCGATTTCATATCGCGATATGAAATGATGAGATGATCAAATCAATGTTTGGATATGCGATTTCATACTAATGTCATATCATGAGATGAACTCTTTTAATTACTCCAAAAAACTTGATTTGAGAATTTCAAATCATGATTGAAAATTTTCAAATATAAAAATTGACTCATAAGTTTATATTTTTTAAAAACAACCCTGCATATATATTTACTAACCATTTATTTCATATGTAAATAAAATCTATAATTCATATCATTAATTTTAAAACCATTTATATCTTATATAAAGACTAGTACACTACAACTTATACTCAATTTTATTTTTTTATTGAATTAAAGTTTGATCAATAAATATTGTATTTTTTTTAGAATGATTTTGTGATAGTGTATTATGCGATTTTATAAACTTTTGCTTATTTGGTAAAATTGTATAAAGAATTGAGACAATTTTAAAAGTTTTACAACTTAAGGATTTTTTATATTTATGAGAAAATATACAACATAAAAAGTCCAAATTACATGTCCAAATAAAACTTCAACTTCATCTCATGATTTCATATCCAAATTATGATTTCATATCTTGATTTCAAATTATGTTGTTCGGAGCAAATTGATTTTGAGTTGTTTAGGTAAAGATTTGACCTGATGTTCATTGAAGTCCGTCATCGAAAAGTTTCCGTTTTAGAAGTCAGATTGGATTTTCAATTGAAACTCAAATTTTAAAATTTGACTTGCCATAATCGTGAATCGTTTCAAGTGAATAATATATCAAAAGAATTGAGACATATAGAGAAGCTCATATCTAAAATTTGAATTTTTTAGAAAAAGGTTTGAGTTGATGTCCATTGAATCCTCCAACGAATTAAGAGCTTCAAAGCTCAAATTTTAAAACTCAACTTGCCGCAAACGTGAATCATTTCGAGTGAATTAAATATTAAAAGACTCCAAACATCGAGAGAAAATCATATCTAAATCAGGAACTATTTAGAGGAGATTTGAATTGGCCGGGAATAAAAAAAAAGTCAACTCATTGAAAAAGATGAATTGCTCGAATATATAAATATTGCATAACAATGTATATACATCTCTAATACATAATTATACATCATATATACATGGCTATATACTATTTCTAGATACAATATTACATATAGGCCATTTAACTGAAATTATTTTGTTGTGTGGTACATTTAGGGAAAATTTCATAGAGATGCTATAATGGAAAAATATTTACTAGAAATATAATTATTTTTGAAGAGATAACAATTTTGTCTCTTTCTCCATACACACAAATATTTAAATTTGAAAAATCAATTTAAATGCTAAATTTGAAGATATGAATATTTAAAGGATTAAATTGAAGATTTAAATATTTAAATATTTGAAAATTTAAAGGTATTCATATAACAAAAAGGTATTCATGATTGAGTTATGGATGTATTTTACTTTCATAGTGAAAACTAAAAATTGTATCCCATTAATCAAAATTGTATTACATGATTGCCATATATATATATTTTTATTTGTATTACAAAAATATTACTGATTGTATTCCAATATAATATAATTTTTGTGGTTGATATAATATAATCATTACATATGAATACGATTTAAGAAAGGATACAAGATTCTTGAAAAAAAAAATAGGATACATAGTGGAAATAATATAATATGTTGAGGAGGGATACAATATTCTAAAAAAAACAAATTGAATGCGAAAGAAATTAATAGGATACAACTATGCTTAAGAAATACAAACCCATTTGACATATCTATTGGAATGACTACAAACTAAAAAAGAAATACAATGTTCTTAATAAAAATACAAATGCTGAGTAAAAGAAAAATAATTGACAAAAAAAAATTAATATAAATACAATTTTTGCAACCTTCTTCTCTAACCCTCTCTTTCTTCTTCTTCATCTGCTATGTTCCTTTTTTTTGATTTTTTGTTTACCAAACCCAAATCCGAATCCGTATTCACTTACATAGATCAAAAGATGACAAATCGCTAGAAAATTGATGATTAGGTGGGATACCTCTTGTAATCCTCTTAGAGTCGATCGGTCATTAGAGAGAGATCTTTGAGGTTTTCCTTATCCAAAACCCTAATCAAAATTGAAGAATTTACTAAGCAACTAAACAAACAAATATTTTGAAAGATCTTTTGAATGAACTGTTAGATTTCAAAACGCAAGAGAGAGAAAGGAGTGACTTGGGGTAAAAACCTAGAAAGAGGGGAAAGTGGGTAATGGATTTTTTTTCACCGGATAGTGGAGTAAAAATGGGCCTGATTTGAGAAATAAAAGGAAAGATTAACTATATTAGGATACATTTTATTTGCTAAAATATTGATATTTTGACATTTTTAATTATTATTTTAAAGTGTAGATATTTTTAATAATTATGTTAGGAATTTTGACTAATTTACTAATTTTTCCTTTCAAGGGTTTTAATAATAGAGGAAGACATCCATGCATGCTGATATAGATGCATCATATATTAGTCTTGAAACTTTCACATAAATACATAGATATACATGTGTATCAATCATCAATCAAACACAAATATACAGATGTACCTATATATTAGATTTAGGTACACAGATAAATAAACAGATACACAAATACATAGATATATACACACGTGTATAAAACAGATACACACATGTATATATAAGATACAAAGATGCGTAGACATATACGCATATGTATAAAGCAGATACACACCATCCATAAACATTTTCAAACAGAGACATGTATGCTATAAAACTATTAGCTTTAAACAAATACATAGATACTTGGTATAACAAGAGTAGAAAACACATCTACACAAATGTATGTGTATATATCATACTTAAATTTGAACTTCTAAACACATATACAAATATCATATCTAAAACCTTAAAACACATATACAAATATTTATAAGAAAACTTATATATATATATATATATATCTTCAAATGTAGAATTTAATAATTTCGATCCTTTAAAATCGATTAATGTTTGATTTTTTCTCTTCATGGACGTTAAAGGAGAGAAAGTCAAATTTTTGTGCTCTATTTTTGGATTAGAGGTACGTAGTATTTTAAAATGTATAAGTTACATAAATCCCATAGTGTAAAGATGAAATTACATCCTATTCCTACTTTTTTTGTAATTACATTAATCTCTTAAAATTTACACTTTACGGATACATAAAGTGCTGCGCGGATACATTAATATTGATTCATTACATGAAACTGCTGTTGCTCATAGAAAGGGAAACAAAACTGAAATTGAAATTGCAATCCCATGAATTACACTATTCAGTGCCTCATTACTGCAAATTAGAGATACGTGTATCCTAAAATAACAATTCAATTCAAAATTCAAAATTCAAAATTCCAGATCATCGTCGTCTCTGTTTCAACGAAGAAATCGTATTCAAATTTTTTTGTCGAGAGTTTTGATAAGATACATAATGAATATTATGATTTTGTTTAGGCATTCAAGAATATGAGAAAGTGAGGTTAGATATTAAGGATACCAGAGTGATGATATAGTGATCGGGGAAAATATTTCACTCATGAATCTAGTTTTAGCCA
Source organism: Solanum appendiculatum (assembly GCA_018342035.1). Lineage (NCBI taxonomy): Eukaryota > Viridiplantae > Streptophyta > Magnoliopsida > Solanales > Solanaceae > Solanum > Solanum appendiculatum. Next base: position 15,690 of record JAGDQO010001237.1, on the reverse strand, counting down.
TTGCAGCTGAGATGAGTATTGATGAATTGAGGAAAAATATCGAGATCTAATACATTGTAGAAGGTAATTCGTCTCCTATGATTATTAGGAATGATATGGGGGTAAAGCTGTACGTTGAGGTTAAGAAACATGAGATTGGATTTGGTATGTATCCCCTCTGTATTGATACATACAACAAATAAGGTTGATTGCGAGATACAAAGCTTTGATGTATCGACTAGTTCAATTGTGTGTGTTGAAGGTTCTGAAAAGGATACACATGCTCTTAAATTGGTGGAATAAAAAATTAGTGATTCATGTTATAATCCAGAAATGAAAATAACAAATTACATAGCTGATACAAATAATACGGATGTGAAAGTGAATCAATTGTACAAAGATAAATCTACTCTAGTGGCTATAATGGGAAAATACAAAATCGAACATGACTTCAATTTTCGAGTTAAGAGATTTGATAACAAAAGGTATGCAACACATATTATTGTGCTTTAATCTTTGTTTTTATGATTTTTGAGTGTGGATATTAGTAATATAGGTCAAGATACATTGCTGATTGAAGTTGATACATTACTAGTTAGAGGCGTATGTAAGCCATGATACATTACTGACTATAACAATGGATGCAATTTCGTTTAGATACATGTGAATAGATAGATACAATGTGATACAATTATAGCCATTGTGTGTTTAATTTCATGTATCAGGTACATGTGATTTTTTGAATTTTACATGCATCATTATTTGAGTTACTTTCAAGTTTAAATGTGTCTATTATCTTCTATAAACAGTGGTTTCTTTGAATTTTTAATTTGTACATTGATATATAATACATGATACATTAAAGGTTGGAGTTTGATACATTACAAATTAGACTCGCATGTAATGGATTTGCATGTATGTGAGTTATTTTGGTATTTATATAAAGTATCAGATACATGTGATGCATCTTTTTTCATTTTTAAAATTTGTATAAGGATATGTATGCAATGAAACATTAATGAAACAATAATGATACACTTATAGATTCATTCATGTGAATTACTGAATATAACGTAATACAATATAGCCAGTGTGTTGTGAATTTCTATTTTTTAAATGTATCAGATGATTTTTAATGTATCTAATATCCACTTTAACAAATGTATTAAACAATTTCTTCTCTGTTTTCGTGAATGATATATAAAACAATAACTTTTCTAATGTATCTAGTAAAATTGCAGCTATGTATAAGTGTGTTTATCGAATGATTGTTCGTGGAAATTGAAGGTGTTTGTTAGAAAAAAAATCAGATATATTCAAAGTTAGGTACTTCAACAGTGAACATACATGTCTGTTAAGGGATAAGATATTAACAAATGTACAAGCTACAGTGGGATTTCTTGGTGGTGTGACAGCTCCAAAACTGGTCAATCATAAAAGAATTCATACTCCAAATGATGTAATTGACGATGTTAGAGCAATATATGGGATTGATATTTCGTACCAACAAGCATGGTGTGCTAAGGAACGTGCCCTAGAGATGATAAGGGTCATAGCATTAAGGCCATTAATGAGGGGGTTTGAGTTCTGTAGACCTGTAGTTGTTGTTGACGGTGCATATCTTAGTGGAGCTTACAAGGGAAATTTTGTATCGACAAGTATGCTTGATGGGGCAGGTATAATATATTGTATTACAATTTATGATATTGTATCATAACTGATTTGATACATTGTATAATAGTTGTATATTCAAAAAGTAAAAAAAATTGTGAGCTATTCTATTATTAGGATGTCTATTGCCATTAGCTTATGGAGTTATAGACACTGAAAATGATTGTTCCTGGACATGGTTCTTCCAACAGTTTAAATGTGCATTTGGGGAGAGGAAAAACATGTGTGTTGTATCATACCAACATGAAAGCATAAGGAAGAGTGTAAGTATTGTTTTTCCAATTGTTCCTCATTTAGCATGCATATGGAACCTTTAAAAAAATGTTTATACAAATTTTGAAAGAAGCCGAACCACATTAAGTGATGTGTTCCATTCAATGTCCAAGGCTTACCAAAAAGAGGACTTCGAGAAGTTGATGGCTAAAGTGGATAAAGTTGACAACAGGGTTAAGAAGTACCTTGAGGATACTGGGTATGAAAAGTGGTCAAGAGTTCATGCACCAGTAAACAGGGGGAGAATGATGACTTCAAACATCGCGGAATGTATTAATGGGTGCCTTGTTGAGGCGCGTGAATTGCCTATATTAGATTTCTTAGAAGAAGCTAGAATTCTATTTGGTTCTTGGAATTGTAAAAATCGAGAAATAGCCTCATATACAAAGGAAACATTAAGGAGGAGGTTTGAAGAGATATTGATTCTAAACGTTTCTAATGTGCCAGAATGAAGGTGTGTATCAATATATGAACTATAATGTATCTTGAGTTGGTTATCATTAGTCTGTTGTGTATCACCTATTGAGTTAATTGATATGTAATGTGTCTCTAGCTTGTAAATATTTACAGATTGTTCCATCTTCTGAATTTATTTATTCAGTTTATGAAGGTGGGCGAAGATACATTGTTTGCCTTGAGAGAAAAATATGTAACTATGGTAGATTTCAGCATGACGAGATACCTTGTGCGCAAGCAATTGCTGTTTTGAATTAAAAAAATGTTACAGATATACATCGCTATTACTCTGATTACTACAAATCAGATGCATTAGCAAACACATATGAAGTTCCAATAGTTTCAATGCCGGATAAGGACGATTGGTCAGTTCCTGAATTAGTTTTGGAAGAAATAGTCTTACCACCTAGGTACAAAAGGATGCCTGGACAATCAAGGAAAAAAGAAAAAAAAATCCAGATGAAAAGCTAAGCACAAACACAAATTATTGTGGACGTTGTGGACAAGAAGGTCACAATCGAAGAACTTATTCTTTCTTTTCGAAAGATGGTTGATAAATTTGTTCTTTGAATTACTATTATGTATCAGAATCGTTCTGTTTGGATTAAAGATCCATTATGTTTTTTTATTTTTCATTGTTTTGTTTGATATAAACTATAATTTCCTTTTTGGTGATGAATTTTTGATACAATAAATCGACATTTTAATATTTTCAACCTTGTGTACATTTCTAATTGTTATTAAATTGTTCACAGTGAAAAAATATATATTAGTTTGTGAATATGATGTCACACAATATGTTTCAGATACATTATTTATGTAATGTATCATTTTGTAAAATAAATGAGAATAAATCTGATGCAATAATTGTTATTTTGTATCTGATGTAATATGATTGAGAAAAATAATTGTGTTTAAACTGTAATTAGATGTAGCTAATAATGTATCACAATAAATTAAAAATTTGAGTTTTAAAATAGATACATTGTATTGTTTAGGTATCCAATGTGTCAGCAAGTAATTACAATTATTGTGAAACAAGAAATTTTGAGTGTGTATGGCAATAATGAATCAAATACTTAATATTTTTTATTTTTGTATCGTATTATATAAAAAAATATAAAAGCATAGATGCTAGAAATATCAACTAGATATATTTAAAATTAAAGTAAAAAAAACAAGTTTTTAGAGAAACACTCTAAAACTTGAGTGTATGTATCTTAAAGCAACAAAAAAACACTGCAAATCTAGAGTTAATGTATCTTCAAATCTAAAGTTAATGTATCTTCAAAAAAACACTCTAAATAAGCCTACTCATCATTAACGACGTCTTCTTGAGTTGGTGCTGTGATCTGATTCTTAGGCTTTTGTGGATCATCATTGTCACTAACGTATCCAACCTTTGCCTTTTCAGTATCATATTTTCATAATAGAGCTGCATATCATTTACGTAGGTAATCGGATCTGAAACCATTGGATGGAATGTTGATTTCATCACTAAGAAACTCAGCGAACGCAGCTACAAATAATCCGCAGTCCCTTCAAAATGAAGAAAATACATTACAAACATATAGAAGATGCATTATATATAAACCCAAAATCATACTTATTCTTACAGGCTATCGTCATTTTGTTGCATAATGTTTTGTACAAACTCAACATCAAATGGGTGGTGTGGTTCCAAAAGGGTGCCAATTTCCTTATCTTTGTACGCATCCAATGATAACCAGTCTGTTCACTCCGATTGATCGAAAAAATCACTATCCAGTAGGTAAGTTGACAGCACTATAGACAACTTTTTGATTTCATTAGTCGGGGTTTTTCTCCTTGAACTCAATGCTGAATCATACACACGTATGAGCCTTTTTTTTAGAACAACAACAGCGAGCACCCGATGGAACTCTCCATATGGGTTAATTAGAATGTAAGCATCATCTACTAGATGGGTTGTAATCCAGACGGGATGGAAAATCCTTCGATAACGTTTATAACTTACCTCTCGAATCCAGATACAACAACCGCGTGCACCATGTGTTCCTGTGTACTAATATCATCATCGGCTGAACTGCAGTAGTACCTATCATAAGCGTTATTGATATGTTTTTTGAACATGCAATTCATAGTGGTGTATGAGTATTGACTGGGGCTGCAGAGTTTTGATTTCTTTCTGAGGTAGTAAAAAACTACATCGATGTGCTGCATCTTAAATGAAAAATAAAATATAGAATGTTAGCCAAAATGATACAGCCCAACAAACACAAATTAACTATAATGTATCTATTATCATTTAATTGTATATACATTATACATACTAGCTTGATACAAAAAATATATGAGTATCAGATCGTATTAATAATGTATCAGATATATGAATATAATATTTTATATCGTACCTCATCTGTCCAGTATTGTTTTGACTGAGACATGACATAAAATCAATTTTTATTCTTGAGAAATGCAAAATCTATGTCGGAATTGGCCAGTGCAAAAATAATCATTGATGCTGGGAGTTTGGATAACATAGCTTCCACAACTACAAAATCCATATGTTGAAATCTAAATGAAGATGATTTTATCCTGTATTTGTCCTCTGTTGGTTTTCTATATAGTTATTATTAGTCAATACATGTCAAGACAAAATGATATATTTACATTTAGAAATATTAAAATACAACTTACTTTTTGTCATGGCTTTTAAGGAGGCCCTTATCAATCCACTTAGAGTACTCGTCCAATAAATTCGACGGAGGTTGGTAACAAATATCACATCCATCGAATGGAGTGCTTGGCCGAACATCCAAATCAACCTTCTCTTTACCTTTATCACTGGACCCAAATTCAGTCAAATAGGGTGATTGAAAAATCTTAGATATCACCCTATTACATGGAACATGGGTCTCTGATTGTTCATGCACAACAATTTCTTTGCCTAATGTTTCCATTGGTAACTGACTGTCCGACAACAGTTGATGTGATTCGATTGTCGGATTGGGATTAACAGAGCTCAATGGTTGAACATCAATAGGAGGTTGAAAACTTGATAGAAGTGCATCTATTGCTTCTTTAATTCCAGAGGAAATTGTTGTCGATGTGGTAGAATACTGTATTTTTTTAATCAAGAATAAAATTAGTGAAAATAATGTATCATTCAATAAAAAAAAGACACCACACAATACATGACTTTAAAAGTTACTGATGTATCAATCTTTACTGGCACCGCATCTGATTGTGGGATATTATGTTGCACTTGATCAGCAACATCTTGATCCATAAATACTTTCTTAGATGTTTTGGTCCCTGCCTCAACTTCATCATCCTGTATGATTTTCAATAAATATTGATAAAATGATACATTAAGTTATTAATATGTTATTCCCTCCGTCCCTAATTACTTGTCCACTTTTGAATTGACACACCTATTAAGAAAGCAATGAATGACATAGTGAGTTTACCATTTTACCTCTATTAGTTATGAAGTAAGTGAATTAAAAATTTAAGATTTTCAAGAAGTTCAATAATTAATTGAGGGTATAATAAGTAAATTTTTTTGTCCTTTCTTGATTTGTTAAAATGGACAAGTAAAAAAGGATAACTAAAAATGAAAAAGTGGACAAATAATTAGGGACGGAGGGAGTATATACATAAACTTAGACTTACAATATCTTTCTTGTATACATATTCTTCAACATGAACCTCTACTGTTGATGGGTGTTCTGATACATCTTCCATGTCTATTTGACCCTTGAATGTATCAGAAAACTAAAGGATAGTTTAATGTATTATAATAAGATAATGTATCAATATCTGTATTTAATGCTACATCAATTGTAAATTAGAATTGATTAAATTTTATAAACAATACATCTAAATAATTAGGAATGTATCAGTATTTCAAGTTGAAAGTGTGTGAATGAAACAATGTATCAACAAATCTGTGTAATATATAATTTTGTATTTGATACATTAAAATAAATAAATATATCAGATACTTATCTATAATACCTCATGTTCCTGGACATGTATTTGTTCTTCAGCCTCTACTGCATCTATATCAATGGGGTCCTTGTTGTCAAACTTCATATGAAATGGTGAACTCTGTTGTTCAACAAATACCGGTGTAGTTTGTGATTGATCAACATGAAATTCTTGGACAAACTTTTTATTCGTGTTTGAAATATTTGTACCAGCATTGTTCTTGATGAAACAAAAAAGATACATAAGGAAAAAAAGAAATTTTAAAAGAGGAAATGGTTGATAAATAAACAACTACCTTCTATTCATGCTTCTCAACAGCTTTCATCAACTCATTGTGATTTTTTTATTAGGGTTTCTAGATAGTCAAACTTTTTGTCAACCTGTAGAAAAAAATAAATAAGTTAATATTAATCTGATGAACAATAAATCATATTTAAAAAATAATTGTGTGGATTACTTACATATTTCTTCAGATACTTCTTAGCTTGATAAATATCAGACTTGTTTGTCTGATCTTTAGTATGAGTTGAAGGACCATGAAGATCAGACACATTACCCGCAGATTCTTGAATTGAGAATGACTGTCTTTGTATCACGAGAGATTGTTTTGGTGGTTTAATTGAAGTATCCATTGGTTTGGTCAAGATAACATTCTTTCTTCTCTCCGGGGGTGGTGAAGATGAAGTACTAGATACACATGTTGACCTCCTTAACAACTGCTCCGGTGGTTTAGAAGAGAAATTCTCAAATTCAGGAACATCTTCTGGTAGCACTTGTTTATGCTTAGCCGTAGACGTGGATGGTTCATCAGAAGACACCAAGATTATCAGGTAAATCAAGTGCCGCCATCTCCTCGGGAGTTGATAGTATATTCGTGCATGCATTCTCAATTACATTTATAAATATCAGAATAAAAAGCAAGTTTGAAACATGATTTCTAAAAAAAATAATTCATTACCTCAGTAAAGATACTGGACATAAACATGTCAAATTTGGGCTTGGCACCAACGACTCACCAATTACATATCCTAGGTACGTAATTTGCCTCTTTAACAATAATTTTATCGTTAATTACAGATGCACACTCATAAATTCAAACATTTAAAGCATAAGGCATTCCAGCTAACCGGTACAATTTTTTTCCTTTGTAAATTCTTGCCTCAAAGATTTCATCAGCTTGTAGAATGCAAGCTATCCCCAAGGGTATTGTTGATATCTACCATCTTCTGCCATAAGAAAGTCATCGACATGTATATGTGTATCGCCAAGTTGGGAAAAAATGTAGATGAAGTAAAGAATTCCCATTTGGACAACATCCTTATTGTTGTCCCAACCACCTAATACAAATCGTTGAGCAAGTAGGCCCTTGCTAACACAATTTTTTGAAGCAAGAAAATATCTTTGAAGGAGCCTATTCTGAGTACCATCTGGATATTTAAAATCATCGGGGTTGCCCGTGCATTTCAGTCTAGTTATTATTGCAAATTCTTTTAGACTGAAATGCAAAATATTCCCATTAGCATGCCTAATATGAAGCTAGTTGATGTTATTGTGTTCCACCTCAAGAAGCAACAAGCACTTAGTTATTTGTCCTTGATAATTGCAGAGGTATGTTTAAGTATGGATCAAAAATAGTATTTTGAAACAACTCAATACCCTCAGCTCCTATTGATAAATTCAAATCTTCTACAAACCCCATATTATATGTAGAACCAAACCTCTAGGAGTGCGTTGGAATTTGTTTGATGACATATTTCATAGGCTTTTTTGAACCCAAAAAAAACAGTTACACATGATACAAAACATAATTATGATACATGCTGAGTGTTAAGTATCAGGTTTTAATGTATCTTAACTGTGTATCTGATTCATAAACATTAAATTTTGTGATAGATACTAATTATTAAACGTTCCTTAATGTATCTGATACACATTAAGTAATAAAAGTTTTGATTGACACACCATTGAAAACAATACTCATTAAACATGACACAAGGTGTTTGTATCAGACACCTATTTCATTGGATATAATGTATCTGAAACATGTTGGACGATATATTTTTTGACTGATACATCAATGAACATGATACACATTAAAATTCCCAAAAAAAGTGTTTGAACCAGATACTTATTGTTGACACCCAATTTTGGCTCTCCATATTTAATTAATTAAGTTTCCATAATAAATATAATATAATATAATAATAATAATAATAAAATATACGTATAACAAAACTTTTTGCAAGAAGATGAAAAAAAAAGAATTTAAATTTCTCTTAAACATTTTTTCATTCCATTTGATAAATCTATTTTATAAATATTATTTCTTTTAAAAAATAAATGTATTATATAAATATTACTACTAACTTTCTCATTTTTAAATTTACGTCAAATAAATATCGTTTTTAAGAATTAAATCGATTTTTTGTTAAATGTAATTTCTATTATTGCAAATAAATATTTTTTCATATATTATTCAAAATTAGGAAGTTTAATTAATTAATGAGTTACTAATTCATATCAATTTTATTTTTAGAGTGACTAATTTTTTCAACTAAGCTAATTTTGCAAAGTAATTATTTTTAATTTAAAAAATTATGGCTATTTAATAAAGAAAGAGGTTATAATTTAAATTGGTTAATTTGAGCAAAAAATTGGGAATCCATGTCTTCTTAAACCGACCAATCGACGTATGCCACGTAGGCGAGCACATGAATTGTGCTTCTTCAGCTTTAATCTTAACCGTCCAATTTAATCCAATGGCCCTAACTAATCCGACCTTTTACCGTTATTTATTTACTTTATATATATATAAACATTTCTTTAACTCTTAATTTTTATTAACCATCCGATCAAATGATCGAACGGCCCAAATTAATTCAACATCTTTTCTTTCTCTCAAAAGGCCCCTGCGCTATCTGAAAAAAGAAAGAAGCGTCTCAATCTTTCTCCTTCCCAAGCTTTTACTTTCCTAGAAGAGAACTTTCAGTCTTCCTTCCCCATAAACGTCCCCTCCTTCTCTGCCAAGAACGGCCATGGACCGCCGGAAATTGTCGATTTCCGGCGGTCTCCAACTTTACCCCTCCGTCAATCACTCACCTCCTTCAAATCAACTTGAAAAGGTTGATTCTTAAGAGATTTTCTTCCCCTTCATCATTATTCATTCCGTTTTTTTAGAATTGGCTTTCAAAGAATTCAAATTTTGAACTCTTGAGGCCAAGCTAGTGAAGTCACAATTTGGCTATAAAAGGAGCCTTTGGTTCTGATCCGAAGATCATCCAAAAAAGAGAAAGAAAAAGGATCAATAGAAAAGATCATTGGAAAAATCCAGAAAAAGGGAAAAGAAAGTGATAGAAACACACTTCAAGCAATAGATTTCGAAAACAAGTTCATCTCCGATTTCCAATTTGAGTTTGAAAAGAGTTCGTTGGTTGGAATCCTTGACGTCAGAGCCCTTGTTTGCTGCTCAACAAAAGGTACGACCTTTGTCCATCTCCTCACTTTGTTTTGTTTCAATACGGGTTTGTTTGTGTTGTACATATTATGTGTAGTCTACAATAGATTTTCACTAGTTCACAATAATAAAAGAATGGTAAAGAGTGTTGATATCGGGTCCAAATCAGTGATTGAGTATGGTCACATTTAAAATATTGATCTTTAGAGATAAAATTTTTAATATTCTTTATTGCTTACTGATTCACAAGTAGTTATTTGTCGCCATGAATCCTGGATAAGCAACGTTGAGAAAGAAGGCATGTTAGCTTATAAATTCGCACTAGTATTTAAAAGCAATATCTAATTTTCCTTATTATTGTCTTATATAACTTCTTATGTTTGTTCGATGTATCATAAGATTGTTTCAACTAAGAACTAGAGAGATTATTTTTAAAATTGCTTCAAATTTTCTTTAAGTTTGTGTATGTGTGTCTCTTAGAGCAGTAAGTGTGGTTTACTATTAACAAATTAAATCCCAGTTTTAGGAATATGATTACGATTTGGATTTTGTGGCTGTCTTGCGCTTGAATATATCATCTATCACTCGTCTTTGATTACACTTCAGTTTGTAGAATCAAAATAGTCGATTGATTATTTTAGTCCCTTGTTCAATTCTGCCTCTAGCTAGTATTATCCTTGTTGGACTTGATAATTCATTGAAGTAGCCCTTTACTTGTACGAAATGTTCTTTGCTATGATCTTGTTTAATCAGATTTGGGTTGTAATAAGAGTCAACATCTATTGTTAGCATCAAAGTATAATTGATTATGTTGTTAGCCTCAGTTTCTTTTCAAAGGTACGTTCAAACCCCCCCAGTGACTCGACTCACATTCCCATAACGCTTGTTGTACAAATTATTTCTTGAAGTCTCCTATTAGTTCTATCTAAATGAATTTAAGAGTAATAATTTGTTTGGTTTCAAACTTGTTGGTGAAGATCTTGTGGCGCCGAAATTTATATCGAGCAAGATTTATCCACTATGTTGATAAACTTTGGTCCGTCTAAGTCTCCATAATAGCATACATATCCTCGTTTGATATTTGTTTCTTTTTTTTTTTTAAATCCTAGCCTATCTTAAAACTTGTCTACATGGTGAAAACTTAGAAACTTCTTTCCTCTCTCTTTTGTGACTAGAAGAATCCTTTGTTAATGCATCATATTTTGCATGTGATATAGCCGAACTTAATCCATATGTTGATAGTCCAATTTATTTACCATTTTAGCGTCATACATGATTCTGCGAACTTAGCTCCTGTCCCATGTATTTATTTCATCTTGATTCTGCTCTAAGTAGTTGATACCCACTTTGTATTTTACTTAGCTCTTTACGGTATTTAATTCTTTATATATATGTCGCCAACTCCATGCTTGATTTCAACTTTTATCAAAACTTTCCCCTTCAGATCTTGATTGGTATGCACACACTTATGTGTTCCTTAAATGGTTGTTCTGTATGCTTAAAAAAATTGAAATATTTCTCCTGTTATTAGTAAGTGACTGCCTATTTTGACATAATGGGATGATTGATTTTTTTTGTGAACAAATAATCACCTAAGCACGTATTGTCCTTTTCCTAATAAGTTTAATGAAAGTATTGTTTAGATCACATATATTTTGAGCACTCTTTTGTTTAAAAATCATGTTGCTTCTCATTAATTGGACTCTAATGTCTCTGTTGAACTAAACCAAATGCTTAGATTTTATGGTGTTGTTTGCTCCATCATCCTTTTACAATTGGTTTATTACCCTAAGAGTTGGTCGGAGAGATCAGATATAGTCAATGATGAGCCTCTTAAATATAGTTTCAAGTTTCACCCAGTTAGGTTGATACGAACCTAGGAGGATGTTATTAGTGAGATAAGAAGGAGAAGTCATATTATTAATAGTTAGATTAAGTGGCCTTGTAAGACAATGAGGAGAAGGGAAGAGAGTTCAGTAGTCATAAGATTTGCATCTTCTGAGTAAGAAAAGCGAATGTAGACCAGTTTTAGAGATGATAAAATATATCCATGGCTTTAAAGTGTCAGCTTCAGACTTAAGGGGGAGATGATAAGATGAGGAACCATGTCAAGTGTTGAGAATCAGATAGTAATGTGTGAGAGAGAGTTATGGTGACATATCAAACCATTCATACTCTAGCGTATTTCTCAGAGTTCAGTCCAATATCTTATTGATGTCTCTTATATCAAAGTTGTGTTCATGACTTATGCTCATACACTTCAGAGAGATTCACATACCTGCTCAGTTCCTAGAATGAGGGGCAAATACTTTAGCCCATTAACCTCAATCTTACTCAATAAATTTATGGATATCAGCCTCGTAATATGAACCTATTCTGATAAGTACTCATGTCTCATGCTCAATATCGCAAATTCATGCTTTACTCTCAATGGCTAAAAAAATAATGTTATGTCATGCATATTCTTATTTCAGAGCTCTCGAATGAATCGTGCTTATGATCTTTCACCCTAAAGCTCTTTCAGTAACCTTTTTTTAGTTAAGAGGGTGATGTCGATATTAATAGTTCAGTGATGATAGAAGGGAGTGGTTGATGTTTCTTATGTTGGTAGCAGTAGTGTGCTTATACCATCTAAAGTTATAAAAGTGGAGGAAGGATGAATTAGGTTTTACTTCGGGTAATAGTTAGGTGAGAGTAGTTAGATAGTTCTTGATAGTAATGCATGAAATTTCAGTTGGTATAGATGATGAGAGAATGAGAAATACTGGAGTGGTTATAGTTCTAGGCTTGAATGTGGTGTTGTTAACATGTGGATAAATCCATGATGCATTAGGTGTTTTTTGATACAGGCTCAAGGTTGGTTGAATGCAATTATAAGGAGAAATATTCTTGGGATGAGATTCCTTATAGAGGTATAAAACCTGAATCTTGTGGTTTAGATTAGTATAAACATCTCATGAGTAGCACCTTGTGACTTAGAGATTAGGCTTGAACAATAAGAGTAAGCGATTCGATTTACATATTTGTAAGATTAGTCATATACTCTACTTGGAGCTATGAGTTGCAGCTTATAAAGTGTTGTAATAAGAAAGGAGAGTATACTTGAGAAATGGTGCTAAGCTTTGAAGCTACCAATTTTATCACTCGAGGCATAGTAGTCATATTCTTACTTCGTGCCCAGATATCTTTGTTTCATGTCAAATAATTTCAGATAAAGTGTGACTATGTTCAAACTCATATCGTTCATGACTTATGTGCTCTAGTCCAGTTTCAAAACTCTCAGTATGAATAATTTCCGCTTATGTTAGTAGGCAAGTTTAGAAGTCAAGAGATATAGTGATAGTAACTCATTTACCTTTCATGCTCAGTTTAACCATCATTCGAGGACGAATGATCCCAAGGGGGAGATATTGTAACACTCAAAAAATTTCTAAGTTAAGACTCGAACCATTCTTGAATTGCGTATAAGGTCGTACCGAGTGATTATTAATTGTTCTTAGATTCTAGGGTCAATTAATTAGTGTGGGAATGATTTTGGATATCAATTAAGGTCACTAGAATCCCCTAACACAAAGTTGAGTTGAAAGTTTCCCTACCGAGTGAGTTTTGACTTAAGATTATACTTAGGTCAACTTCAAACGATCATATCTTTTAGCACATAATGAGTTAGGTGGTCCATGAACTATAGAATCGAAGGTATTTGAGTCCTCTTTCCAACGCCACAAATATTTCTCCATTTGAAGCTTGGAGTAAAATGTTATGCCTATCTTAGTGAAGCCTCTCTAGTTAAGGCTTTTCATCCATTTAAGGAAATGGTATTTTGGTCTTTTCCTTTTCCCCACTAGGATTAACACATTTTTACTGACGTAATTAAGGGTCTAGTCAGACTCTAAATCACCTATTCACGTTCCTAAACACTTAGAGAAATTAGGGTGAAGTTTCACAAGAGGAAAAGAGGGTGTTCAAGTGTTCTTCAAGATTCGTCGATTTCGCCAAGAACCTTTGTTCTTACCAGGTATGTAAGGGTTTCCATAGTGATGGATTTGTTCATCCTCATGCCACAAATGTAATTCTTTCGTTAATTCACCTATATAATTGTTTATGTAAGTATTCTTGAGTTTAAAGCTTCATTCTTTATCAATGGAGGTTTTGAGTTCTTGAGATGAGAGTTTTGCGAATTAGTGGTGGTTCTTGATAGAATTTGAGTGGGATTTTAATAATTTCATGTTGGGTTTGTGAATCAAAGAGAGTTTTGAAGAAATCAATCGATTCTAGATGAGTTAGCACCCGAAATTTGAGCAAGAAAATTTGTCAAAAATTCTGGGTAAGAGGCTGGCGTGGCACGCCACCATAGCGCCGGAGAGTTTCTTCTGAAGTTTGGGGCCTGGCGCCCTACGCCAGCAGTGCGCCTCAAACTTTCTTATGAAGTTTGGGGCCTGGCGCCCCATGCCAACAGTGCGCCAAGGGTCGCCAGGGCCCATTTCTTCTCTGTTCTTTTGGGTGTGTTCCTTTAAGTTGTGGATATGCTTCCCCACTCTATATTAACTCCTATAAGCTCCATTTATCATAGAAAATTCATGCATTATCCTACTCACATGTTTTAATTTACATTCCAAACTAAAGTAAGTTTAGGAGGGAAGTTCAAGAGGTCTTTTTGAGTGATTTTGAGAATTCTTTTGTAATTATCAGTGGTTTTGAACTAAGTCTTGAGAAAGTAAATATGAGAATGAGAAGAGTTGTATTCACGATTGAAAAAGAGTATAAGGGAACTAAGTAGCCCCAAATGTATCATTTTGTTATATTGAGAAGAGAACTGTGATTCATGATTAGTATGACAGTCGAGTATGCCATCAATGTGTAAGCAGTATGACATCTAGATATGTCATCAATGTTTATGCAGTATGACTTCTTGAGTCATCAATGATCAGATCACAATAAACATTTATTTTAAATTATTTTCTTAGAAAGTAAAGCAGAGTTTGAGTAGAGTTTAAAGAGAATTTTTGAGTAAAGTATAAGGGAACTAATTGATTCCCAAATGTATTATTTTTACTTTGAGAAAGAGAAACTTTATTTTTCAAATGAGTAATGAGTACAGAGATACTTCAGAGCAGTTACCTCTTTTAAGAGGATCTTTTGAGTAAATACCTCAAATTGAGAAAAGAGAATATTTTATACATTTGAGCATGAGTATATTATTGGGAGTAGTATTGAGCACCGATATGGGGATGAGTTCAGACAACTCAAAATCCTCGTAAACCATGTCTGCCAACATGGGTAAAGGATTATACTTTTTAGATGAATCCTTAGTGCCTTCGGGCAGAGCTTAGTGGATCCAATTAGTTGAGAGGTTCTATACCCAGGCGAGGTATAGGACAGTTCTGGCAGCGTGGGCGAGACGCTGTATCATCACGTAGCTCATAGTGATGGTTGTCGGTTAAAGAAACTCCCAAATAGAGCAAAGACTACTTTCATTATATTTTTACATATAATTTTCTTTGAGTTATTATATTATACTTTGTGGAGTTTAAAATGATATTATTTCTATTTATGATTTACGTCGAGTTAGGTTGAGTTAAGTCGAGTTGAGTTGAGTCGAGTCGAGTTGAGTTGACTATTTTTTTCAGCCTGGTCAGTTCAGTATATGCTTTTATTTCATCTTTCGGTAAGAGTTTAAATGAGTTTTTCCATCATGATCTATATTATATTTCAGTTGAGTTGCTGTAAGAGTTTCAGTTCAGTTATTTTGTTATTCAGCTATATTACAGACTCGTACATTCAATGTACTGACGTCATTCGACCTGCATCTTTGAATGATGCAAATAGATGTACTTAGGATCATCAACAGGGGTTCCGTTGAGATCACTTCATCCCCTTGTCAG